>BSBM01001304.1:600000-1030957 GCA_027924585.1 Larix kaempferi
CATATGGCCAACAATGTCCTCGACTGGCACACCAATCACATCATGTCATAACCAAAATATGCATCCACGTGCATAACATGTGCCTCCACGGGCATATCCATGAATAAAATGCATCCATGTGCATAACATGTGCCTCCACGGGCATATACCAAAACAAAAGGTGCATCCACATGCATAACATGTGCCTCCACGGGCATATACAAAAAACCAATTGTGCATCCACGTGCATAACATGTGCCTCCACGGGCATACAGAAACTTAAACATGCCTCCACGGGCAAACATAAAAGACAACAAGTGCATCCACGTACATACACGACTATATACCAGCATCAAATCTATAAATATATTTATATATCGTATAGTCAGAACATGTCATAGGTGCCCTCAGCACCCGATATACAGAAAATACATCAATTGTACAAAAAATGCTTCCCCATATGCTCATCAGCATTTGGGGGCAAATACAATATCATCTAATCATCAGGATCCCTAGGCTCCTCTGGCTCCTCCTCCGCTGGCCCCGCCGGGTCATGGTGAGCCTGAACTCTGCGCTCCTCTGGCGCCTCCTCCGCTGGCCCCGCTGGGTCACCCCATAGACGGATCCTCATCTGAGTCGGCTCTTCCAGGACATCCCGAGCAACACCCCTGTGCCCTGCTACAAACACCGCTGTCCTCCATTTTTGGACCATTTTTTGGGTGCCCTCATCACCTCGGTTTGGGTGCCACATCGACCGTTCTCCGTTTTCGACGTATCTTATATCGCCGGATTCAGTTTTTCATGCTCGTGATGAAGCTTGAGATCATTTCTCGCTGTCACGTCCCGATTTTTCGGGCATTTTTCCCATGCCCCCTCATCACCTCGGTTTGCGTGCCACATTGGTCGTTCTCCATTTTCGACGTATCTTATATCGCCGGATTCAGTTTTCCGCACTCGTGATGAAGCTTGAGATCATTTCTCACTGTCACATCCATATTTTCTGGGCATTTTTTCCATGCCCCCTCGTCACCTCGGTTTGCGTGCCACATCGGTCGTTCTCCGTTTTCGACGTATCTTATATCACCGGATTCAGTTTTTTGTGCTCGTGATGAAGCTTGAGATCATTTCTCGCTGTCACATCCTGATTTTTCGGGCATTTTTCCCATGCCCCCTGGTCACCTCGGTTTACGTGCCACATCGGCCGTTCTCCGTTTTCAACATGCCTTATACCGCCGGATTCAGTTTTCCGTGCTCGTGATGATGCTTGAGATCATTTCTCGCTCTCACGCCCATCTTTTTCGGCCATTTTTTCAAAATACCCTCTCATAGCCTCGATTTGCGTGCCACAATGGCCACAGTCCCCTTTGTGACAATCTTTAGGTCACCGGATCCAGTATCCCACACACATGATGACGCTTGAGCCCTTTTTCTCGCTCCCATCTATCCAGTTTTGTTCGGTGTAATTTTATCCCTTTTTCGGGCTGAACAATCCCTTTTACGAAAAAGGCACTTAGGGAGTTTCTGTTAAGCTCTTTTCTGACTCCTAAAAACAATGAAAAGATCGCCGAGCAATCTTGCTTCCTTTCATGCTCGCTAAACGTATCTGAAAGGGCGTCTACCTGGTATAAGTTTACCCCTTTTTCGGACCTCGTAGACTAATTACGAAAAAGGTATACTCTAGTCACATCGGCTAGAAGAGTTCTCCATCCGCATCATTTTATGCTTTTTTGGGCCTTGGAGACTAAACTTACGAAAAAGAAACACCAATAGAGTCCACTTACCATTTTCAGACTCTCTAAACATGAAAGCAACCATGAGCATGGGCCGTCCTAGGCTCACAAAATCCACAGGACCGCACCATTTTAGAGCACACTTTTATCCCTTCTTGGAGCTCATTAAAACTACGAAGAAGGAATCAATGGTGCCTCTTGGCGCCACAACAGATCACATCTACTCATATGGCAGCTTCTTCATTTTGGTCGCCTTTGTTCAGAGTATTCTGCAGTATGTCACCTTGATAATCCCTCGACGACACCTATCAGCTCGTCCTCCCCCCGAGAGTCAATATATACCATTCAGTCAAAGCAATGATCCCCACACCTACAAGTCAGTTCCCTACGCTGCCAGGTCAACCATGTCATCATGCTCTGAACAAAGGAAGTTTGAGTCTACCCATTTTTTGACCCAGTTATTTCCCATTCTTACAAGTATGTCAGTCCTACCATTAGTACTACAACACTTCAGTTTTACACCTCGTGCTCCTATCAAGGAAACATCATTGCCTTGTTAGTTGCTGGTCTCCCTCTATCGACGACAACCACATTGATTCCAGAGGATAGACCTAGAGGCCCCTGTGTCTTGGACTCATCACCATTTATGATGAGTGCCTACGAATCTCTCCGAGAGGAATCTTCAGTACCTCTCCAAATGGTTGTTTCTCACATGCTCGACTTCAACACCTTGATCGCATCGTTGAGACTCGCACAGGGTATTCGTCCGTTTCACTTATTAGTCGAAGACCCCGGATACCTCCTAACTCCTCCACATTTGAGAGTCTTCCTATGGATAAAACCAGTTACACTTTTTCTATAGATATTCGGGTTGCACATGACGACAGTATTCAGATGTACCCCAGTTTCATACTCCCTTGAGTATACAGTTACATTATTTCTCAGAGATGACTCATAGTCTTTGAGTCCCTACAGATGTTGGACACCTTTAGTTTCAGTAGTTCCTCAGTTATTCCAGTGTATCAGTTATCGAGATCCGTTATGATCAGGAGTACATCCCAAAATAATGTCCCCCTTGGACCATTATGGTGTACTAGTAGATTCTTTATGTATTAGATCCCCCTTCTTGGGACTAATTGTTATGTATATGTCTTGATACGAGCATGGGAATGCCCGCCTCGTCCATTATTAGAGATTATACCTCATTCATATTGAGGCCATGTAATATTTTTTGTTTCTTGCAACTTCCAAGGGCCGTGGCTCAAGTCTCCAATCGGTCTCTTCTCCTTCCCAAACCCCTGAAAAAAGACAAAAGAACTATGATGTCTATCGGCCATACGATGAGCTCCTGCCCTCACACATCAGGGGGCAATCTGTTAACACCTAAAAAGTGCTCACTAGCTCATTCCCTTATTCAAATGACCCATTTGTCCACTTTTTCACCATCTAAGCCTCTGAAACCAACAAAAGGTCACCAAAAGACCTTAGTACACCCCTTTTTCCATTAAAAAAGGTTATTTTTCCTGAAAAGCATAAAAAACCCTAAAAAAGGGTCCAAATTCCCAAAAATATTAAAAAGGGAATTAAAATATTATTTTTATTCAAAAAAGGAAAAAGGAGGGAAAAGTACCTAAACCATGTTGGTCAATACCATTTGGTTTCCACAAAACCACAAATGGTATTCCCCACCACCAAAACCTATAAAAAGGTGGTAGGGGCTCGTCATTTCACATCCATCCATTATCTCATCCTCATGCTGCCGAAATCTTCCTTGAGCATTTTGGCCATTGTAAGCAACCTTGGAGAAGGAGACCTCTTGGAGCTTGGAGCTACTCATCTTGGGAGTTGCTCAATATCAACCTTCACCATTGAAGGTATTATCGCAAGCACTTGCTTGCCCTTCCATTTTTTAATACAAATTCATTCTTTAATATTTTCTTGTTCTTGTTTTTTAAATGTTTACACTATTTGCTTATTTTCTTGCATAGATCCATGATTAGTTTTGTTTAGATTAGTTTCTTGTTTAATTCTATTGAAACTGCTGCTACTAGTTAGCAGGTGCCCATAGCACTAAGCCTGGTTGCAAAACCGGGGCAACAACTGCTCATAGCTCCTGGAATCGACGAGTGATGTTTTGGCTCCAACGACACTACTTCTCCCAAATTTGGCAAATAGAACAATGGTGACTATATTTGGTTTTTATTTCTATTTATAAACAAAATGGAATATTCCTTTTTCAAATATTTGATTCCTTTATGCCACTTGTTATAGTTTGGATCGATTTTGAACGTTCGGTTGACGATTTGACCTAGTTTCTGAGTGTGCAGGAGTTGTTAAGTGTCTTTTTATGCCATTTTCACATTGGAACGGTCATCTCAGGTATGAACCCCCCTTGTGAATTTTTGTTATTTATCTTTTCATTCATTAGATTGTAATTATTTAATGATTATGAGATTACTCTTTATTCTTTCTCATGCTCTTGAAACTATGACAATACGTTACCGAGTTATGATTTATCACTTTTCCGGGCTCGTTGAACTCCTACGGAAAAGGAACCCCCTCGAAGTCTATATTTAAGCTATTTTCAGGCTCTCGAAATACGGAAAGATTGCCAAGCGAACTTGTTGCATTCACGCCTGTAAAAGGATTTGAATAGTTGTCTTACTAGTGATAGTTTACCCCTTTTTCGGACCAGGAGGCACTACTTATGAAAAAGGTATACTCCATCCAATCATGACCGGAAGAGTCCTCTCCCGCGTTGTTTTACCCTTTTTCGGGCGATGAGGCTAACTTTACAAAAAAGGACCATTGGAGTCTTCTTTAGTTCTTTTCAGACTCTCTAAACATGAAATGATGACTGAGTTTACCTTCTATGGACTCGTTAAATTTTTACATTGAAGGGCCCGCCATGGGACGAACCCCTCCTATCCCAAGTTCGGAAAATATTTGGGATTGGACTCATCTATGAGATGATCTATACCGAGCATCTGGTTACCCTCATCAATCTCGTAAAAAACACATGAGGCACTCATCGTTCATGATGGGGAAAAAGGAAATTTTGTGTATTACACCTTTGTTTGTGGTAGTACTTAGTCGTTCTTGAATAGGGCATTCATTTGCATTTGCATACAGTACTTGGACCATCTGTTTGTCCTTGAGTTCCTCTTACTTCCTGAGTCTTGTTACTCCTTTTGAGTCATTCAAAGAAAAACATCCATCATCAGTTGCATTAGGAGTTAGTGTTGTACTCGTCATGTCAATACTACCAAGTCATGCCATCACCATGTTCAAGAATACTTTCACCATTCATTATCTATAGTCAGTACATCTTCCATCATGTCAGTCTACTCTGAGTCAATCACCCATGTTACTATACCATCTGATCCACTCTACACATCCTTTTTCGTGTTTCATGTCGATGATGAGGGATTCATCATGGCCCTCCTTCGATGAATTCATCCTTGTCGACTTCAGCTCATCATTCGAGGATTGAATCTAGAAACAGACCAAGTACCTTGGCCCTGCATGCCTCAATGGTAGGTTACCTCGCTTTCAACATGAGTTCACATCATTGACTCTTGATTGAAAGATTTCATCTCGCATTCGACTTCAACTCATTTATTCACGTTTGATGATATGTATTGTGATACCTTGGGAATCATTAACATCAATGGTGATTTCCCACGCACTTGTTAACGGTATGCATCAATGACTGGTAATCAAGTGGTTTCTACCATGTTCAATGTCAAGACATTTGTAAACGATCTATCTTTCCATTTGCACTTCTATTTGATCTAGGAAAGTATTTTGTGTTCTGTCCTATTTGTTCTAGACTTACGTTAAGCTAGGGATATTAGGCCTTGAGTCCACTCTCAGTAGATTGTCCGCCAAACAAATCTGGCGACCATACTGGGGATAACATTGCTTTATAGTTGTCAATTTGAATGTTGTTTTTCAATTGATTTCTTTCCAAGCCATACTATTTTGTCATTTCCTTCTTGAAGTGGATTTCACCATTAGATCTTCACCTTGAAAGATCTGGTTAGCTTCCTTTGAGTTTGCACATCTCATTTGCAGATCTGTTGACGCCTAGAAAAATCCTTGCATCAATAGTAGGGGCTCTCCCCAACAAAATTTCCCAATTAGACACTTCACTTTTTGGAATAGGGAACCCGTCCAGCTTATAGTATGGCTACCGTTCAAGATAGTTTTGGAATGAATTTGTCGAATGCGGCCAGACCCATTGCTTAGAGTTTAATTGATACTAAATGAAATGCAAGCTACCAAACCTAAATGCAAAATCATATGCTCACTAAACTGTACTTGTTTGACCGATAGGAATAAGACTCACACATTGATGTTTAGGTTCTTACCTCTTGTCTTATCACTTCTTTTATTGTTAGTCACCCAAGTGAATGCCCTAATTAAATAAAATATTTTATTTAAACTAAACTATCATTGCAAGGAGCGGGGTTAAGAGAGAGAGAAACATAAGGTAATTATAACATGCATTTTACCGAATATAACTACTGAAAATAAACACATTTAAAAGTTACAAAATAAAGTTAACACATTAGATAACTCGAGTGTTAACATTCATTACATCCATTGCTCATAGAAAGCAAAGAAAATTGTGTTTTCTTGCACATGCACTAAAATAATTCAAAAACTATTAGAATAGTCCAACATAAACAAGAACAATCTTACTCCATTTTAGTAGACAAAGAAGGAAATAAGTTCCATGAGTTCATTCACACAATTTGACACAATATCCAATGAAATCTTCCACCCAAAAAATTATTTTGTTCATTATCATAAATAATTCTTACATATGAGCCTCAGCGAAATCTTCCTCAAAGCAAAATCCCATTTATCTACCTAATTTCCTCTATTTATCCTTACTATTAGACCACCTAGGTGACTTTTCAGTTCACGTTCCTTTAGCTACAACCCTTTGTCTTTTAGTACTTTTGTCATATTTCAGTTACAATTTAAATATAGGAAACAAAAAATACATAATAAATTAGAACAAAATTATTACATCATGAGGGTGCGGCACCCTATCGAGTTTGTATAAATTCATCCCAAATGTCAATTTCATAAGATATAATGTTCAATTGTTGTGGCTCTTGTTGTCACATCTATAGTAGTAGGGGCTACCATGATTTGCATACCAGTTTTGAGCACATTCCTGAGCCAGACCTATGCTATCCTATGCACGTGATCAGTAGCTGATGAGCATTTTGATGATGATCACTCTTATATTCAGTGGGACCAAAGCATGTACACAGTCAATTTCATTTCAGGATTAAACCTCATGACCCCGGTTTGGTGACAAAGTTAGCCATTTTTCACCTTCACAAAGTAGAGATGATGATAGTACCCCATGATGCACATAGTAGAAATGTTCCAGTGTATTCCAGGTATATGAATTAGCAGATATATGGTTATTGTACTTGGTTGTTTATTGTGCTTGTAGCTAGTGTTTTCACACCAGCTAGTGCAAAAGGGCACCTGCTAAGGGTTATGGAACCCTTAGTAGCAGCTTGTGAATGGATAGTGTGTGAGTGCAAATAAAAGTAAAAACAAGTAAATTGAATGATTACTGCAATAGAATAACAGATAAACAGGAACCCATGAATAAGATATGTATTTTGTATTATGCTGTAAATAATGGTTTACAATATAAATTTACCTCGAAAGGTGAGTAGATGTGGGCCCTCGCAGCCATACAAAGAGTGGTGCTCTTGGTCTCCAAGGTTCCTTTCTCTTCTCCAAATGATCAAATGATGGTTGAAGCTCAACCAAAATGGGGAAACACAAGATCAAAGGGAAGTTGGGGTTTCAAGGGGAATTTCGGCAGCGTAAGGGTACGAAGAGTGAATGTTGTGTTTCTTTGTGTAATGGGGGGCCTCCACCATATTTTTATAGTAATTTTGGGTGGTGGTGTATTGTCCCATGGTATTGGGAAACCAATAGTATTGGATAGTGGTATTTGATGTTTTCCATCTTTTTTATTTTATTTTGACTATTTCCCCTTTTTTTTTCCCTGGGGATTTTGACCCTTTTTTGTGGGATTTTCATTAATTGGTAAGGGAAATAATGATTTTTTTCCCATTTGGTTATCAAATTAGGGATATATGGGTTTTTGGAGGCCAAAAATGTAGGAAAAATAAATAAATGGGTTATGTGACTAGGGGTATGAGCTAGGTGAACAATTTTTGGGTGTTAACAGATTACCCCCTGATGTGTGAGGTTAGGAGATCATCGTATGGCTGATAAACATCATAAGTTCTTACTTTTCCCAAGGGTGTGAGCATTGTGATGGCGGAGAACAGAAACTAGTTGTAGACCGGAACACATGCTTCATACAAATGGAAAGGGATAGAACTAGAAATACATCACCTCAATAATGGATGAGGAACATAATCTAAAATATATGGACAAGGTGGGCATACCCATGCTCATATCAAGATATAAAAATAATGATGAGGCCCAAAGGGGACCTGAACAATACATAGATAATTGTTGTGTATATCATAATGGTCTAGAGGGGACATAAAACTGGGACATACTCATGGTCCACCCATGACTAATCTGAAGAGATGGAACTGGGAACAATGGCATCCATCCTGAATGCGGTATCACAACAACTGATGTTATTCGAGATCTGAAGGTTTCCAACAAATATATGGACTCAATGATAGAGAGTTGGAATCTCAAAGGTACATTGAACTGCATCTAAATTGGATACTCTAGGAAGCATATAGTTGAATGGATTCCAATCACTATCCCCAACGCAACCTGGATATTTGCAGGAACATACAACTGGGGGTTCTAAATAGACTCACCAATGGGATAGATTCGGGGGACATTCAAGGTCTTTGACCAATAACTGAAGGGACCAATACCCTGTACAAATCTCAACGATGCGATAATGGAGTTGAAGTCAAGCACGTGAGAAAAAACCATTCTAAGAGGCAATAAGACCTCCTCTCAGATGGTTCGTAGGCACTCACAATTGATGAGGATGAGTCCAAGGTACAGGGACCTCTGGGTCCATCCTCTAGAATAGATGTGCTGGCGTCGACAGAGGGAGACCTGCAAATACCAAGGAAATGATGTTTCCTTGATAGGAGCATAAGGTGTACAACCGTGAGGTGATAGTACTAGATGGGAGTCTGGGACACCATGGGGGAATACGAGGGTTGCGGAGTGATGGGACTCGTACTTCCTTTGTTCAGAGAATGACGACAGGGTTGACCTGGAAGCATATGAAACTGACTTTGGGGGAAGGGGATCTTAGGTTAAGGGACTAGGGACTGTGACTGCAATGGTGGATACTCACAGGGAAAATTGATAAGTGATATCAGGAGACTCCAAGGGTGACACATCGCAGAATACTCTGAACAAAGGCAGCCATACTGGGGATGCTTCCATAATGGGGGAAACAGAGGAGATTTGTCGGGGAACCGAGAGGCACCGTTTGGGTCTTCTTCATGGTTTAAGGAGCTCGAAGAAGGGACAGAAGTGTGCTCAAGATGATACTTTCCTGTGGATTTGTATGAGCCCAGGACAGTGGATGCTCGTGGGTGCTTTCAATTTTAAGGAGTCTGAAAACGATAAGAAGACTCTGAAATGGGGAGAAGATCCTATCGTGTGGATTTGTACAAGCCCAAGATGGTGCATGCTCAAGGTTGCTTTCAATTTTAGAGAGTTTGAAAGCAATAAGAAAAATCCAAGGGGGTTCTTTTTCGTGTGTTAGTCCCCAAATCCCGAAAAATCATAAAAGTGTGCACTGGAGAACTCTTCTAGTCGATGTGACTAGAGTATTCATTTTTCATAATTAGTCTACTGTGTCCAGAAAAGGGTTAAACTTATACCAGATAGATGCCCTTTCAGATACTTTAATGAGCATGAAAGGAAGCAATATTTCTCGGCAATCTTTTCATTCTTTAAGGAGTCAGAAAAGAGCTTAACAGAAACTCCCTTAGTGCATTTTTTGTAAAGGAGTTTCTCGGCCCAAAAAAGGGATAAAAGTATACCAAATAGATGTAAAAACCAAGAAAGGAGGAAGTGTTCAAACAAGGAACAACTATGAATGAATCAAGAAAGAAGGTGAAGGGGAAAACTAGTGGAAAAATAATGCAATAATTGCAGTATGGAGGGAGCATAGGGCTTGTGAATAGGGTTGCGAGAGAAAAAAGGTAAAAAGATACCAGGAGCCGTTGGCATACCTGATGGCATGAAAATCGAGACGGGGTCCGTAAGAGAAACGACCATAAAAAGGGGAGGTGAGAGTGAGAAATTATCTCAAGCATCATCATGGGCACGAAATTCTACATCCGGCGGTGCAAATGGTGCGTAAAGCGGAGGTCGGAGGACTCTGGAATGGCCAAAGAGAGAAAAGCGGCCAAACGGGCCATAAATAAAGGTGAGCCCACCAAGCCAAGGATGCGGTGGTGGGGAGAAATGATGACCCGCAGGGATGGAATACTAGGTGTATCAAATCAAATCAAATGTACAAGTGATATGTGACCTCGAAAATGGTCGAGATAATGCATGTGAAAAAGTGGGCATGGTTAAGGTTCTTCCCCCATGCTATGGGCATAAGGTTTGTGATTGTGGATCACATATGTGTTGGTTTGAGCGATGGGATCATTACAATACTGAAATAGATGTGATGGTTCAATGTCAAAATAATTGAGTAGGCCTACTATCCCAAGGTCGAGGTAATCTATTATTCCCCCTAGCCTAGAGGTGTCAATGCGGTGCAGATGTTGTCTCAGAGAGGGATCAACATGGAATCGACCAACTACTGGAAGGGGGGTGTACCATGAGACTAATGGACATGGTGGCACACTGAATTGATGATATGATGATGGGGGATTCCCCTTGCGGGGTAGATTCCCCCAGTATCACCGACGAGAATGATGACGATGATGATTAGGAAAGTTTTTGGGAATTCCCCCATGCTGTGGACATGTGATTTCCTCATTGATTTGGAAAGATTGAACAGGTGGGTTGGAGGGATCAGTTGAAGTTGATGACATGACTCTAGTGTTGGCGATTGAAATAGTATAAATGGTGTTTACCTTAGCCGAAAAGGATTCTAGGGGGTGGATCTCCTCAATTATAGTGGTCGAGGACTCTAAAGACAGATGACACAACTCATGGAGTGTAATATCCCTTTTTCAAATTTTATTAAAATGCCAATTTTTCAACTTTTTCCCCAATTTCGACCTTTGACTAGTTTAACTGTTTTGACCTCCAAATCATCCCAAATGCTCCCAAATCTTCTGTATGAGTGTATTAATGGTATTTAGACTTGAATATCAGGTTCAGGGATGTTTTATGGACCTCCAAATACTGCTGCAAACTTGATTTGTATTCTGATCAATATAGGTAATTTTGACTAGTAATTTGTGCATCAAATCCCCCCCGGGTAACACTGAAAATGGCCTTCCAAATGCCTCCAAACTCCCACAAATTTATGAACAGAGGTATATAATGTGTTAAGTATGTTATTGAGGTCTCATATGCACCATTAATTGATTTTTACTACTGTTATAACTCTCTCACATTCAACAGCAAAAACCCCCAATTCGACCCTTGGGGAAATGGCACTATTTCATCTCCCAATACAACTAAACTGAGTAAAAATGCTTCAAATGCTCAAGTACAGTACATGAAACTTGTATAAGACATCCATGGCATTATATTTATCACAAATATATCAGAGAATCATCCATCCATTCGAAATAATCAACATTATAGTGTCATACATCAATGCATTGGGGAAATGGACATTGTTTGCTCATTAATCAATAGTTTTGCATACAACCAGTGGGTATTTCGACCTGATACTTTCTGAATATGAATAACAGAGGATATGAAGCTATTACAATCATAAATATATAATGAGAAGCTCTCTCAAGAAGCACAAGTGCTCACCAAAAACGCCCTCCTTCAAGGAGCATGAATATGCCTTCAAAACTAGAAACGGTGGAGAGAAAGTGCTGCACTAAACCAAACCATGAAACTTCCTGTAGCTGATACCTGCAAATACAAACTCCATTAAAGCAACATGAAAGACCTGAGTGGCCTCTCCAAACACCAACTTGGATGGGAATCTTTCACCCTCGAAATTGGCTAAGGCAAGAAACTAGTCATCCACTAGCTCTCTCTTCACAAATGCAATTTTTCTCAAATCATCAAAAGCCATTCTCATACTTGATTTCTACATTTTATAACCAACATTAGCCTTCAAGGGGTCGAAATCCTCTCAATAGATTCAATAATTTTCCATTTAGGAAATATTCCTCATTTGCCACTTGTCTCCTAGTTCCAACCTTCCATCTTCTCCCAAATTCGAATTTGAGTCTCTTTGGATTCCTCCAACTCCATGAGAGCCTTCCTTGAGCCTATTTTTGGGGCTGACATGTCATAATGGTCAGGTGTAAGAAGTCAGGTCTGAATTTTGTCATAAATGTCATAGATGCTTCATTATTGTTGTCATAGAACTAGGGAATCTAGCCCAAGTGTCCACTAGTCTCCAATTTGACTCTTCCTCTCCCATGGAGGTTACTATTCCATCCCATTTCGACCTAAGATGCTCAATGCCATGTGTTATGACTTACCAACTCACCCAAGAGTTTTCACCTTCCCATGAATTCGAATTGGCAAGAGAGAGCTGCCATGTGTCATTGAAAAATCAAGCTAGTGTGGGTCCCACCACCTCCATATGTCTCCAAAACCACTTGCCACCTAGAATTTCTCTTGAATTTATTTATTCATCATATTTATTAAATACTTGAACCCTTCTAATGTCTAAATATCATTTATTAGCTTCCTTATTACCATCCCACATGTTCCCATCCAACCTAGGAAACTAGTAGGATTGATGGGATTGTCTTACTATGCACTTATTTGAATGGGGACATTACAGTCCTCCCCACCCAAGATTGCTTGTCCTCAAGCAATTTCAAATTTGGATGCTGCAAAATCTTCTCCTCTTCCCATGTGGCATCTTCATTTGGTAAGTCCTTCCATTGCACTAAATATTCTTTGATGATTCTACTCCTCAACCTTCTTTCCCGTGTCTTCAAAATCTTTTCCGGAACAAGTGTGAGCTGACCTTCATCATCCAAAGGAGGAAGTATTTCTGAAGTGATGATTTGCTGACCAAGAGCTTTCTTAAGACAAGAAACATGAAATACATTGTGGATTTTACTCCCTTCCGGAAGTTCTAGTTCATATGCTACTTCTCCAACCTTCCGCACTACCTTGTATGGCCCATAGTACCTTGGTTTTAATTTTTCTGCTCCATTCTTTTTGAGAGATGTTTGTTTATAGGGCTGCAACCTTAAATATACTAAATCATTGACTTGAAAGGTTCTCTCTTCTCTATGTCTATCAGCATATTGTTTTTGTTGATTTTGAGCAACCTGCAAATTGTCTTTCAAGAGCTTTAAAATTTCTTGGCTCTCTTCCACCCAACCTTTAGCCTTTGGGGCTCTACTATCACCAAATATAATGTCAGCAAATGTAAGTGCATCATAACCATATAATGCTTTGAAAGGAGACATTCCTATTGACATATGATAAGTGGTGTTGTAGCAAAACTCACCCAAGTGTAGCCATTTTGCCCATGCTTTTTGCTGCCCTCCCACATAGTTTCTTAGGTATCCTTCTAACCATTGGTTTACCCTCTCTGTTTGTCCATCAGTTTGTGGATGATAGCTGGTACTTGGAGTCAATTGAGTGCCTACCAATCTAAAAATTTCTTTCCAAAAAGCACCCATGAATCTACTATCTCTATCACTGACAATGCTCTTGGGAAGCCCATGCAATCTGAAGATTTCTTTGAAAAAAATATCAGCCACTTGTGCAGCACTAAAAGATGATGTAACAGCAAAAAAATGAGCAAATTTTGTCAACCTATCAACTACCACATAGATACAATCCTTACCCAAGGATTTAGGCAATCCGGTGATGAAATCCATGGAAATACTGTCCCATTTTTGCTCCGGAATGGGCAATGGTTGTAATAGGCCGGCTGGACATGTAAGTTCTGATTTGTTTTGTTGACATGATTTACATTCATTCACATACTTTTGAACATCTTCCTTCAGCCCCTTCCAAAAAAATCTTTGCCTCAACTGTCTATAAGTTTTGAAGATCCCCGGATGGCCCGCTAGTGGGGAATCATGTGCTTCTTGCAAAATTCGGTACTTGAGCTTGGAGTTATGAACTAAATAAATTCTTCCCTTATAATATATCAGCCCATTCAAAATCCTATAATTATCATCCCCTTTGATTCCATCCAACACATCACAAGCAAATTTGTCTTTGGCATATTCAACTAGTAGCATGTTTTTCCAATCCTTGGCAATATCCATGAGAGAAAAAGAAGGCCTTCTTGACAAAGCATCTGCTACTATATTATTCTTTCCTTTGACATATTCAATATCAAAATCATAAGCTTGAATCTTGCTTACCCACTTTTGTTGCCTTTCATTTAGATCTTTTTGGGTGAGAAAGTGTCTTAGACTATTGTGGTCAGTTTTCACCACAAACTTGCTGCCCACCAAGTATTGTCTGAATTTGGCCAATGCATGCATAATGGCCAGCATTTCTTTATCATAAATGGAGTAAAGTTTTTCATGAGGCTGCAACTTTCTGCTCTCAAAGGCTATGGGGTGTTGGCCTTGCTTTAGGACAGCCCCTATTCCTCCACCTGAAGCATCACATTCCACAACAAAAGGTTTAGTAAAATCAGGAAGTGCAAGTATGGGACAACTACTCATTACCTCTTTCATTTTTTGGAAGGCCTTTTCAGCCTCTTCATCCCACTTGAAAGCATCCTTCTTAGTCAAATCAGTGAGTGGAGAAGTCAACTTGGAGAATCCTTTCACAAATTTTCTGTAGTAGGTGCATATGCCAATAAAGCCTCTCAATTCGGTAATATTTTTTGGTGATGGCCATTCCAAGATAGCCCTGATTTTTTCCATGTGTACCTTCACTCCTTCTTGCCCAATAATGTGCCCAAGATACAGTAGTTCTTTCATTCCAAATTCACATTTTGATAATTTAGCAAATAAGGACTCTTCTTGCAAGATTTTCAACACAATCTCTAACTGCTGCAAATGCTCTTCCCATGTTTTACTGTAAATGAGAATATCATCAAAGAAAACCAAAACAAACCTTCTTAGTTGTTTGCAAAATATCCTATTCATACATGCTTGAAAGGTGGCTGGAGCATTTGTTAACCCAAAAGGCATGACAAGAAATTCAAAGTGGCCAAAATGACATCGAAAAGCGGTCTTTTGCACATCTTCATCTTTCATTCGAATTTGGTGATACCCTGATCTAAGGTCAATTTTTGAGAAGTATTTGGCCCCATGCAGCTCATCCATGAGCTCATCAATCCTAGGAATAGGATACCTATTCTTTATAGTATTTTTGTTCAAGGCTCTAAAATCTATGCACATTCTCAATGTTCCATCTTTTTTCTTCACTAGCACAACTGAAGAAGCATAAGGGCTAGAGCTTGGTCTAATGAGTCCCAACTCTAGGAGTTCTTGGATAGCTTTTTCAATCTCATCTCTAAACCTTTTAGGATGTCTATAAGGTGGTATCTGAATGGGTGAAGTACCCTCCTCCAAAACAATACTGTGCTCAACCCCCCTATCCGGTGGCCTACCATGTGGAAGGTCTCTAAAAACCTTTTCATATTTTTGCAAGAGTCTCTCTATCTCCTTTGGGTGTTTGACAATATTTATAGTTGGCTTGGGAGATGTAATATGACATTCAGCAGCCCATTCTATATCCCCATGCCTCAATATAGATCTCATGCTATTGCAAGTCACTACTTGATTTGGATAAGTGTGTTGCCCTCTCACAACTCTTTGTACTCCTTTTGAATCTTGGAATTTCATTTCGGGAATTTGATAATTTACTGTATGCTCTCCTATTGAATACAACCATTGCACTCCCAAAACCACATTAGTATCAGCAACATCAACCACATAAAAACTATCAACAAAAGTATAGTTACCTACGGTGACTTGCAGCTTTGGAACCCATGTTTTGCATTGCATTGTGTTGTGACCGGGAATGACAACTGTGAAGCCATCAAATGGTTCAATAGGTATCTTTCTTTTCTCTACCATCTCTGCATCAATGAAGTTATGAGTGGCTCCTCCATCTACCAAAACTGAAGTTCTTTGTCCTTGTACCACACCTTTGCAGCGGATAGTATGATAGCGAGGTACTGCTGAAAGCACTGCCATTCTTGCTTTGTCCGGTGAAGGCTGATTTTCTTCTTGTCTTTCCTCTTCTACTGCTGTCTCATATGCCTCTTCTTGATCTGAAATATGTCCATCTTCATCCATGCCCCCATCATACCCCTCATTATCAGAAAATACTTCTATGTATTGAGCCTTTCCTTTGGTACATTTGTGCCCCGGTGTCCATGGTTGGAAGCATGTGAAGCATAGTTTCTTTTTTCTAAGTTCATCCCTGTTTAGACCCTCTTTTTTATTCCTCTCAAATGACTCTCTTTGCCAAGGTTTCTTATCATATCCATCCCTTTGCCAAGGTTTCTTTTCAAATTTATAGCTAGGCTTAGGAGGAAATCTCGTTCTAGGAAGCACATTCTGGAGATCCCTAGTCAAGCTCATTGCATCTTTTAATGTAGTTGGCTTGTGGGCTTTGACCAAACCTCTTAAGGGTTCAGCCAAACCTTCAGTGAACAGCAATACTAATCTTCCCATAGATACATCAGCCACCTTGACTGATAATTTTTGAAAGTCCAACATATATTCAGTAGGGGACCCAGTTTGCTTCAATTGAGCTAGTTCTTTGAAAGGCAATTCTGGATCTTTTTGTTCAAATCTTTCTAGTACCCTGTCAACAAATTCTCCATATGTTTTAACCTGATTATGACCCAAGGTTTTCAGCCCATGAAACCACCATTCATTGGCATCTCCTTCCAAATGCAAAATGGCCATTTTTAATGCAACCTCTTCCAACATAGGATTCAGCTGAAAATATACATCCAATTTTTGCACCCAAGTGTTAGCAGAATTTTGAGAAGAACCATCAAAAGTAGGAAGTGACATTTTTCCAATAGCACTATTTAATTCTTTGTTTTGGAATGGACTCCTATTGTCTCCCTTCCTATTAATCTTTTGCATAGCATCAATGTAGTCACTGAGTGGTACACCTCTTTTACACTCTTCATTCAAATCATTCCAATCATTTACTAGTTTCTTGTAATCCAATGCAAGATTGGGCTCTTCTTTGGGTGTGAGAAATTTAGGTGCAGTATGCCTTTGTGTGCTTTGAAATTCATCAGGTCTATTATGAGGTCCTGTACTTGAGAAAATATGCTCATTCCCTTTCATCTTTTCCCCTGAGTGTGAACCGCTATTATCTCCTATTATCCCTTTGCTTTGAAGCTGGCTAATCAACAATTCAAATCCTTGCAACAATTTATCACCTATCCTATCCATGTTTGCTGAAAGTTTAGAGAAACATGGATCTAAGGTTGCAATAAGTTCCTCCTTATGTTTTAATTTGTCATCCTCCTCTCTACCCATGGTTTCAGCAAAAGACTCCTCTTCTTCTACTACCTCTTCTTCAACAAAAACCTCTTCAACTACTGGTTCAAAGGGTGGTGGATTATTCTTTTGACTTCTTGTTAGGACCATCAGGTGCCAAGAACATGCTCTGATACCACTTGTAATATCCCTTTTTCAAATTTTATTAAAATGCCAATTTTTCAACTTTTTCCCCAATTTCGACCTTTGACTAGTTTAACTGTTTTGACCTCCAAATCATCCCAAATGCTCCCAAATCTTCTGTATGAGTGTATTAATGGTATTTAGACTTGAATATCAGGTTCAGGGATGTTTTATGGACCTCCAAATACTGCTGCAAACTTGATTTGTATTCTGATCAATATAGGTAATTTTGACTAGTAATTTGTGCATCAAATCCCCCCCGGGTAACACTGAAAATGGCCTTCCAAATGCCTCCAAACTCCCACAAATTTATGAACAGAGGTATATAATGTGTTAAGTATGTTATTGAGGTCTCATATGCACCATTAATTGATTTTTACTACTGTTATAACTCTCTCACATTCAACAGCAAAAACCCCCAATTCGACCCTTGGGGAAATGGCACTATTTCATCTCCCAATACAACTAAACTGAGTAAAAATGCTTCAAATGCTCAAGTACAGTACATGAAACTTGTATAAGACATCCATGGCATTATATTTATAACAAATATATCAGAGAATCATCCATCCATTCGAAATAATCAACATTATAGTGTCATACATCAATGCATTGGGGAAATGGACATTGTTTGCTCATTAATCAATAGTTTTGCATACAACCAGTGGGTATTTCGACCTGATACTTTCTGAATATGAATAACAGAGGATATGAAGCTATTACAATCATAAATATATAATGAGAAGCTCTCTCAAGAAGCACAAGTGCTCACCAAAAACGCCCTCCTTCAAGGAGCATGAATATGCCTTCAAAACTAGAAACGGTGGAGAGAAAGTGCTGCACTAAACCAAACCATGAAACTTCCTGTAGCTGATACCTGCAAATACAAACTCCATTAAAGCAACATGAAAGACCTGAGTGGCCTCTCCAAACACCAACTTGGATGGGAATCTTTCACCCTCGAAATTGGCTAAGGCAAGAAACTAGTCATCCACTAGCTCTCTCTTCACAAATGCAATTTTTCTCAAATCATCAAAAGCCATTCTCATACTTGATTTCTACATTTTATAACCAACATTAGCCTTCAAGGGGTCGAAATCCTCTCAATAGATTCAATAATTTTCCATTTAGGAAATATTCCTCATTTGCCACTTGTCTCCTAGTTCCAACCTTCCATCTTCTCCCAAATTCGAATTTGAGTCTCTTTGGATTCCTCCAACTCCATGAGAGCCTTCCTTGAGCCTATTTTTGGGGCTGACATGTCATAATGGTCAGGTGTAAGAAGTCAGGTCTGAATTTTGTCATAAATGTCATAGATGCTTCATTATTGTTGTCATAGAACTAGGGAATCTAGCCCAAGTGTCCACTAGTCTCCAATTTGACTCTTCCTCTCCCATGGAGGTTACTATTCCATCCCATTTCGACCTAAGATGCTCAATGCCATGTGTTATGACTTACCAACTCACCCAAGAGTTTTCACCTTCCCATGAATTCGAATTGGCAAGAGAGAGCTGCCATGTGTCATTGAAAAATCAAGCTAGTGTGGGTCCCACCACCTCCATATGTCTCCAAAACCACTTGCCACCTAGAATTTCTCTTGAATTTATTTATTCATCATATTTATTAAATACTTGAACCCTTCTAATGTCTAAATATCATTTATTAGCTTCCTTATTACCATCCCACATGTTCCCATCCAACCTAGGAAACTAGTAGGATTGATGGGATTGTCTTACTATGCACTTATTTGAATGGGGACATTACATGGAGCACCAACCAGTACTCTGGTAAGTCGACACAATGATGAGAGTAATGACCGTAGACGCCACATATGGCATAGTAGTGGTTGGTGCACAATGATTTGTTACATGGTGGGGGGGTGGTTGGTAGTTCAACAACCAGTATATTAGGGTCATCTTCTAATTCCTTCATGTGCTTTTGAAGGTCAAGCAAGTGCGGGAAAGTGTGGGTTGTGTGGCCCAAAAAATCGCATAAGGCACACCTGGAAGGTGTGCATGCTAGAGGAGGGGGGTTCTCGGCTTTAGTCGCATTTTCCATAGTGTTGATTTGGTTGGATTTTCTCCCATTATTTTTGGAAGACTGAGGGGTAGTGTTGCAGGTGGTTGTTGCCGACACAACGAGAGGTGGATGATTAGTAGTGGTGATCGGTTGGACCGGTTGAAGAATGACTTGTGGCGTCGGAGTGGGGTTAGGGGCAGGTAAATACCATACAGGAAGTCCTAACATCAATCCCGGGATATTTAGTGTGGCCATGAAGGGCATAATTACTACCCCTGATGGTGGAAACAAGAAAGGGATTGTGTGAATCAGTGTGGCTCCCACATGGCTAGGAACCGATGGCAGTTGAGACTAAGGTAGTGGTTAAGGTGTCGATGAAGTGGTGGGTTGTGAGTTAGGGACCGATTGACTTGATGAAATGGGAGACAAGTTAGATATCTCAATGGCCGAAGGAGGAGGGGGTAAGAAGTGAAATGTGGAAACCATTGGAGCCTCTGAATAAAGTCCAGGCGCCATGGGGGAGTTTAAAGGGGAAGACGCACCAAATACATGTTTGTCGACCATGGAGAGGACATTATTTGGTGTAGCGAGTGCATTAGGGTCATTGTAAGTGACCTGGTCGATTTTGAAAACCCGTCCCTCATGGGGGAACATCATAAGATGAAACACAGATGAGGAAACAGCTTTCATGGCATACATGTAGCTTCGTCCTAGGGGAATGTTGTAGTCGAGTTGTGCGTTGATGAATTCAATGTCAATCAAGATAGTTTTTCCAGCTAATTGGATTGGAACATTGGCAAGAAGGCATTTCAGTTGAGTTGAATGACCATCATAAGCTCTGAGGGAAGTCATGGATGGCTGCAAAGAAGGGTATCTGAGCTTCTTCCACATGAATGTGTACATAACGCATGTAGAAGCGCCCTCCTCAATGATGCATCAGTGTATAACCAAGTTTTGGATTGAAACTAAGATCTAAAATGCAATGGACAAAGGCATGCAGGGTTCAGATTGGTCTAAGTCGAATGCCATCATTCGTGAGTCAGAAGGGTAGATCTCATCTATGGCAGACAATAGTGTTTTGCGTTGTGCTAGGAAGTTCTTTAAAACTTCTAAGGCTGACATAGAAACAGGGGATTGGGCTAATTCATCCACGATATTGTAGTTGGGGGTAGCACGAGCATTTGGGTTTTTATTGATGCATGGCAGAGGGAATCTAGGAGCTTTGGGGGGGGGCATCTGGCGATGGTGGGGCTAGACGTAACGACTAATCTATGGGATTTGTGTTAGCGGTCTTTTTCGTAGGAATATTCTTGGTGGTTGAACAATATTGGTTATGACGCGTCTGAAGGTGGATATCGGACGAAGACATCATTAAAAGGTGTTGAGTGCCTGAGTCAATCGGTTGAATAAAAGGAGTACCGTAAGTAACTGGATGTTTTTGTGCAACATCCCCTTAAGGGGGAGCCAAAGGTTAGGTGGATACTACCCCTTGCATGGGTAGGGGGTTCTGCAACACCACAGGTTGTGTGCTGGGCTGCGATGGTTTTGGTGGTGAGGGATGTGCAGCATCTCCTTGACATTGTGTGTACTCACTCTAGATTTTCCGGGCTCACGCCATATGGGGACAATTGTGTGTGTAATGGACATAGATCCCGCAAATAGAACGTGGGTGGTTCGTACATAAGTTGGTATTTTTACCTTGCCGAGGTGAGCGATGAGGATTTTGGTTAGCTTGCGTGGTGCCATGATTATTAGGGGGGGTCGGTGGTGGACCACGTCCGCTAAGAGGCTGGTTAGTACCCTGGTTACGTCCACGTCGCCTATTTTGTTGTCTTTATTGGTTCCATTGGGGAGGTTTATTTTGCGATTGGTTTTGTTGGGCATAAAATTTCCCTTGGCGAACGAGAGGATTTTGCGGTTGCGCAAGTGTTGGGGCAGCCGACAGGGGATAATAAGCGGGAAGGGATTGAGGTTGTGTGGGTGCAGTTGCAGGGCATATGCTGGTGGAGGATGACTATAGGAATGTGTTGGATAGGAAGGTCCATGTATGTGAGGGGCTTGGGCCATGGGAACATATGAAAATGTTTCTCCCAAATCGGATGTAGCATGCGAAAGGTTGGGATCACTGCTCATGGAGGGTGGTGCGGAAATGGGTTTATCATTATAAGCAGGGGAATGGGGCGGGGGCGGGAGGTGTATGGACATAAGTTCAAATATTCAATGAAACATGTCCATTAATTCCACCAGAAGCATGGGATGCCCCCGACGCATCCTTTCGGGAGGAATCACTGTGAGGAGCGTCAGGTAAAATGGTGTAAATGTATCTCAACTATGCGTAAATAAGGTCAAATTGTTGGGCTCTAAGTATGGCTTCTTCTTCAGTTTGAGGCTGTTCATATGCCACATGCTTGGTGATGGTTGGTATGAGAGACTTCAAGAACCAATCTAAAAAGATACGGTCATCTAATTTGATCTTGAACAAACTATAACAACAACGCCACTCATGGATATGGTCAATGATGTGGGTCGTCATGTTATGTCTACAAGATAGGAGAATCTCAACACCAGCTTCATAGTGGACGGGAAGCTGGAAGAACTATAGGAAATTTGAAGCAAGGGAAGAAAAAGTGGAGTGCATCCCATGGGGCTAGTCAATATACCACTTGGTTGCAGCATTGGTGAGTGTCCATTGTAAAAGGCATAGGAAGATCAAGTCATCCACTATAGAGTTGGAGGAACACCATAAGTGGTAGGACATGATGTGGTTTTGGGGGTCCTCCCCACCCTTCCCCTCAAACTTTGGGATGTCTGAACGGAGTTTGGTAGGCATGGGAGGCTACATAGGGCCATGGGGCTAGATGAAGCTGTGTGTATGTGTGTATCTAACTCAGAATCATATGTGAAATAAGGGTCATCGGGATGAATATCTGGAGATGAATATGTGCGTCTCAAGGGCGCATGACGAGTGGGGTCGAAAGGACCGAACTGTGGGGACTGCCCCTGTAGCCGACGAGATTGTCACGGGGAAGCAATGGTGACAGGTGAAGTGATAAATGGAAGCGGTAAAAGACGTGCTCTAAAATCCTAGTGTAACCATGCGTGCAAAAGGAGAGATCACAAAAAGACGGCACTCAGGACAACAACAAGCTCAAAAACACCTATTGCAACAACGTGCTACAGCAGGTGGAGTAGCGATAAAATGGTCAAAATACCAACAAGCAACACTCCTAGAAAGAAAAATACTCGCTAACCTAGGGGGGTATAGGAGCATGCAAACACCTATATAAAAGATATGGAAGCTCACACAAATCATATCCCTTGTAGGGTGATGAAATTTGTTGGGTGGATTAATTGTCTAATTAATTAAACAACTGATACTACTAGAACATAAATTATCAACCCGAGGAAGTCTTTTATTTCAAAGCTATCATGCAAGATATATGCAAGCACAATTTCTACCTGACACTATTGATCTATTGGTATGAAATCAAAACTATTTGTAAACTAGATCACACCTTCTTGAAAATAAATCAAACCTAAAATCTATTCATAAATCCAAACTGGAAATCTAATCACACTTCAAGTAAAATCAATTCTTATGAAGCAAGATCTAATTGCATGGATGTAAAATAAATGCTATGTTGGCCAATGATCTATCAAAAAAGAAATTAACATAAAAGAAACTATGATAAATCTAATGAATGAAATCATGCAACTATGATAAATCTAATGAATCAAAACATTAACTGAATAATAAACAAACCTACAAAATAACAATCAACACTATCAGCATCTGCTCAGGGAAGAGGGCCCTTCCTCCATTGAGCAGAGCTGAATCTCCACAATGAAAGTCTACAACTCCAGAATTAAGAAACTTCCAGCATGTATTATCATAATGGAATCATTACAGCAGAGTCTGGATCAAATCCTACAGCATAACATTGCTTTCCATATTCCTCCCAAATACACTAGAATGATTACATATTTATACATAAAATGCTCTCAGGAGAATGAGAAACCGAATCCCCAACTTGTGATCTGTTTCAACCAATTGCTAATTTGTAAAACCGGCTATAACAGTAAATCTGAGAATTAAATGTTCATATAACCAGCTGTATATCTCAAAGTGTAGCTTTGTTTGGCGATTTCCTTGAGAGTCAGATAATTGGGGCCGTTACGCACAAAACCCATGTCCCAGATTTGTGAGATTCTTTTCCATCTACCCACAAATCGAGACGTGAATCATTGTGTTCTTATCTGACACGTGTTTTTGGTCGAGGTCGTTTGATCATGAGCTGGAGGCTACCATGTTGGACTTGGGAACGAATTAAAATCACAAATCCACGTAATTAATCATAAGTTGAAACCATGTTGTGAAATATCCATGTGGACGTGTGCTAGCATGCCAACTTTGGAGGCTTGAACCATAGTTGCTACAGCTGCTAATATGAACAATCACTCCATAAACCATCATCAGTAAAATTATGCATAAGAGTCTTCAATTCATAAAAAATAAAGGAAAATAATCATGATTAACCACTAAAGCATCAATGGAAGTAATATGGTATTTTACATGCAGTTACAGCAAATGGATGGAAAATGGAATGATAAATGGATAATAATAGGAATAAGAGGGATGAAATATATGTCGAAAGGTGATGAAAATATGGACAAATTCGTAACCCAACATCTCCCCCAAACTAAACTTGTTGCATGTCCTTATGCAACCCAATACTTGTGTAGCATCCAAAATAGAAGGACTCATTCAATTGTTGCTTTCATTTTACAATTGGCACATTTGCAGCTGAAATGAGAAATTTAGCAGAAAATTTCGCGAAGTAATAGCTGCGAAAATCGCCAAATCTGACAGAGTAACAGCAACTATATGGATAAATCTGGCGGAGTAACAACTGCGAAAATGGACAAATCTGGCGGAGTTGTGAAAATCCTCACAGCAGATCTAAGAGATGATGTATCTCACAAGAGAATAATTATGATTAAGCAAGAAAATAGAAGAAGAGTGATACATGTAGTATAATGAGCAACAGAATAATATGGTACAATAGAACTCAGATAGAAGCAATAATACTTCGGTCATACTAGATTATTAATCACAAATGGACATATAAATAATACAATGCATGAGGAATTCGAATGCCTAAGGTGGCAATTCGAATTAGCCTTCATGGAGTGATCAAAGGATCACTGGAGTGTCATCGGAGCACAACTAGGTGTCCTCATGATCATCGGAGCGCAACTGGAAGTCTTCATCATCATCAGTGGAGTCATCAATGCTCAAGTAACTGTCAACCATCAGTCAAACTAACTCTGGTAGGTGTAACTGAGTGTAACTCAATGTAACTGAGTGTAACTCAATGTAACTTAGTGTAACTGAATGTAACTGAATGTAATTGAGTGTAACTGACTGTAACTGAGTGTAACTGAATGTAACTGAATGTAATTGAGTGTAACTGACTGTAACTTAGTGTAACTGAGTGTAACTAAGTGTAACTGACTGTAACTGAGTGCTAGGTGCTTGGTTGATGACTGGGATGCATGCAAAATGCATGCAAACCCTTGAATGCATGCAAACCCTAAAAGGTGCATGCATGACTGAAAATGTAAATGATCAAAATACTGGTGGGACTAGGATGGAGTATAGGAATATCCTAACACCCCCCCTTAATCCATCCTGGGCCATGGTAACTAAGACCAAAGGTCACCCAATACAATGAATAATAACAATCAATAAACCAAGGAAGTGGGAAAATTTCATGGGAAACATACCCCCTCCTCAAAAAATAGACTGTAAGGCACACATAAAAAATAAAAGCTCCAAACTCAAGCATGTGTGATGCTTGGTCATATGTCTGGAGGTATCTTCTTCTTGGGAAGAAGTGGATCATGCTCAAAAAGCATGTGCTTGTACTTGCTCTTCAGATCGAATGTGATGAGAACAAATCCAACAGTATTAGAATGATCCTTAAACCTGTGGTTCGAATCAGCTGAGGTAGGATCAAATTTTTGAATGTGCATATAGTCCTTTGTATTCTCCTTCGAACCACCATGGGTGAGATTATGCCAAAAAGAACTATTACATGTTTGCTTGAAATCAAAATCAGATTTAAGACTTTCACAACAGTTTCTTGAGATCTCCTTTGAACCAGCAGGGGTGAGATCAAAACTATCATATGCATGAGAAATTATCTCAAGCGGGTGGAAATGGCCATATTCTTCAATAACCTTCTGAAAGCATGTGCTAATGATCATATAGTAGTAAATAAGAGATGTTTGCTGAAGAGGAGCGAATGCATTACCTCCAATAGCTGATGTTACCTCCGAAATAATCATGTGATCATGATGCAAACCAACAAACTCTGGTGCAAGAGAGGATTTAGGACCTTCTGCAATATCTAGAGTGTGAGCTGGCATAGAAAGAGAAGAAAGTTTGAGCATGAGCGGAGAATCTGCAAGTTCTTTGTCAACAACTTCAATATGAGATGATACTGGTTCATGATCTGAGAGATCATCAAGGGGAGCAAATGCAACATGATCTGAGAGACCATCAGGAGGAGCGAATGCATCATGATCTGAGAGACCATCAAGTGGAGCGAATGCATCACCTTGCTTGCTTTTGAAGGGATTTGGACCAAAACCATCATTCTTTTTGCCGAATCTTTCAGCTAGATGAACCCATAACTCTTTTGGAGTTTCAATATCAATGATGGTCGGGTACAATATGTAATCAGTCATAGCAAGCATCATTCTTCCAATGTGCATGTCACCTTTATTCAACCATTTAATCTTCTTTGTAGAGGATTCGAACTCTCTTTCAAAATAACAATCAAAGAGATCATGGCTCTTTAAATATGCTATTATTTTTGGTTTCCATTCATCATAGTTGAATAGAGAATAAGGAGGGATTTCTTCTAAATTCATTGAATATGTAGAGGACCTGCAAAAACAATATAGAATCACTGCAACTGCTACTGCTGCAAAAATGCAGATTCTGCTACAACTGCTGCACTCGAAATCTTGGTAATAACCTACAAAAAACTCTCAAGAATGGAGATAAACAATACTCTCAACATGCTCTGATACCATGTGAAAATCCTCACAGCAGATCTAAGAGATGATGTATCTCACAAGAGAATAATTATGATTAAGCAAGAAAATAGAAGAAGAGTGATACATGCAGTATAATGAGCAACAGAATAATATGGTACAGTAGAACTCAGATAGAAGCAATAATACTTCGGTCATACTAGATTATTAATCACAAATGGACATATAAATAATACAATGCATGAGGAATTCGAATGCCTAAGGTGGCAATTCGAATTAGCCTTCATGGAGTGATCAAAGGATCACTGGAGTGTCATCGGAGCACAACTAGGTGTCCTCATGATCAT
Organism: Larix kaempferi; assembly: GCA_027924585.1. NCBI lineage: Eukaryota > Viridiplantae > Streptophyta > Pinopsida > Pinales > Pinaceae > Larix > Larix kaempferi. The sequence continues at coordinate 626,890 of BSBM01001304.1, forward strand.
CAGAGCGCAACTGGAAGTCTTCATCATCATCAGTGGAGTCATCAATGCTCAAGTAACTGTCAACCATCAGTCAAACTAACTCTGGTAGGTGTAACTGAGTGAAACTCAATGTAACTGAGTGTAACTCAATGTAACTGAGTGTAACTGAATGTAACTGAATGTAATTGAGTGTAACTGACTGTAACTGAGTGTAACTGAGTGTAACTAAGTGTAACTGACTGTAACTGAGTGCTAGGTGCTTGGCTGATGACTGGGATGCATGCAAAATGCATGCAAACCCTAGAATGCATGCAAACCCTAAAAGGTGCATGCATGACTGAAAATGTAAATGATGAAAATACTGGTGGGACTAGGATGGAGTATAGGAATATCCTAACAGGAGTAACAGCTATGAAGATGGCCAAATCTGGCAGAGTAACAACTGTAGATAGGACAAATATGGCGGAGTCACAACTGTGAGAATTGGCAGAAATGGCCAAAAGTGGCGGAGTCACAGCTGCTAAAATTGGTGGAAATGGACAAAAGTGGCGGAGTCACAGTTGTGCAAAGAATTTAGCAGAGTCCCAGCCATTTAGCGGAGAGTTTGGCAGAGTCACGGCTTCCAAAATAGGGAACTGGACAAAATTGGTGGAGTTAGAGCTGGTATTGCAACAAACTTCTTGAACTAATATCTCCCAAAATACAAACTGGGTTTGGCTGAAATTTTGCAAGCAAGTTACTACAAGTCCAATGCATCTCCACACCGAAAATAAGAGATACCCACATCACGGATTTCGAGAAAAATGCAAATTGGTTGTAGGTGATGATGGTCATTTTTTCTCAATCCGTGAAGTATTTTTTTCTTCTGAAAATTGGTGAGTATCTTCCTCTTAACATAATGATTCTGCTCTCCAAAGCTCAAATTCATCTCATGCACGAATATCGAGATATAAGCAAAATGGTTGTAGGTGATGGTGGCCATTTTCTCGAAAACCATGCATTGGATTGGGCTGAAACTTACCAGGTTTGTTCATCTTGATATTATGCACTTCCTATCCAAATTTCATGAATATCTAGCTTACCAACTGCAAGATATGTTCACTTCAATTTCTGCACTTTTTCAATGTAAAATTATCATAAAAATGCTTCACTGTTGTCTTAAAATCACATACGTTTTCCAAATGGACTGTCATGACGCTGCCATATATGTGCTACATAGACATTGCTATTTCCTCTAAAATATTTTGTCACCCATGAGTTCAGAGATCAATAAAATAAGGTGAAATGAAATATATCCAAGGATGCATAGGATTCTGTAATGACTTGAAACAACTACCAGTAGCACACATAAAAAGAATTCCTTAATGAACACAAATTCATCACTAGTCATTGATTGGATGAAAATTCCAAAAAGAATGGCAACAATCACTCCCCCAAACTGATGAAAGAGCATGTCCTCATGCGACACTATCTGGGAGGCCTTATGCTAATGAAAGATCTGCATCTTCTTAAAATAGCGGCATGACATCATCATTGCGTAGCATCATTGTGTAGCAGATTTGGAATTTTAGCAGATTAGACCTTGCTATGCAAAAATATGGAATTCAAGGTTGAAATCAAGACAAGAAGTAAAAATATGCCTTGAAAATTTTCTTCCAATACCTTCCTTATGCATCTTTTGAAAAGCATTCCTGTGTCTTACTCAAATTGCTACATTGGGTACAAAAGTCATGTCTTGGATTTACTGGATTCGACCTCATCTGCATGAAACAATGAGCAAAAAGTGCTCTCAAAACATATTGAAATTTTTCTGAGTTTGTCTTTTTAATTTGACTTTCTCCAAGCACTCAAAATCAAATCAAAATGTTGCATCCTGTCATGCCACATGACAAAATCAATCATGCACATATGAGTTATGAGTAAACCATCTTTGAACCTGCTCACATGTGCCATATGTAATGTGGCCTCCAATAAACCTTTACTGGAATCAATTTTCAGGAAAACCTTGTAATTCATAACAATGAGATATGCATCATGTTGAACCATGTGAAAGAAGCTAATGAAATCACTGTAACCAGAAATATTCTCCATCTATAGGCTGCATTTTCCTTTTAATACGAATTTTCTTCCATTAGCATTGGTGTAAACAACCATAAAAACTTTTCATAATTGAAACTGAGGCTGCCACAAAATTACCATGCTACTACCCAAGAGAACCATTATCATGCTTCCCTGGTAAATCTTATGAGCACATAAACCACTATCAAACAATGATGTGTACAAACAAGCAGGAAAATAACGTGCAGACAGAAAAACGACCACACTATTCATATGGGAGGGCAAGGCATTGTAATCATTCTTTCTTGAAATGTCTATGAACTTTACAACCCATCAAATCCTTATGACTGTAAAACTTCTGAAATGACTGCTCCAATTATTTGTAGCAACATTCAACCTTGAAGATCAATGTGGGATAGTCATGCATTAATAAGAATTTAGCAGCATGATTGATCTTTAAAAATACCTCAAATGTTGGTTTTTCTTTCATCATCGTGGTAGTATGATACTCTGTCAGCAATACTTCTTTCTCTATTATATGGTAGCATAATCTTCTCCAGTTGTGGGTTCTCTTGGAGCAACACAAATGCTTGGTATTCCTATTGCTGGTTCTTGTGTAGTAGCAGTAGACCATTTTTTCAGACTTGGATGTTGGGAAGGACTTGAATTGGGTGTGCATGAATTCGAATGATGAAGTGTTAGAGTTGAGTAGGCAAGGATGGGAATGGATGGACAGAAAAATGCTATATAAAGAATGGAAATGGATAATGCTTAGTGGTTCTTCATGACATATTCCTAAATTTTCAATAAATCAAAAACTCATGCTATTTTACCTCAAGTTTTACCTCCATAGAATCCTTGGTTGACATGAATGTACTGATGCTGGAGCAATGTAGGTTGATCTGATGTTGAGAGAGATGTATATGAGAGTTGAAACTGAATGAGGTTGAATCTGATCCGAACTGTGTTTACTGGCTGCATGTAAGACTACTAACTGTTGGAAGAAAATGGAAAGGAATTGCAAAAATACTGAAACAAATGATGCTACAAGTCACTGTTGAAGCCATTAGATCACATAATTTTCAGCTGCTACAAACCGAGGTACAATTCTTACCATGTGAATGAATGTGTTGAAGTCAAGCATGGAAAGAAATCATTGGATTACCGGCCATTAATGTATGTCATTAACAATGTGAAGTAACTCACCTTTGATGACAGTGAGCTCTAAAGTACCTTAGTGCATCTTGACAGGTACGAATGGATGTGCTGGAGTCGAGTCACCTGCAAGATTTGTCAATCAAGAGGCATTGATGAATCCCATGATTAACAACAAGGAAATATGCCATTAATTCATGCAGATCCTAGGGCACTATAAACTCTAATCTCAATCCCAGATGATGTGTTGGATTCGATGGGACAAGGACCATTTGAAGGTGGACCTTAATGAATTCCACATCATCCAATATGAGTACAAAAATGATTGTGAAGAATCATAGTGAAAAATAGTACCAACATGAAACTCAAAAGTGGAAAGTATATGTGAAGTCATGATGTAGTAGTGATAGCAAATAAAAAGGTCAAGGTTGACTACATAAGCAATGGTAATGGGAGTTCGACATGAATGGATTTTTTAGAGCTTTGAAAGGGAGAGGGTGAATGAATATATCATAGGAAAATTGGCTTCTTGAGAGGTTTCTTTTGGAAAACAATTGGTATGAAAGGATTATTGGCATGTAGCAATGGGAGATGACTTCGGAAACATTGGCATTTGTATGGTTTGCACATTAATCTCTCCATTTTTTTTATGTGCTCAATCCATTTGCAATTTGAGAAAAAAGTCTTGAAGAGTCACTCATGCATGCATTGACCTTCTTCTTCTAAGGACCTGCAAAAACCTAGCACTTGCCTGCAAATAAAAAATGAGATGATGGAAGAAGAGAGGTGATTTGTCTCTCTTCACCCAACAAATATGAAAAAAAAAACAAGCAATTACTTATAAAACAAATCCAAAGAAAAAAATGAACAAAGCAAAATCCACTTTATACCTGCGGGAGAGCCATGGCCATCCAGACTCACCAACAATATTCCGATCATAACTTCTTCATTCCTTGTCTAATTTGAGTGATTCAAAATCCAAATGAAATTGAATTCATAGATTTATGTCCATTAGAAACAGGTTTTCAAAATTCTATGTAATGATATTCCAAATTGCTCAGTAACAACCAGCCTGACAAGGTGTTTTTCGAATTCTGGACTAGACCAACAGTCACGGTTTTAGGCATAACGTTTTCATTTGATAACGGATTGGAGTGATTCCAATTGGAGGTGAAAGTGGATTCATATATGTACCCCCCAATAGAAACTGGTTTTTTAATACAATAAGAATGCATGGGTCGAATGGTCCAATGAACAGTCTAGGAAACTGAGTTTTAAAAATGCTGATTTGTGATAGGCAGTCGGTATTTTGGTCATAAAATTTGTGTACAATATCGGAATTGAGTGATTCAAATTGATTTGTAAACTAGATTCATAGGGAAATATACCAATGAAACAGGTTTGCAAGATATATCCAATAAGGCATCCAAAACGTGACTGTCCCAACTCTGTTCCTAAGCTGCCTACTAGACACCCTGTTAGTATTTTGACCATAACTTTTTTGTTTGATGCCCAATCTCAAAACTTCAAATTGATTTGGAAACTAGATTCAAAGGGATACGTAGGATGTAAACAGGTTTTAAAAATAATCCCATTTGATCTCCCAAAAATGGACGGTCCCAACTGGGTTTCAGTAAACATTTCGAGTCAAAATGCCACAAAAATCCAATAAATGAAATTTGACTCCCAAAAGTGAACGGAATATGTATGAATATTTTTAATGATGTAAATTTAAATAGAACACACACACATACCAAAAATGTCAATCATTGAGTACCTAGATTGACTTACACAGTGTGTTACAGCTGGAGCTGCAACTCTTAAAAAATGATATAATGTTGGAATAAAGTTTGTGTATTTTTATGGATGTGTTATATAGAAATAAAACCAAACACATACCATGATGATCACATAAGTTTCAAGATTGAATGTTTCCATAATCGTTTAGATCCTTTTCCATGGAGTCTTCATTCACCAATGCTTCCTTCCTCTCACCCACTTCCTGAAAAAGAGAGATTAGTAATATGGGTGGCTCTTACTGTACCATGTGTCCAAGAGTTCTTATTCAAAACAAAATGATACTATCTATGCATCCTAGATCTAAGTGAGAAAAAAAAACTCAAATTTTATTTATTTACAATGTCCTACACTACTTGGAAATAACAAATTCTTCTCAAGTGTAGGAGAACTTCCAATGGAGCCACTTTTGAAGAAATGACTCAAGTATTCTCATACTCCCAACAGAAAAATATAACTTTACGAATGCTAGGATATGAGAGGTCAAATTCCCTTGAAATGATGGTGCCAAGAATTGGTGAAGTAAAGAATGATACTGCAGATTGATAACAGATTGAAACCAAGCTTCAATATATTCTTTGTTCCCTTGATTTCTCATGGCTGTTACACCATGAATCTCCTTAGTAAACTGATCTTCCTGATTGCATAAGAGATTCGAATCTAATGATGTGAAGGATGCTTTTGGTTTCAATGTTTGTTCATCAGATTTGTTGATCTTGTTAACTTGTTGATGATCATAAGAAACTTCACTTCCAAGTCTTGGATTTAAAACATGTCCAAGCCTCGTATGGATTTGCTGCAATAGTGCACAGTCTTTTTGCAGCAGTGTAGGTGAGGTAGAACATGAGGGAAATGTAGGAAAAATTTTCAGTTCAGCACTGTAAGCATACTGTACTACTTTATTATGGTTAGGGTGGAAGGTGGATTGGACAGGAAATTGTGTTGGATACCAAGGAGTTTGATGAGAAGATAGATGTGGTTGATGTAGAGGATTGGTTTGTGAGGTTGATATTGAAGGACCAAGTTGTGTTGCAGCATGAGGGAGAGTGGCCATGTGATCATAAGATAGTCCATTCCAACCTTGTGGATAAGGTAGGTAAGAGTTAAATTGAGGCTGCAATAGCTGCCATGGTGGAAGAGTATTCAATGATTGGGTATGAGAGTAAGCAAATAGAGGGATAGAGTTTTGAACCATACATGTAGGCCACGGTTGCCATGACTGTTGCAACGAGTTGGTTGCAGCTCCCATATCTCTTTGATATGTTTCTTTCATCCTTGGTAAGGAGGGACAACGATCTATGGAATGATTCAAGTCACATATGCCACAAATTGCGAGACTATCCAAAGGAAAATCTATTGCAAGATGTTTCTTTTGGCATCGAGGGCAAACTATTTCTTCAAATTCCTCATGCTTTTCCTTAACTTGCAAAACACCCAATTGTGAATTTAGTGAACCATTGATATCAACATTAGAATTTTCAAATAAATTACTAATTTTAGCTCTCATAACTCTTGTTCTTGTAGCAGATTTCAAAGATTGAAAATAAGGATTACTATAATTCTTACCAGTATTGAAGTTTCCTCTTGAATACCTTCTACATAACTCACAAATATCATCATATGCTAACTGAAATACATCACCTGTTCCCATCAGATTTAATATTTCTAAAGATTCAGCCTGGATTCCTTTAAGTAGGAGTGTTTTCAAGGTCTCTTTCCCCAGTTTCCTTTGTTTGGATCTTTGAAGATTGTGTTGAAAGCGTTCCATGTAATCCTCCAAACTCTCTTCTTCCGCTTGTGTCATTTCGAAGATATCTTCATTGACCCTGCAATAATCTTGGTACCTTTTCAAGAATACATGTTTCATGTCTTCCCAAGTTTGTATACAATTCCCACTGAGGCTCATGAACCATCGAAGGGTTGTTCCTTTTAGAGTAAGGGGAAACACATTCAACTTTTGATCATTAGAACAATAACCATATCCTCTACAAAGTACTTCAAATTGAAATAAAAATACATCAGGGTCTTCATTTTCCAAACCGTCAAAATTTGGTAGAACATGTGGGGGAATGCTTTTCGTTGGTGCCACTCTTCCTGAATCTCTGATGGGAAATTCGAAGGTAACAACTTCTGCATCTTTTTTACCTACCATCTCTTCATTAGATTCTTCGTGTGTTATCTAGAGGCTCCTCCTTCGAATGTTCCTATCAATGGGTTAGTATAATGGGTGGTGATTACAACACCACTAAGGGGAATGATAAGATTTAAGCTCCAAAAATTTAAAAAAAAATGAAACTAAATGCAAAAAAAAGAGAAAATTTACACTCAAAGCAAATTCAATAAACTGAAAAGTAATCATGCAACCTACGTGCCCTACTTTAACAATGCATCTACAAAACAATGTCAGATGTACTTTTGCACTATTGATAACTTCCCCACCAACGGCGCCAAAATGTTGGGTGGATTAATTGTCTAATTAATTAAACAACTGATACTACCATAACATAAATTATCAACCTGAGGAATTCTTTGTTTCAAAGCTATTGTGCAAGATCTATGCAAGCACAATTTCTACTTGACACTGTTGATCTATTGGTATGAAATCAAAACTATTTGTAAACTAGATCACACCTTCTTGAAAATAAATCAAACCTAAAATCTATTCATAAAACCAAACTGTAAATCTAATCACACTTCAAGTAAAATCAATTCTTATGAAGCAAGATCTAATTGCATGAATGTAAAATAAATGCTATGTTGGCCAACAATCTATCAAAAAAAAATTAACATAAAAGCAACTATGATAAATCTAATGAATGAAATCATGCAACTATGATAGATCTAATGAATCAAAGCATTAACTGAATAATAAGCAAACCTACAAAATAACAATCAACACTATCAGCATCTGCTTAGGTAAGAGGGCTCTTCCTCCACTGAGTAGAGCTGAATCTCCACAATGAAAGTCTACAACTCCAGAATTAAGAAACTGCCAGCATGTATTATCAGAATGGAATCATTACAACAGAGTCTAGATCAAATCCTACAGCATAACATTGCTTTCCATATTCCTTCCAAATACATTAGAATGATTACATATTTATACATAAAATGCTCTCAGGAGAATGAGAAACCGAATCCCCAACTTGTGATCTGTTTCAACCAATTGATAATTTGCAAAACCGGTCGTAAGAGTAAATCAGAGAATTACACGTTCAGAGAACCGGTTGTATATCTCAAAGTGTAGCTTTGTTTGGTGATTTCCTCGTGATTCAGGTAATTGGGGCCGTTACGCACAAAACCCATGTCCCCAATTTGTGATATTCTTTTCCATATGCCTGAAAATCGAGACATGAATCACTGTTTTCTTATCTGACACGCATTTTTGGTTGAGGTCGTTTGATCATGAGCTGGAGGCTGCCATGTTGGACTTGGGAACGAATTGAAATCACAAATACACATAATTAATCATAAGTTGAAACCATGTTGTGAAATATCCATGTGGACGTGTGCTAGCATGCCAACTTTGGAGGCTTGAACCATGGCTGCTACAGCTGCTAATATGAACAATCACTCCATAAACCATCATCAGTAAAATTATGCATAAGAGTCTTCAATTCATCAAAAATAAAGGAAAATAATCGTGATTAACCACTAAAGCGTCAATGGAAGTAATATGGTATTTTACGTGCAGTTACAGCAAATGGATGGAAAATGGAATGATAAATGGCTAATAATAGGAATAAGAGGGATGAAATATATGTCGAAAGGTGATGAAAATATGGACAAATCCATGACCCAACAAAATCCACAGTCAGGAAATTTGAAATGTAGAACCAAATGGCTAAAGTTTATCCCCCTATCGAGAGGGATTCCGATTAAAATATTCCTAGAAGAATGGAAACTAAGCTACCTTGTTCATGGAACGTCCGGAAAACTGTCCCACGGCTTCATTTCTTTGGTCGTCAGCCACCTGATGTGGGGGTCACCATGCACGACGAGAAAAATGAATTGGTATCCTTCAGTACAAAGTCGAGAGCGGTATTCCTCTCAGACTTCCGGAACCAGTCTTGCCACTCGCCCTCCTAGGAGAGAGCTCCTTCGAAAAATCAGTGTTAACCATACCAAAATAATAGGGTATTTTGGCTCCCTAAAGGAAAAAAATATGTCTCAAATGTGTATGACAAAGGGGGTGTTATTTGGATTCCTAACCCCAATGTCCTACCTAGCTACAAAGTTTTTTTTGGGTCCCCAAGTGGGGTTAACATGTGCTCAATTAAACCAAGTTTAGTCTCACTTGAATTAGGGGGTGTGTGGGTGCACAAGTGGTGTAAACAACCCAATATACGCCGATAGTAAATATTGAAGTAAATAGCTGAAATTGAAATAAAAATTTGAACTTTTTTCTTTTCAAATGTAAAAACTAACTATTGGAAAAAAAATGCAAATGGTGCAGCGACACTTAGACTAATTTCTGTAAAATTTTATGTAAAATTTTTGAAAACGGAATACATATTTGAATTCCTCTCTAAAAAATAACTGATATGAAAAAAATAATCAGTCAAAACCGATTCCAGGAAGCAAAGATATCTTCATTTCAAATATGCACTTTTTTCAGGAATTTTCCGCACGGATGGAAATACTGCAAAGAGGATATATTTTTACTGGATAATCCGATTTTGACCAAAATAATGCCATCGGATAGTAAATTTATGGGGGTTTGATTTGACATATTATATGTCATATTTCGGGTTAATATAATGAACTCTATATATGTTACAAAACCGCCCTCAAAATCCCAGAAAAATGAAGGTAGGGCATAAATATGACTCGAAATGGAGACATCTAGCAAGGATCACTGCCCAGATCCACAGATCTACTAAAAATAAAACAAACCAAGCTAGATAAAATGATAAAAAAACGGGTAAGGGTGGTCAAAAGAAACCACATATTTCTAGAGATCGAACCCGGTGGGAGTCACCAAAAACTGTAGCTAGTGTTTTCACACTAGCTAGTGCAAAAGGGCACCTACTAAGAGTTATGGAACCCTTAGTAGCAGTGCAAATAAAAGTAAAAACAAGTAAATTAAATGATTACTGCAATAGAATAACAGATAAACAGGAACCCATGAATAAGATATGTATTTTGTATCATGCTATAAATAATGGTTTACAATAGAATTTTACCTCGAAAGGTGAGTATATGTGGGCCCTCGCAGGCATATGAAGAGTGGTGTTATAGGTATCCAAGGTTCCTTGCTCTTCTCCAAATGCTCAAATGATGGCCGAAGCTCAACCAAAATGGGGAAACAAAAGCTCAAACGGAAGTTGGGGTTTCAATGGGAATTTTGGCAACGTAAGGGTAGGAAGAGTGAATGTTGTGTTTCTTTGTGTAATGGGTGGCCTCCACCACCTTTTTATAGTAATTTTGGGTGGTGGTGTATCATCCCATGGTATTGGGCAACCAATAGTATTGGCCAGTGGTATTTGATGTTTTCCCTCTTTTTAAATTTTTTTTTACTATTTCCCCTTTTTCTTTTTCTTTTTTGGGGATTTTGACCCTTTTTGTGGGATTTTCTATAATTGGTGAGGGAAATATTAATTTTTGGCCCATTTGGTTACCAACTTAGGGATTTTGGGGTTTTTGGAGGCCAAAAATGTAGGAAAAAGGGATAAATGGTTTATGTGACTAGGGGGATGAGCCAGGTGAACAATTTTTGGGTGTTAACAGTGCTCGTTTACTTATCTTAGTAGTTGGACTTGGTATAAGGTGGTTATGCTTCAGTGATATTTTATCTTGCTATTTATTGATCGTTTACAGTAGAAGTGATGAAGTTGCTTTGAGTGAGAGTTTCTTGTGTATATTCATTGGTTTTTCCCTTGCCATAGTATGGACTTAGTCATTCCCCTTTAGATCTTTTCTAGTCATGGCTTTACCTTGTCATTATTCCCATCCATATATTATCCTACATCTTTGATTTAATCCCGACTTCCACTTTAACTAGTGATATCGAGGACTCCTCCCACTTATGCCTCTTTGCTGGATAGAGTCCATATTTACATGTGTCTCAGATCTGGAGTGTGTAGCATGTGTCACCAGGATGTTCTCATTTATTCCTTGAAAGCAAGTATTCCTACAAAAACGTATCAGAACGCGTAAACGCTAGATTTAAATGAATGCAAAAAGTAAACAACAAAAGTGTTTTTAAACACTAAAGCAAATAAATAAATAAAATGTCTTTCACAGCTAGTTAGTGGCCAAGGGTTGAGCACTCATCCCTTGTATGATGTAAGGTCGTTTTCCCCTACAGGGAAACAAGGTGGTAACTCCATCACACCTATGGACGGTGGCGGGAAATGGTGGTAAGATTGATTCATTATCTGAGGCCCATAAGGATATTCAGGGCACTCGCTCTTGGAGGCTAGCTAGTGAAAGTTGATCAAGTGTTAAATGTTAAATATAAATATTAAATGTGCAAAAGTTGACGGTAAATCAAATGCAATACAGGTTGCTTGTCTATAGTCTATTGAGAGCATTCCAAGCACTCTACCCATTTGTGAAGCATCGACATTTCCTAGTGTCTTATATCCAACATATGTATAATTGGTTTCCCCTTTCCCTCATGTCCGAGAGGTCACGGTGTTGATGCTGTCAAGACAAATACCCTTAGCCTAGCCTTGCTTCATCCACCTTCACCCATAGCTAGAAAAATGTTCAAGTCTGTAAATGAGTATACACTTGAGGCTTTCATTTGGAGTGATTTATTACTTTGAATTTATACTTACTGTTGATATTTTTATTCATTATCGTCATTATAATGCCACTAAATCCTTTAGTATTGCTACTAATATAAATAAGGGAGCATATTTAATTCATTTGTACATGCAAGATTAGTTGTTTTCAATCTAGGACATTATTTTGATAATCTATGACCTGGTCAAACAAGTTTGACCAAGTCAACAATAGGTTCCGATATGAGTTTGGCCAACAGAGTTCGATTTTTTTTATTCATGGTCCTTTGATTTCCATTAGATGGTTCCATTATCCAAACAGTGATTTTCCATGGTGGCTTGTATTATTTTTAATATTATCATCATTTATAGGCCATATTTTAATTATTCGGGCATGCATGGACTTATAGATGCATTTCTTGATGGATGTATGGTGTATGAGTACTCATTCCTAGTGTATTTGGACATTCTGATTCGATTGATGCACTTAGATCTCAGTTCTGGGAATAGGTACTTGATGATATGAGCAGTTTATTATCCAACAGCAGAGTACCATGGAAAAATAGCATTAAAAGGGTGAAAATGGCTCACAAGGAAATCGAATTGGCTCAATGGGGAAAGGAAATGGAATGAAATTTGTTCGAGGCATATTTTTATGCTCTAGACATATTTCGGCATGGTCTTCCTCTCTTGTTGGGGTCCACACGATTGTATCTTGATCCTTGGGGGCTTCATCTTCCATGTTGGGGGAACACGTCCGAGTGTTCCTTGGTGATCACATGTTATATCTTATGTGGATCTACTAGGGGGTGATAATGGAGTGATTTTTGTACATCTCATCCACCCTCTCATGTTATATTAATGTACATTGTCATATCTTATGTCATATGTCCCCCAAGGCGTCTTTAAGAGAGTGCGTCCCCCCTCTTTGAGTGATCTCATGTATATTTTCCCGACACATCATTAGTCATTGATATTTATGTATTATATTTTGCTACTATCCCTCCATACTTTTGGGTTTAAGGTTTTTGTATTTTGAATATCTATTTATTCGATCTCTCACTCATTTGTAAAGGGACTTTTGGCTCTTGGAATTTTGGCAATAAAGAAAAAAATGAAGATAGCTTGCAAAATATTTAATGAATGTTCTTGTACATGATTGAAATGAATATTTCTTATACATTTGAGTTGATTCGTTGTGGTTTTGAGACAAAACTTGTGAAGGCCGAATTGATTTTATGCAAGGGTGTGATTTGGCTTTTGGGCGTGATTGTGATGGATCTCCGTCTCTCTTTCTTGCAAATCGATTTATCTTAGGGAGTATTCAATTATGATTTGTTCCATTGATGTATTTTCTTGATGTCTTTCATTATTACTATCTTTTTATTGTGAAACAAATATAACATCTATTGCTTGTGTTTGCAAGGAGAAGGGGGCGCACTTCCTCCATTGGAGAAAATCGATCTAGCTTGAAACCCTCCAGATCTAGATCAAAATTGTAACCAGGTGAAAGGATCATCAATGTACTTGGCGGTTGCAAGATTTATAAGTAAGATCTTTGAATTTTTCCCTTGTTTCAATTTTATATTCCATTAGTCATTAAAATTTCAAAGTTTAAAACCCTCATTTCTTAGATCTAATATATCAGGCGATCTTCTTGGCTTATAATTAAAAACCCAAGTTTAAAATAATTAAAATCCCCTAGAAATCAAGTTTGAACCAAAACCAACTCCATTTTCCTCTGATCTAGCAGTAGTCCTCCTCTAGGGAATTCGCCCTCCTTGGGGTTTGAGCATTTATCCCTATCTACAATTTGGTTGTTGATTGAATGTCCTCTAAAGCTTAGATCTAACCACAAGCAACCAATCTAAGTGCCTTGTTGGTGTCCATTTGTGTCACCATTTTGATCAATAAACATGCTCTGATTGCCATTATTTTTACTATTTTGATATGATAAGTCATTCTCCTTGCCATTCAGACCATCAATCAGAATCGGGTATGGAAGTATTTGCATATCACATGAATCTTGGTTAAATATCATCATTTTTTATGGTTTATTGACAATTATCTCACATTCCTAGACGTGCTTGGCATTTAGTTTTTGTATACAGGATGTGGTTTTCATTCAGACCTTCATTATGTCACGCATTCACGACAAAGTCGCCTAGATGCATTCGATCCATCGTCCAGCCCTCCATTCACACCTATGAAATCGTTGGTTGAGATATTTCGGGGCATTAAAGACAAAAACGATGATGTGGGTTCTATTAAGAACGTGGCCCTCATGGTTCATGAACCTCCATTCTAGAATATTCACTCCCTTGTCTGCCTAGCTCGACACCGCATCACCTGCCCATGTTAAGGATAACTAACGCACAGTTGCTCGCATCAAGGAAGATAAACGCCTGTGGACTCAGGCAGACGGCCTGTGCGCTGTCGTAAACCACCCTTCAACTGTTCTACATCCATTAAGACCTCTATTTTTAGAGAGGTAGACTACGCCGACCTTCTCTCTTGTTGTAAAAACTTATATAAAGACATTTACTGTGAAGAAATGCAACATCATAGCACATAGACGATAGAAGTAATTTTTATATAGACGTTGTGTAATTTTTATCAGTTAATGGAAGTTCTAGATTCTAGTTCTTGATGTTCTATTGTTGGTGAATTACTTGAGTTAAGATTCAATCCCTAATTGTTGAGAAGGGCCCCTCAACAAACAGAGGTTTTACTATATATATTCTGCATTTATTTTCTGCAAGTAAATAGTTTTCATTTCCAGTATTTAATTTGGTTTCCTGTACATGACAATTCTTTATTTCCTGTGATTCATATCTTGCTGCTAGTTTAATTTGCTAGTTTAATTTACATTTTTAAAAGTTAAAGTGACCGACCATGCTTAAGTCCTCTTAGTTTTCTTTCAGTTTTTTCATTTGCAATTAGATAAATCGAACTAGTTAATGCTTTAGTAGTTGAAGTTTAATTCATAGTTAGATACAGTTCTGCTAATTTTTCTTGTAGCTGTAGATTAGTTCCATTTACATTTCAGCCTTGTTTTATTAGGCCATAGAAATAGTTCATTTCCTTAGATAATGATTAGTATAGATGGATTTTTGTTATTTCAGCTTTAGACAGTCTATTTATTGCTTTCCCTGAACTGTAGGTTCATATGCATCAACCAGCTGGAGGTAAGATCATTCAGTCTGTTTCTTTCCTTAGTTTATATTGTTTTCTTTCATCCGGACTGTCATCCACACTGTCTTTCAGACTGTCAACTGGATTGTCATACAGACTTTAATATTTTCTGCATTGTTTTTATGCTTGTCTAGAATCCAGTTTCTTAGGTTTTTGAACTGTAATATTTATTGTATTTGATTAGCATGCATATATGTAATGAGGACCTTGTTCTACACTACATGGAGTTTTAATTAAGTTTCATAATCATTTTTAGTTCTCGTTCTGTTAAGTCAGTAAATTTTTCTGCATTTTTAGTTTTTTCTCTCCAAATTTTGGTTTGTTTTTTGAGTCTACCTTAGTTAATTTTTGGTTTTCAGTTTTGGTTTTTGTCTTTTTAAGAACCTTATGAGTGATTGAATAAATTTTGAACCTAGTCCTTTCAGATTTCATTTGATTTTGGTCATTTTTTATGTTGGAAAGTGGGTCAATGAGAGTTATATATTCAAAAGGAGAATCATTAATGACTTTAGAGAGTAGTTGAACTCATGTCCTAAAACAAATAGCTGCCAAAATCTCCGACAAATTGGCAAAAAAGTTAAAAAATTGCTAAATTTTGGTTAAAAGATATTCTTGTAGCGCTACACCAAAGTTTAACACAGAGCGCGCTACAGGAATATCGTGGCATGAGTTTTTTGTAAATTTTCGATCTGATTTTAATCATGATGCAGAGTGAGACTATCTAATCGCATTGTGTGAAGTGTTTAACACGTGTTGCAGCATTTTGAGCATGATGTTAGTTGGTTGTTAATCACGAAGAGAAAACAAGGGCATCATTACATGTTATGCGGGTTCAGTTGCACAGAGACCAGCCAATTCCGGGTTTAGCGGTCAATTTTCTCTTGTCACACGCATCATCACTAAGGAGTTAGTGTTTGAGGAGGAGACTTCACTGTTGAACGTTGGATTACGTTACTGTGGAAGGAGACAGCTATGTTCTGGCGCCAGCAAAAATTAGGGCTTTTGAATTCGTTCACCTGCAGCCAAAGAATCGTTAGGAGGACACATGTGCTCGAAGAAGAACATCATTGACACACCAAATTGAAGACATTAAGCCACGATAGATGAGTAATTGACAGGTATTACGTATAACCCTTATAGCTGGAGAATTTGGGTTTCTGCTGCTGCGTGTTTTTTCTGAAAAAGTTGGCTGTTGAGGAAGATGTAATAGAGCGTAAAGATGAGGAATTCACCACTGAAATAGTTACCTGAAGCCCGTTAGGAGGATTTTGCATGATGGTTTCTCTCATGACCTAATGTTTTAAAACATTAGAATATACAGAATAGGTCCTTGAAAAGAATCACAGAATTATTGGTAGAACTCAGTTTTTACACAGTAGGGAGTCTGCTAGTTGTTAAAGGTCCTACACAGAAAGGTCTGTTAATTTGTGCAGGTGATTTAAATATCACTGAAAATTGTTATAACCTGCAAAATTATTTGCCCAGAAAACAGCTTGTAAAACATTTCTGAAACCTAAAACTAGATTGTTCCTGCTCCCTGAAAAGAAAGATATGGGAAAAAGCAGTAAAAGTGGTAAAATTAACAGGGCTGAGCCTACAGACTTGACATGGATTCAGAAACTCCCAGATTGTGCAGAGCTATTCCAGCAGGCAGGCTGGTTGAAATTCTTCAAAAGGATAGATGGTTTTAATGCTCAAGTGTCCTGCAATTTTGCCAAAGGACTTAAGAATGAGATGATCATAATGGATCCTTTGAGATTCAAATTGACTGTGGAATTAATTTCAGAAGCCACTGAAATTAGTAATGAGGGCGAGCTCTAGTTTAAGAAGTCTCCTTTTGAGTTTGATCCTCAAAGATACTTATTGCCCAATGTTATTCCTGACTGGAACAAAGGTATTCTCATACATAATTTCAGGAGGGAATGGATTGAACCAATAAGGATTCTTCAGAGTTATGTAACTTGTGAAGGGAGGTATTCATTAGTGTTCAAATACCATCTCAGGTTCCTACAGCACATGGCAGGGGTGTCTAAAATGAATTTGCCATTCTTTTTCTTCAAAAGCATGCAGAAAATGTCAAGCAAAATAAAACAGCAGGATGATCATACTTCTCAATCATTGTTTCATCATGGTCTCATTAAGTTAATCATCTCTACAGTGTTACAGCATGAGGAAAAAACTTGGGACTTCTTTTTGTTTTGGTCAGGGATTCATTCTAAAGGAGAAGACCATCAACCCAAAAGACAAACTGATAAGGGAAAAGTAATGATACAAAAATTAGGGCATTCAGTTAAACCTGCAAAGAAACATGACATTAAAGTTAAGAAGGGAACAAAGCAGGTAGCAGATGAAGGACAGAATGACAGTCAGCCTCAGAAATTTTCAGAGCACAATAAGGTCGAGTTCTCATTGTTTGATGACAAAAAGGAAGAGGAATTTCTTGAAAAGAAGTCATCTCCTATAGCAGATTTTCAAGAAGAGAAGAAAATTGATATCAAAGTAATTCCTGTAGCAAAAGTAGAAGTTCATAACCAGCCAAGAAGCCCCATCATAGTCCTCTCAGATGATGAGGGCTATATGTTAGAAGAAGAACAGTTTATTCCTGAGATTGAGGTTAAAACTGAGATTAAAGGAAATCAAGCTATAGAGGACAAAGCTACCAAGCCTAAGAAGAAGATCAAAAGGCTGGAAGTGGTAGAGTTAGCATCTATCCAATATCAAGGGAAGAAATTAAAAATGATGGGAGAGGCAGCTTCTTTATGGAGACCTAAAACTAGGTCGAAAAACAAATTAAGATTAAGTATGAAAAAGTTGTTAAATCCAAAATTGAAGACTGATAAGGTGAACATCTCTGATGAAGAGTTCATGGAGGAGGAGCAGTCAAAGAAAAATGAATTGCATTCAGTTAAAAGAGAGGATTTTGGGTCTGTAAAGGTAACAGGTGAAGAAAGCTCTAAATCCATTGTTGAAAACAATTCTGGAAAATTGTTAACAGAAGAGATTAAATCAGCACAGGTAACAAGGGTTTCAAACACTATCATTGAAGATACTGCTGTGAAGCCATTGACAGAGGAATTAATGTTTAAGAAGTTTGACATGTTTTGGAAACCAAGTGAAGATCAGGATGCTGCAATAGAAAAACTGGTTAATGCTGACAAGGAGAATTTGAAGAAGACTGTCAAACAGTACAAGCATCAAATGAACTACATGCAGGAAGTTAATGATGGTCTAATGTTGGCAAATAGAAGATTGAGAGAAGATCTTCAAGATACTCATGACAATTTTCAGGAGTTAATGATTGATGCAAAGGAGGCACTCAGAAGGAAAAGGGTTGCTAACAGGCACTGCTCAGAATTAGAAAAGACTGTTGAAACCTTGCAGCATGAAAATGAACACCTACACAAAAGGATAGCTGAGCTGGAGCAAAAGCACAAAAGAGTGAAGAAAAGATCCTCAAGTCCAGATGGCATAGCTTTGCTAGTGGAGGCATCGAAAGAGATCTAGGGCAGTTAGGTTCATTTAAGGATTTTTGTTAAAGATTTGCTATTTTTAGCAAAATTGTAATTTGTAAAAATGTAAATGCTATTTTACCTAATCTAGTCATTCGATGGAGGATTAGTAGGAAATACCCTAACTGTTTTTGGGAGATAAAAAACTATTTAGAGAGGGAGAAAAGACATGGTAAGGGTTCGAATTTTTGGAGAGCTAGAGGAGGTCTGCAAGCTGTGCATTATTCCAGACTTGTTCACTGCTAAGTACTGCAAACTCTCATATTGCATTTTTTATGAAACTATGAATATATGACTCCTTATTCCACTTCTGATATGTGTTGGCTTCATTTTAAACTTATACAGTTTCTTGATTGACAAATTCATTTCTGGTTTTAGGTATAATTTCCAGTGGTGCTTGTCTTTTATTGTATGAACTTCATTGCAATCTTTTGTTGGATTTCTGAGATATATATGCATCTTCATGGATATATGTATATGAATTAGTTTTTACTTATCTGTTGAATGTATTCCCTTATGCTCTTGAAGTTTCTAACCAAAACCTACAAAACAAAACCCTAAAAACCTAGTTTGGATTGATTTTATTTTTTGAGATTGTGTTGGCTTGTTACCCTAGCCTTAGTAACAATTTCTGACACAAACATCTTTGGCGCCGTTGCCGGGGACGAAGCTGAAGCATATCTTCCCTGGGATACTCATCATTTTTCCTAGTTTAAGAGGTGGACTTGAACCAGCATTTTTGAAGGCTATTTTCACCATAAAAGTCACACTGGCTTCTAAAGGGATTGGGACCAGGAATAAGCCTGTTTCTCCATTAAATCTGGGTGTGACAGACCCTGAGCAGATTTTGAAAACAGCAAACAAACTCAGAAAATCTCAATCTTTGCCAACTTTCTGTGATTCTCATCAGTTGGGTGAATTATTAGACCCAGCTGAAATTTCACCGTGTACAAAACCTATCTTCTCTGAGAACACTTTCCAGGTTTTCACTAATCCTCAAAGTTTCTTGAAAGCTAAAACCTCTTCCCCTGATAGAATACCAATCTTTCAGTTGAAGCTAGGAAATAATACTTTTCAAAAAGGGTCCAGTCAAATTTCTTCCTTTTCAAAACCTAATTTGAAACCTCAGTCTAAACTTCAGTCCACAATGGCAGCCCAAAATCCACCTATGGATATGATGGATAGAATGGTAGCAGCTAGGTATGCACCATTAGTTTTACCTCAGCCTCTACATGCATTGCCTGGAGGTGATTACCAAAAATATATGCCTAGGTTCAATGGACAAGGGGAAACCACTACTGAGGAACATTGGGAGGCTTTCTTGAGTTATGCTGACAATCAGAATATTGAGATTAAAGATGTATGGATGAGGGTTTTTGTTCAGAGTCTAGATGGAGATGTAAGAAAATGGTTTAGAGACTTTCCTGCTAACTCCATTACTATTATTGAGGAACTCCATGAGCTTTTCACGAGACAGTGGGGAGACACTAAAGATCACACATACTATATAACTGAGTTTGGAGCTCTCAGAAGAAAGAAAGATGAGACTGTTGCAGATTTTTCCAAGAGGTTTAATAAGATGTACAGTAGAATTCCAGCAGAAATTAAACCCACTGAAACATCAACCAAGTTGACCTATGCCAATGCTTTTGATCATGAATTTTCTTTATTACTCAGAGAGAGAAGACCTATCACCCTGCTGAACATGCAAGATGCAGCCCTAGAGGTAGAGTCTAATTTGTTAGCTTCAAATAGACTTAAGAATGAAACATCTCAGCAGCTGTATGAAAGAAAGGGAAAGAAAGAAGCTGTCACAACAGGCTCTACTTCTCAATCTGCTGAGGCCAAGATAGATGAGATGGCCAAAATGGTTAAGATCCTTACTGCAAAGTTGAATAAACTAGAGCTTGAAAAGAATTCTGCTAAACCTGCTCCAGAAGCTCAGAGGAATCCAAACAATCAAAATCAGTTTAGAAGACAATTTGCACCTAGATTCATGCCAAGGGAACGAAGAAATAATGACATCCAGCAAGAAAGGAGAGAAAATGAAGATCAAAAAGTGCCCCCACCTTTCCAAAATAATTTGGTTGATGAAGAAGAAATTGATCAGCAGCTGCTCTTTGAAGAAACTGAGACTGATCAGGACATGAACCACATTGGAGATAAAATGTTTACAGGCTTTGTTACTGAAGAAGATTTTCTAAATTCTGAATATTATGATGCTGATTTATATGAGGTTGAAGATGATTTGGAATGTGAAAAAACTGTTGTAAATGCTGCTACCAATTAGAATGGAGTTAAGAAAATTATTAATCTCAGAACTAGACCGAAACAAGTAGTTCAAGCTCCTAAGAAGAAAGCTGCTGTTCCTGCTCCAGTTATTCCTGATAAACCAACTGCTGATCCTGTAGCAGAAAAGAAGCAACCTGCAGAAAAACCCAAGAAAAATACAGAAATTGAAGAGGTAAAAAAGTCAGGTCAACATTTTAGTTTGGAAAATGAATTAGGAAAACTTAAAATTCCTGTGCCATTTTCTGAGCTTATAAAAAATCCATCGTACAAGAATACAGTTTTGAAAGTAATGAATATGCCAAATCATCAGCCAGTTTCAGATACAGTGAATCTTCAGGAAGAAAACCCTAGAATTTTTATTGGATCAGCTTTGGCTGAGAAGACTGAAAACGAAGCTGGTGCTTCTCCTCCTTTCTATATAACTCTGACTGTGCATGAGCAGATGATTCATAACTGTCTGCTAGATTCAGGAGCATCCCATAATTTGATGCCAAAATCTGTGATGGAAGCCCTGGGCCTTAATGTCACTAAGCCTTACCATGATCTGTATGCCTTTGACTCCCGAGCTGTGAAATGTTTAGGAGTGATAAAATACATGGTTGTCAATCTTACTCAGTTACCCATGAAAAGTGTAATAATGGATGTTGTGGTAGCTGACATCACACCAAAATTTGGCTTACTTCTGTCTAGGTCCTGGGCTAAGAAAGTTGGAGGGACATTACAGATGGACCTCTCTTATGCTACCATTCCTGTTTTTGGTGGAGAAAACAGGAGACTTTATAGAGAGTTACAGTTGGCTTACATAGTCACAGATGATAAAAATCCTACAAATCACCCAATGTATTCTGTGGATAAAGACCTTGGTTCATGCATACTACAGTTTAGTGAAGAAGAGAATTTTGCTGGTGTGTTACAAGTACAAAAAGATCAGCCTGTAAAACACAGTCAGAAAGAGCAGGATGTATTGTGGCAGTTGTATTTTGATGGGTCTTCATGCAAAGAAGGTGCTGGAACTGGAGTTTTATTGATTTCTCCCGGAGGTGAAATGGTGAAACTTATGTATAAGTTAGAATTTGCTACCACCAACAATACTGCTGAGTATGAGGCCCTGCTACTGGGATTGAAGGCTGCAAAAGATTTGGGAATTCAACAGATTTCTGCATTTGGCGACTCCGAACTAGTTGTTCAACAAGTGAAGAACAAATATCAAGTAAAGCAGGGTTTGTTGAAAGTATATCGAAATGAGGTATGGGATATGCTTGAAAACTATTTTATAGCATTTAATATCACTCATATTCCAAGAAATCATAATGAAACTGCAGATTCTTTAGCCCTAGCTGCCACACATTTCAGAATTCCAAAAATCACTCAATTAAGGTATCCAATAGAAGTGAGATATAGACCATGTGTTCTAGATAATGTGAAACATTGGAGGGTTTTTGAAGATGACATTGAAATAAAAAAATTTCTTGAGCTTGTAGATGAATTCTCAAACAATCAAATTGATCAAGAAATAGATGAAAGGGATGAACAGTTGGATGAATTTACTGCAGAAGAGATTGTTGGGCATAAGATTATTGAATTGAAGAGTAATTTCATTCCGAAAGGTCTAGTACCTCTGGAAAGAATATTCACTAAGGATGATACACCTTCCAGACCAGTAATTCAGTCTTCAGAAGACAATGTAGAGGACTACAATATTGGCTCAGCAGAACAGCCCAGAATGGTAAAATTGTCTAAAAACCTAACAGTTGAGCAAAGGAGTAGATATATTAGGGTGTTGAGAAAATATATAGATGCATTTGCTTGGTCTTACAAGGAACTGAAAACCTATGACACAGCAGTTATTCAGCACAAAGTTCCTTTGAAACCTAATGTTAAACCTTTTAGGCAGAAATTAAGAAGAATCAATCCAGCACTGTTCCCTGTAATTGAAAAAGAATTAAAGAAGTTGTTGGATGCAAAAATAATAGTGCCTCTTAGGTATTCTTCTTGGGTGGCAAATTTGGTTCCTGTTAGAAAGAAGAATGGAGAGATTCGATTATGTGTTGACTTCAGAAATTTGAATCGATCATCATTAAAAGACAATTATCCTCTCCCCAAGATTGAACAGGTTTTGCAGCAGGTGGTTGGAGCTCAAAGGATTTCAATGCTAGATGGTTTCTCAGGGTACAATCAGATTGCTATGCACCCTGATGATAAAGAAAAAACAGCTTTTACAACCCCCTGGGGGACATTTATGTATGACAAGATGCCTTTTGGCTTGATGAATGCTAGAGCAAACTTTCAGAGAGCCATGGATATTGCATTCGTGGGTGAAAAATATAAGTTTGTGGTTATTTATCTGGATGATATTACAGTCTTCTCCAAATCTGATGATGAACACTTGAAACATTTGGAGCAAACCTTCATAAAGTGCAGAAAATTTGGCTTATCCTTGAACCCTAAAAAATCACATTTTGCTGTACAGGAAGGTAAGTTGCTTGGTCACTTGGTATCAGCTGATGGTATCAGGATTGACCCTGAGAGAGTCAAAGCAATACTGAAAATTAGCTTGCCCAGGAGTAAAAAGGATGTGCAATCATTTATTGGCAAAATCAATTTTCTGCGATGGTTTATTCCTAATTTTGCTGAGACCATTAAGCAAATTACAGGCATGTTAAAAAAGGATCAAGAAGTCAGGTGGACTGTTGAAGCAAAGGCAACTTTTGAAAAGATTAAAGTGGCTCTGACTGAAGCACCTGTTCTGGTGAGTCCAAATTTTGACAAAGAATTTCTTACATTTTCTTTTGCTTCAGAGGACACTATTGCTGCTGTATTACTTCAGAAGAATGAAGAGGGATTGGAACAACCAATTGCATTTTTCAGCAAAACACTTAGAGATTCAGAGCTGAAATACAGTATCTTGGAGAAGCAAGCCTATGCTCTGGTAAAGGCTTTAAAATTTTTCAGAATTTATATTTTACACTCCAAGGTTGTTTCATTTGTTCCAAATGCTGCAGTGAAGGATGTTTTGACACAGCCTGATAGTGAAGGAAAGAGGGGAAGGTGTTCGCCAAAATTATGGAATATGAAGTGGAAATCAGACCTACTAAGCTGGTCAAAGGACAAGGATTGGCCAAACTGCTGGCTGACTCAAATTGTCAGGCATTAGGATTACATGTTATGATAGAAGAATCAGCTCCTGAAGAATAGCAAGTAATCCTGGAAAAAGAAAGAATCATGGATTCATATTCATCTTCAGATTGGTATGTTGATATTGTTCATTTTCTGTTATTCTTGCAATGTCCAGAACACTTAGACAGGAAAGCTGCTAGGTCTCTGAAATTGAAAGCTACTAAATACTGTCTGATAGAAAGTCAATTGTTTTGGAAAGATCCAGCAGGAATCTTGTTAAGATGTTTAGATCAGGCTGAAATAAAAGAAGTAATTTCAGAATCTCATGAGGGAGCTTGTGGAGGACATAAATACTGGAAAACAACAGCTTATAAAATTTTAAGAGCTGGTTATTATTGGCCTTCACTCTTCACAGATGTTTATCAAACTGTAAGATCTTGCATACCTTGTCAAAAGTTTGCAGGTAAACAGAAGTTGCTGTCTTTACCTTTGAAGCCTATTGTAGTCAATGCCCCTTTTCAGCAGTGGGGTCTGGATTTTATTGGAGAAATAAACCCAGCATCTTCAGGCCAGCATCATTGGATTTTGACTGCCACAGATTTCTTTACAAAGTGGGTGGAGGCTATCCCCACAAGGAATGCCACAGATAAGGTAATTATGGATTTCATAGAAAATAATATTCTGAGCAGGTTTGGTTGTCCACAAAGATTGATTACTGATAATGCCAAAGCATTCAAATCCAAGGCAATGGTGGCCTTTTGTGAGAAAAATGGTATTATGCTAAAACACTCAACTCCCTATTATCCTCAGGGAAATGGGCAGGCTGAATCATCTAACAAAAATATCATTCAGTGCATCAAGAAATTGCTCAAACAAAATAAAAAATCCTGGGATTCAATGTTGAAATATGCATTATGGGCAGATAGGATTACTGTAAAACAAGCCATTGGTACTTCACCCTTTCAGCTGGTTTATGGAACAGAAGCAGTATTTCCAGTACAATTGGGAATCCCAGTAATGAAGTTCCTCCAAAATTCTCAAGAGGAACCAGATGATTTGCAAAGGAGAATTTTTGAAATGATTGAGTTACAGCAGAACAGGGAGAAGGTAGACAAAGAAGCCCAGCTGTATAGAGCTAAAATGAAAACCAGGTTTGACAGAAATATCAAAGATCACATTTTTTCAGAAGGTGAGATGGTTTTAAGATGGGATGCAAGAAATGAGCAAAAGGGGAAACATGGAAAATTTGATAATTTATGGTTTGGCCCTTTTCTGATAGCTAAGGTTTTGGAAAATAATACTTTCATATTGCAGTCCTTAGAAGGAGAGGAATTGCTCAGCCCTGTTAATGGGCGATTCCTCAAGCATTTCTACAGTTAAATAAGGATCATGGTCACTTTTCATTGTATATACCGGTGTGAGTGAGATTGAATAAAGACTCCATAGCCCAATGGAAGACTGAAGGCACTAGTCTACAGGTTCTTGAAGCCTCACAGGGAGGACTTCATCCCGCAGCTGGAGCCAGATGTTAAGTCAGTAAATTTTTCTGCATTTTTAGTTTTTTCTCTCCAAATTTTGGTTTGTTTTTTGAGTCTACCTTAGTTAATTTTTGGTTTTCAGTTTTGGTTTTTGTCTTTTTAAGAACCTTATGAGTGATTGAATAAAGTTTGAACCTAGTCCTTTCAGATTTCATTTGATTTTGGTCATTTTTTATGTTGGAAAGTGGGTCAATGAGAGTTATATATTCAAAAGGAGAATCATTAATGACTTTAGAGAGTAGTTGAACTCATGTCCTAAAACAAATAGCTGCCAAAATCTCCGACAAATTGGCAAAAAAGTTAAAAAATTGCTAAATTTTGGTTAAAAGATATTCTTGTAGCGCTACACCAAAGTTTAACACAGAGCGCGCTACAGGAATATCGTGGCATGAGTTTTTTGTAAATTTTCGATCTGATTTTAATCATGATGCAGAGTGAGACTATCTAATCACATTGTGTGAAGTGTTTAACACGTGTTGCAGCATTTTGAGCATGATGTTAGTTGGTTGTTAATCACGAAGAGAAAACAAGGGCATCATTACATGTTATGCGGGTTCAGTTGCACAGAGACCAGCCAATTCCGGGTTTAGCGGTCAATTTTCTCTTGTCACACGCATCATCACTGAGGAGTTAGTGTTTGAGGAGGAGACTTCACTGTTGAACGTTGGATTACGTTACTGTGGAAGGAGACAGCTGTGTTCTGGCGCCAGCAAAAATTAGGGCTTTTGAATTCGTTCACCTGCAGCCAAAGAATCGTTAGGAGGACACCTGTGCTCGAAGAAGAACATCATTGACACACCAAATTGAAGACATTAAGCCACGATAGATGAGTAATTGACAGGTATTACGTATAACCCTTATAGCTGGAGAATTTGGGTTTCTGCTGCTGCGTGTTTTTTCTGAAAAAGTTGGTTGTTGAGGAAGATGTAATAGAGCGTAAAGATGAGGAATTCACCACTGAAATAGTTACCTGAAGCCCGTTAGGAGGATTTTGCATGATGGTTTCTCTCATGACCTAATGTTTTAAAACATTAGAATATACAGAATAGGTCCTCGAAAAGAATCACAGAATTATTGGTAGAACTCAGTTTTTACACAGCAGGGAGTCTGGTAGTTGTTAAAGGTCCTACACAGAAAGGTCTGTTAATTTGTGCAGGTGATTTAAATATCACTGAAAATTGTTATAACCTGCAAAATTATTTGCCCAGAAAACAGCTTGTAAAACATTTCTGAAACCTAAAACTAGATTGTTCCTGCTCCCTGAAAAGAAAGATATGGGAAAAAGCAGTAAAAGTGGTAAAATTAACAGGGCTGAGCCTACAGAATTGACACGGATTCAGAAACTCCCAGATTGTGCAGAGCTATTCCAGCAGGCAGGCTGGTTGAAATTCTTCAAAAGGATAGATGGTTTTAATGCTCAAGTGTCCTGCAATTTTGCCAAAGGACTTAAGAATGAGATGATCATAATGGATCCTTTGAGATTCAAATTGACTGTGGAATTAATTTCAGAAGCCACTGAAATTAGTAATGAGGGCGAGCTCTGGTTTAAGAAGTCTCCTTTTGAGTTTGATCCTCAAAGATACTTATTTCCCAATGTTATTCCTGACTGGAACAAAGGTATTCTCATACATAATTTCAGGAGGGAATGGATTGAACCTATAAGGATTCTTCAGATTTATGTAACTTGTGAAGGGAGGTATTCATTAGTGTTCAAATACCATCTCAGGTTCCTACAGCACATGGCAGGGGTGTCTAAAATGAATTTGCCATTCTTTTTATTCAAAAGCCTGCAGAAAATGTCAAGCAAAATAAAACAGCAGGATGATCATACTTCTCAATCATTGTTTCATCATGGTCTCATTAAGTTAATCATCTCTACAGTGTTACAGCATGAGGAAAAAACTTGGGACTTCTTTTTGTTTTGGTCAGAGATTCATTCTAAAGGAGAAGACCATCAACCCAAAAGACAAACTGATAAGGGAAAAGTAATGATACAAAAATTAGGGCATTCAGTTAAACCTGCAAAGAAACATGACATTAAAGTTAAGAAGGGAACAAAGCAGGTAGCAGATGAAGGACAAAATGACAGTCAGCCTCAGAAATTTTCAGAGCACAATAAGGTCGAGTTCTCATTGTTTGATGACAAAAAGGAAGAGGAATTTCTTGAAAAGAAGTCATCTCCTATAGCAGATTTTCAAGAAGAGAAGAAAATTGATATCAAAGTAATTCCTGTAGCAAAATTAGAAGTTCATAACCAGCCAAGAAGCCCCATCACAGTCCTCTCAGATGATGAGGGCTATATGTTAGAAGAAGAACAGTTTATTCCTGAGATTGAGGTTAAAACTGAGATTAAAGGAAATCAAGCTATAGAGGACAAAGCTACCAAGCCTAAGAAGAAGATCAAAAGGCTGGAAGTGGTAGAGTTAGCATCTATCCAATATCAAGGGAAGAAATTAAAAATGATGGGAGAGGCAGCTTCTTTATGGAGACCTAAAACTAGGTCGAAAAACAAATTAAGATTAAGTATGAAAAAGCTGTTAAATCCAAAATTGAAGACTGATAAGGTGAACATCTCTGATGAAGAGTTCATGGAGGAGGAGCAGTCAAAGAAAAATGAATTGCATTCAGTTAAAAGAGAGGATTTTGGGTCTGTAAAGGTAACAGGTGAAGAAAGCTCTAAATCCATTGTTGAAAACAATTCTGGAAAATTGTTAACAGAAGAGATTAAATCAGCACAGGTAACAAGGGTTTCAAACACTATCATTGAAGATACTGCTGTGAAGCCATTGACAGAGGAATTAATGTTTAAGAAGTTTGACATGTTTTGGAAACCAAGTGAAGATCAGGATGCTGCAATAGAAAAACTGGTTAATGCTGACAAGGAGAATTTGAAGAAGACTGTCAAACAGTACAAGCATCAAATGAACTACATGCAGGAAGTTAATGATGGTCTAATGTTGGCAAATAGAAGATTGAGAGAAGATCTTCAAGATACTCATGACAATTTTCAGGAGTTAATGATTGATGCAAAGGAGGCACTCAGAAGGAAAAGGGTTGCTGACAGGCACTGCTCAGAATTAGAAAAGACTGTTGAAACCTTGCAGCATGAAAATGAACACCTACACAAAAGGATAGATGAGCTGGAGCAAAAGCACAAAAGAGTGAAGAAAAGATCCTCAAGTCCAGATGGCATAGCTTTGCTAGTGGAGGCATCGAAAGAGATCTAGGGCAGTTAGGTTCATTTAAGGATTTTTGTTAAAGATTTGCTATTTTTAGCAAAATTGTAATTTGTAAAAATGTAAATGCTATTTTACCTAATCTAGTCATTCGATGGAGGATTAGTAGGAAATACCCTAACTGTTTTTGGGAAATAAAAAACTATTTAGAGAGGGAGAAAAGACATGGTAAGGGTTCGAATTTTTGGAGAGCTAGAGGAGGTCTGCAAGATGTGCATTATTCCAGACTTGTTCACTGCTAAGTACTGCAAACTCTCATATTGCATTTTTGATGAAACTATGAATATATGACTCCTTATTCCACTTCTGATATGTGTTGGCTTCATTTTAAACTTATACAGTTTCTTGATTGACAAATTCATTTCTGGTTTTAGGTATAATTTCCAGTGGTGCTTGTCTTTTATTGTATGAACTTCATTGCAATCCTTTGTTGGATTTCTGAGATATATATGCATCTTCATGGATATATGTATATGAATTAGTTTTTACTTATCTGTTGAATGTATTCCCTTATGCTCTTGAAGTTTCTAACCAAAACCTACTAAACAAAACCCTAAAAACCTAGTTTGGATTGATTTTATTTTTTGAGATTGTGTTGGCTTGTTACCCTAGCCTTAGTAACAATTTCTGACACAAACACGTTCCATTCCCTTAAATTTGCTTTAGTTGCTTTCCAGATTATGTTTTTCTTTTATATCTGATTTATTAATATTTTATTGTTCTAGAATTTATCATTTTCATTCCTAATTTAGTTTACTTCATTCGTGTTAAGATTGATTTTGGATTAAACTTAGTAATTTCATTCTCCAAAGTAATTTCATTCATAGAATAGGATTTGGTTCAAAAATAAAATATCTTTATCAAGTTTTCTACTTGATTCTAAATCAAATTCAAGTTTTCTACTTGCTTCTCAATCAGATTCATTTTTCAAGTAAATATTTTTATTAAGTTTTCTTGCTTCTAGATTACATTTGTGCCATGTCATTTTCTTATGGATAGAAAATAGATTACAATGTTTAAAGTTAGTTGTAATTGGACACTCTTTAGTTTGCATTTATTTGTAGAAGTTAAACAAGATTTGCTTCCATTTTGTTTCCTTGTTACATTCGAAAGTCATTTTGACACATTCTCTCCTGTTCCTATTACATTTGATACATTTCCTCAGAATCCTCAAAGAGAATGGAATTAGATAGTTTAGTTTGATCTTGAGTTGAATGTATGAATAGTTTTTGAATTAATTAAGTAGTTTGTAGTTTTGCTTTAAGTTAATATAGTTTCTTGTTTCCATAGTTAGTTGTCAATCGAATCATTTCATAGATAGGTTTCTAAACTCATTTATAGTTGTTTTCTAATTCCTAGAATAGAGTTTGAATCATTAGTCAGTAGTTTCCATTTTTCATTAAAGTAGTTTTGCTTTTGATCAAGTCTTGTTCCTAGAGTAATATTTGTTGTTTTTATCTTTTCAATTATTGTCCATAGAGTAGAGTAGTATAGATTGATACTATTCTAATCTATTATTCTAGTTAGGTTTAATCAGTTCAGTTGTTGTATTTTTGAAGTTTGACTCGGTTTTTCATTTTGAAAGATCTTTCGATCTTTTCATTATTAAACATTTCCAAGGTCTGCCGAGCCTAATCATTAGGTCCCATTCTACCTCAACATATATTGCGCCACAACTCTAAGATTACCAACCCTGGTCGATAATTAAATATTTGGTGACTCCTTAAGACAGTAAATACACCCAACATTTTGGCGTCGTTGTCGGGGAGTTGTAGATAGGTAGAATTCAGTTGTAGATAGGTAGAATTTTCTCTTAAAAACTTAATGATAGATTGAATTTACCTTTTTGAAACTTAGAAATAGGCTGGTGGTGGGTGAGCGGTAAGACGAGACGTAAGAACCTACGCATTTATTATAACAGGCATCCCCAAAACCCCGCAATAGTAGTAATCCAATTAGAATTTGTTTCAGTTGTATTTTTGTTTTCATGAATAGGTCTAGAGACTCAAAAGGTAGTTATATTAAATCTACCCTTCTTAATAAGATCCCTACTAAAATTCCTACTAACCTATACGGGGGGCGTGCCACCCCAACTACTAACTCCACAGAAAGGTATAGGAAGACACCTAAAGGGGATAGTCCTTCTTGGAAAGCTAAGGAAATCCTTTCTGGAAATCATTTAGGGGAAACCATAGAGACATAAAAAATTATGTTCATAAAGAAATTCCACTAGAAAAACCTCAAGCTCATATTGATACTTGTTAGGATATTTAGACACTTAGGAGTTAGTTAAGATCAACTTGTGTAATATATCCGTTAGGCATAGTGTGTTTCTTTAGTATGCATTTGTAAATACTTAATACGATGGTCACGATATGTTCCCGACATAGAGTGATCCGACAGCTCAACTTCTCTTAGATCAAACCTAACCTTGATCCGTGGCTTAACACCCGATTGGTCCATGATCTCTATTTAAAGAGCATGGAGGGTCATTGTTTAGTTGATCAATTATGAGAAGCTCATTTGTAACTTTCTTTCTTTGCATAATAAATTGTCCCGTAGAAGCTATTTGGCCGAGGCCGTGTAGTGTTTTCCTCAAGAGGGTTTAAACCACTGTGAAGAACCTGCAATAATTAATTAATGCAAATACACGAGATATCAAAAATAATGTAACTCAGAATCACTTTTATATTGATCACGGGCCACTTCGAGGGGGCAACCTCCTTTGAGAAATCTCAATACAATTAACTTCATGGTGCCTTCAATGACCTCAACACACACTTATATACTAAGTCTATGCCCAATACTATGGGTCAAAACCATGGGACATATAATACTATGGGACAACTTACAAAGCATATGCGTCCAACAACAATATACTAACATAGTAAAGAGAATGGTTGACACGGGTTCCTAAGATCCCCTCTCCCTTAGAAAAAGCTTTGTCCTCAAAGCTTTGGTTGGAGAAATTTCTACAGAATCTAAAGGAGTGGTTCCCCGGTAGCATCCCCAGGTTGCATTTCGGGCCACTGACGCCTTTGGAGTGTCAGGGAGGATTGCTTGAAAGGATGTAGACGAAGAAGAACCCTATCAGCTGCATGGAAAATGCACTCAGAACGGTGCTGATCGGCTTGTTGTTTCAGGAGAATTCTTTCCATGTGAAGATTGTCCTGCAGAATGAGAAGAATTTGATCGCGGTTGCGAAGAACCGAGTCAATTTCCTGAACTGGGTAGCTGGTAAGGGTGTATGGAAGAAGAACTGGCGGTGTCTGTCCATAGATTGCTTCATATAGTGTCCTTTGAGATGTGGTATTGTACCACCAGAGTGCTGTTAGGAAATCCATAGAAATAGTCGGCCAAAGCTATGTAGGGATGGGCAAGGGTTTGAGCAATCCCGAAAGGAGTGTCGTGTCACCCTTGTTGACCTGGAAAGTATCACAGTCAGCCACCACCCTAAACCCTAAACCCTAGTACTTCCATCATTGTGTTGGGACAGAACATTTTGACCTCCGAGTGGATTTCATCCTTGAGACCACTGATAAAACAACTCCTGTAGAATTCATCAAACAATCCTTCTGTGTGATTGGCCAGTTTCTCAAATTCTGTCTGATACTCTCTCACTGTGCCAATTTGGTGAAGTTTAGTGAGTGCTCCTGTGAAGTCATCAAAAGCACTAGGAGCAAATCATGGCAAAAGGAGTTGGCAGAAATCTGTCCAGTTTGGTTCGAGATGAGCTTTGATGAACCAACGGTATCATTGACGGGCTTCTTGTTCCAAATGAAAGGATGCAAGTGGAACTTTTTGGACATCAAAAATATTATGCACACTGAAATATTGTTCTGCTCGGTATATCCATGCAGTCGGATCAGTACCATTGAAGCGAGAAAAATCAAGCTTCGAGCCACGAAAATTGCTGGAAGAAGAGAACCCAGTGGCTGCAAACGATTCTGGCTTTCGGTTATTGTTCATGGCTGAATGCTGAAGATGGATGCTGAGAAATTTTTCATCCAAATCTTGGAGTTTGGTTTCGATGGCTGCAATTGCTTCCTCCATGGTTTTTGCTCCTGCGCGGGTGACAACCATAACCAAGAGATTTTTTTTTTTTTTTTTTTTGCGAATGGATAGAAAAACACAAACAAAAGCTGCTTTAGTAAAGGAAAATTTGGATTTGGGAAAAACTTGGAGTGGTAATTGGGGTTTGCGTAGGTTTTAGACACTTTCTGATGGATAGGGAAGCAAAAAATAGAGATTTTAGAAGTGGGGTGAAAGACTGAGAAAAATTGGTAGAGAGGGACAAAAAAGTAGAATTAGGAAAGGAACTTGGTGCTAAAATTTGAAGGGGATTGGGTGAAATCTGAAAACGTTATGGCAAACCCTAAAAATAGACAAATGTGGGATTTCGAGCTTTCAGAAGTGGAATTTGGGATAGGGTATTCAGGAATGAAATATGCAGAATGGGATTGCAGGGATGTCAGTGAAGTTTCAAGGAAAACAGAGTTGAAACAAGGGAGATATGGCCGAAAAAACAATTTTTTTTTTTTTTTTTAAATGGATCGGCAACAACGACGCACAAGGGATCTGCAACAGATGGATCTGCAATGGAACGGAAGGGATCAAAAAACGGTTGGATCTGGAACGATGACTGGATCTGGAACGAATTTCAGAATAGATCTGAAATGGCTGGATCTGGAGTAGAAGTGATCGGCAACAATTTAGATGAAAATAGATATGGACCCCAGGTATGTGCGACTTCCTAACTGTTCATGGGTTTCACTCAGCCACCAATGCTGTCTGATAGCTTGCGTATTGGGGAAGTACCCCTCACTCCACAGCTCAGGTAAAACTGATAACCGCTTTGCCACAAACGACAGCTCTTGGTTTACCTCACGGGTGGGAACTAGTCAATCAGGTAGGGGTCGTTACCCTTTTCGCTGGCAGGTCCTCTCAATGGGCCATCTACTTCGGGGTTCCTATGGTACTCCTCACAATGATTTTTAGGGCTTATGCCCAAGTACTTCCCACAGTTAAGCGGATAGGGATTATTCCCAAATCTGAACCTGCAACAGATGCGAAAAAAAATTTGGTAGAAATTTCACCCAGGGAGCCCAAGAAAGTGCTCTGATACCAGATGTGAAGAACCTGCAATAATTAATTAATGCAAATACACGAGATATCAGAAATAATGGAACTCAGAATCACTTTTATATTGATCATGGGTCACTTCGAGGGGGCAAGCTCCTTTGAGAAATCTCAATACAATTAACTTCACGGTGCCTTCAATGACCTCAACACACACTTATATACTAAGTCTATGCCCAATACTATGGGTCAAAACCATGGGACATATAATACTATGGGACAACTTACAAAGATATTCGTCCAATACTATGGGTCAATACTATGGGCTAATATAAACTATGGATCAACAAATACTACGAGATGACTTACAAAGCATATGCGTCCAACAACAATATACTAACATAGTAAAGAGAAGGGTTGACACGGGTTCCTAACAATCACGTTAAAACATCGGTGTGTTGATTTGTGATCTGTTTGTGTGAAGTGGTTGCTCTTGGTGTTCGGTCCTTTAGTAGTGCCCTATGAAAAGTGCATATTTGTTGGATATTCTAAATATGTAAAAGGTTATAGACTTCTCCAACCACATTCTCAAGATATAATCATTATAAGAGATGTTAAATTTGATGAAAATATCTTGGCCTGCGAGCCTAACTCGGCGATTGTGCCATCTTTGGACTACGATCCTGATTCGGTGTTTGTGCCTTCTTCTTCTTCTTCCAACTTCCTTGATAGGTTTCCAACTCCAGTTTCTGATGACAACAGTGAGGATGAAAATCCACCTCTGCCTGCTCATGTTTCTCCAGTTGCACCAACACAAGTGCTTCCTTGATGGGTCCGTTCAACATGTGAAGCAGCTGGTGATCTTGCCGGTGATCCTAGAGATCAACCTCGAACACGTTCTCAATTTCAGTGAGCCTCTTCTCTTTTGGCTCAAGTTTCCGAGAATCATGATCCAAAAACTTTTGCAGAAGCTTCAGGGAATCTAGATTGTGATGCAACCATGGATGAAGAATATCGTTCCTTAATGACGAATGATACTTGGGATCTTGTACCTATTCCAAAAGGAAGAAAACTTGTCAGATGTAAATGGGTCTACAGAACTAAGTATGCATCAGATGGAAGTGTTGAAAGACTTAAGGCAAGTTTAGTTGCCAAAGGTTTTTCCCAAGTTGAAGGGATTGACTACAATGAAACCTTTGCTCCCGTCGCAAAAATGAACTCCATCCGCCTTGTTCTTTCCCTTGCAGCCTTAAAGAACTGGGAAGTCCATCAAATGGATGTCAAGTCTTCCTTCTTACATGGTGATTTACAAGAGGAAATGTACATGGAACAACCTCCTGGCTATGTTCAGAATAACTCTATCCTTGTCTGCCGCCTTGAGAAATCTTATATGGCCTTAAGCAAGCTCCTAGAGCTTGGTATGCCAAAATGGATAACTTTATCCTTGACACTGGTTTTTCTAGATGCCATTCTGACCCCAATGTCTATACCAAGAAAGTAGGAAACCATCTCATCATACTTGTTCTATATGTTGATGACCTTATTCTTATTGGTAGTGACCCTAAGCTTATAACCCATGTGAAATCCAGTCTTAAACAAAATTTTGAAATGTCAGACTTAGGACATTTGCATTATTTTCTTGGTCTCCAAGTCTTGCAAACCAAAGAATGAATCTTTCTGTATCAGTCTAAGTATGCTTGTGACCTTCTTCGTCACTTTCACATGGAATATTGTACACCAGCCCCTTCTCCCTTCCAGTCTGGAGTCAAACTTTCTGCCACTTGTACTTCACCTGAAGTCGATGCCACCTTGTATCGTTAGCTTGTTGGTAGTCTCTTATACTTGACTCATTCCCGTCCTGAACTTTCCTTTTCCATTGGTCATGTTGCCCGTTATATACAAACACCTCATGAAAGTCACTGGAAAGCAACTAAAAGAATACTTCGATATATTCGAGGTACAGTTCAGTTTGGGATTCATTACAGTATAGGGGGGATACCTTTGTTGGTTGGTTTCACTGATTCAGATTGGGTCGGCGATCCTGATGATCAAAAGTTTACTGCAGGTTATGTTTTCAGTCTGGGATCTGGACCTATCACTTGGGCTTGTAAGAAACAACAAGCTCTTGCACTTTCTTCAGCAGAAGCAGAATATCGAGCTGCAGTTAATGCCAGTCAGGAAGCTTTATGGCTTCGACAGATCCTTTCATAGTTTGGATTCGAGTAGCAGCAGCCTAATCCACTTTGGTGCGACAATAAAGTGCCATCAAGCTTGCCAAAGATCCATTTCTACATCAACGCAGTAAACACATTGAGCTACATATGCACTTCATCAGAAATCTTGTTCATGATCATGTTCTTGAAGTTCTCTTTTGCCCTACAGATGATCAAGTTGCAGACATCTTCACCAAGTCTCTTACAGAAGCAAATTTTTCTAAACTTCAATCTATGTTAGGAGTTCAGGAACTTTTCATTAAGGGGGGATAGGCTCTAATGCCTCCTTCCTTCTCCTAATAGTGTCACTTTTGTAAATCCTTCAATCCTATCCCAAGTTTTTCTTAAGGGGGGATGTTAGAATATTTAGACACTGAGGAGTTAGTTAAGATCAACTTGTGTAATATATCCGTTAGGGATAGTGTGTTTCTTTAGTATGCATTAATATGCATTTGTAAATACTTAATCCGACGGTCATGATATATTCCCGACATAGAGTGATTCGACGACTCAACTTCTCTTATATCAAACCTAACCTTGATCTATGTCTTAACACCCGATTGGTCCATGATCTCTATTTAAAGAGCATGGAGGGTCATTGTTTAGTTGATCGATTATGAGAAGCTCATTTGTAACTTTCTTACTTTGCATAATAAATTGTCCCGTAGAAGCTATTTGGCTGAGGCCGTGGAGTGTTTCCCTTAAGAGGGTTTAAACTACGTCAAAACATCGATGTGTTGATTTGTGATCTGTTTGTGTGAAGTGGTTTCTCTTGGTGTTCGGTCCTTTGGTGGTACCCTGTGTACCTGAACAATACTGAATTTAGATAAGAGGAAACTCAGAAGGATAAAACTTTAGAACCTCCCAACCCTCCATTAGTTCAAAAACCCAAAGACACTACCTTTTCAATAGTAGGTGGTCCAAACCTAGTAGACTTTGTCGATCCTGCAAAAGTAGACGCTCTTTTTGAAAATTACGTGAACATAGTTATTTCACAGATTGAGACAACAACTGTAGGACCTTCAAAACTGGACTCCCACATAGCTTATAATTATTCTCTTAAAAAGAGGAATATTTTCCCTGAAACAGAGCGTTGGGACATCCTATATTCACCAAGAAAGGAACCACCTAGGTATTCTCTCTTTGGAAATCGAGTCTTCATGGAGGATGAAAATGAAGATCATGTTCGACAGGAGGAAGAAGAGGGAGAGGTTAGAACTGAAGGTACTTTTGGATTCCCTATCCTAGACACTGCACAAGATGTAACCATGAAAAACATTCCTCCCTCCTCACTACTGACCTTTTATGGGAAGACTAGTGAGGATCCAGATACATTCTTATTCGAATTTGACATTTTGTGTAGAAGCTATAACTAACTGCAAGATGGCCAAAAGCTAAAACTTTTTCCTGCCACGTTAAAAGGTTATGCTCTTTGATGGTTTATGGGATTAGGAGAATCTAGTATTACAACTTGAGAAGACATGAAGAATGCATTTCTACGGAAATATCAGGATTACTGTAAACCTAAGGACTCTCGCAATTATATTTTCAAAATACAAAAACTTGAAGATGAGAGCCTAGAAGACTATCTCGAAAGATTTAACTATGTGTTACATAAATCCAAATATAGTGATCTTCGGGAAGATGCAGTAAGAACACTTCTCCTTAAGGGAATCTCAGAAGAATTCTTAGAAAGCCTTAATCTCATGGGAGCAGGAGACATCTCTCATAAGTCTTTTGCACAGATTTGTGACCTATGTAGGAATTACTCTAGGAGCAGAGGGATAAGTGGAAGACACTTTCGAGAATCTTATGCTAGGAACCTAAAAGGAAACACATCCGGTCCTGGTGGAGTTACAAGGGTAGAGTTGGGAAACCTATTGGAAAATTTCAAAACAGATATCTTAGGAGCTATGGGTTCTCAACTAGATGCACTACAAGCTAAAAAGAGACAGGATGAAGAGCGTGAAGCAATTAGTGTTTTATGTCCTAGGTGTAGAACTAGACATCCCCAACGAGAATGTCCATTAAATAACATTTTAGTTTGTCACCTTTGTACAGAAGAACATCCAACTGGTAATTGTTCATCATTGCCCGCGTTGCAAGCTGTATATAAAAGTGGAAACTTTGGTGAAACATCTAGGAGGAATTGGAAACCTATAGATCAACCATCATATCAGGATCCATCATCACAATTTCCACCCTATTACTATCCTTATCAACCTCCTCAACAATGGAACACTTCAGGTTCGCAAAATTGGCCACCGCAGTACCCTCCTCAGAATACTCAACAGTAGCAATGTACACATGGATGGAGAGGAAAATATTATGCTCAACCACATCCTCCTATGCCTAACTATCCTTACCCACCTAATATCCAGCAACTCTTGCTTGGATTTGTACCCACTATCACAAATAAACCACATCATTTCCAGAATATGACCCCTCCAAGGCCCACAATATTACCTGCACAACCAATACCAAATCCTAACAACAAGCCAACTCAAGCTCTTAATAGCATTGGGTTGCTACATCTTCCATCATATGCCATTCAACCGCACTAGCACATGAGATTCAACTGCGGTCTGGAAGAGTTTTGCAAGATCAACCCAAGTCATCAGTTGCTATCCGAGAAGAGAATGAAGAAGAAAACATACCTAGTGAAGTTTTGAATGATGTCATTTTTGAAGATGTGGTTATTCCTAAATCTTCAACACACAACCATCCTCATAAAGAAGTAATTACAGGAGAAAATTCACCCCCATATCCGGAGCGTCTAATAATAGAAAAACCTGTTATGCAGAGTATGATATCATTAATGAATTGAAAAATATTTGTATCAAGATCCCTATATTACAAGCCATTGTTAGGAACCCATGTGAACCCTTCTATTTACTTTGTTAGTATATTGTTGTTGGACGCATATGCTTTGTAAGTTGTCCTATAGTATTTTTTGATCCATAGTTTGTATTATTGTTGTTGGACGCATATGCTTTGTAAGTCGTCTCGTAGTAATTGTTGA
The DNA here is from genome assembly GCA_027924585.1 of Larix kaempferi. NCBI lineage: Eukaryota > Viridiplantae > Streptophyta > Pinopsida > Pinales > Pinaceae > Larix > Larix kaempferi. The sequence continues at coordinate 665,811 of BSBM01001304.1, forward strand.
TCCATATTTTGTATTGTTGAATAATGTAACTTCAAAGAATATTATATTTGTATATTATTTATTCCGGAGATGTTCCATACCTCCGAGGTGACTCTACTATGTATCCGGAGATGTTTATTCCTTCGAGAAGTTATGGTAACTAGGGTTATTAGACCCACCATGTGGGGGTCGGCCCTGTGGTTATATTTTTGGGGTTATTAGACTTCTCCAGGAGAGGTTGGCCCCATTAGGTTATTTATTCAGTGAGGAGTCAGTATAAATAGAGGAGGTGAACTCTTCATTAGACTCACTCACTCACTTGAGAAAGATAGCGCACTTGTTTGGGAGATTTTCTAAGGAGACAAAGTAGGAGGGAGCACATCTTGTATTTTGGTTGATCATCTTATTGAGGAAAGCTTTGCTGGGTTTTCTACCCCATGAGGGTTTCCCAGGGTATATTCTGTGTTTATCTTGTGATTATGTTTCTTTCAGTGATCTTGCTAGTCTATTTGGTTTAAACTTAACATGGTATCAGAGCTAGACTGAATAGGACATCTTTCACAAGGTAAGAATACCTCTCTCTCTCTCTCGGGTGAAAGTTAGGGTTCAACAAAAAGTTGGTATTATTGAATTTTGGTTACATGGCTGGCTAGCCCTCTTCAATACCTTTCTTTTAATCCCTATATCAAACTTTTTGGTTGGGTAGAACTCCGGGAAATCAAAACCCTAATTCTACCAAAAGTACGATAAGTTAGAATTTGGTTTTAGAAAAAAGTTGGTATTTTTGAATTCTGATTACATGGCTGGATAGCCCTTCTCAAGACCATTCTTTTGAGCTCTAGATCAAACTTTTTGGTTGAGTAGAACTCCGGGAAAGTCAAACCCTAATTCTACCAAAAGTGCGATAAAATTATGTTCCAGATTCCAGAAAAGTGAAAAGTAACATTTCCAGGTAAGTCTACTCTGTCTCTTGGACTCCCCCAAGAGAATATGGCTCCAAACACTAAGCTTGAAGACAAGCTAGAAGGTATAGAGAATTTTCGGGCATGGAAATACAGAATTGGTCTCATTCTTGAAGAGAATGATCTTGCTCATTATATCAAGGAAGAAGTTGCAGTACCAGAAGGAGATGAAGCCAAAGAAAAGCACAAGAAGGATTTGATTAGGGCAAAGAGAATCATAGCTGATTCTATTAAAGACCACTTGATTCCCCAAGTGGCCTCCAAGAAGACTCTAAAGGAAATGTATGATGCCCTAGGAAGAATGTATGAAGGAAAGAACATCAATAGGAAGATGAATCTAAGGACTCAATTGAAGAGTACCAAGATGCACAAAGGAGAATCCGTTCAAGTCTACTTCTCAAGGGTTTCAAAAATCAAGGAACAACTAGATGCAATTGGTGATACTCTTGATGAGGATGAACTTGTGATGACTGCTCTCAATGGTCTCACTAGACCTTGGAAATCCTTCATACAAACCATGTGTGCCAGGAAAGAGAGCATGAAGTTTGATATAGTATGGGAGGATTGTGTTCAAGAAGAAGCTAGGGTAGCCAACAGAGAAGCTCTTCTCAAAGAGGATGACCAAGCTTTGGCCACCCATACCAAAAGAAGAAGAATAGGTCATCTCAAGAAAGTTGACCACAAAGGATCTCAACACTTCTCTAGACCTAAGAAGAGAAAAGGTCCATTTCCAGTAAGAGATCTTTCCATAGTCAAATGCTACAACTGTGATAAGCTAGGACACATCTCCAGATTTTGTCCTTCACAAAAGAAGAATTTTGTCCACAAAAGACACCATGCACATATGGCAGAAAATGATAGTGAAGAAGAAGAAGAGGAAGAAGACGATGAAGAAGAAGAGGTAGAGGTAAGGCATAAAAGGAAAAGGTATAAGGTAAAGAAAGAAGATCTAGAAGAATATGTTCTATTCTCTGCACTCTCTGGATTTGTATCTCCTGGATAAGATACATGGCTCATTGACAGTGGTGCTTCTAAGCACATGACAGGTCAAAGGAAGACCTTCTCAAATCTTGAAGAAAAGTCTTCTACACAAAAGGTATCTCTAGGAGATGACTACCAATATCCCATCAAAGGAATTGGTGAAGCTAGCTATAAGCTAGATTCAGGAACACCCTTGAAGATGAAAGACATCTTATATGTACCAGGTTTAAAGAAGAACCTTCTCTCTATCTGAGCACTAGATAAGAAAGGTTTTAGAGTAGCTTTCATAGATGGACAAGTACTCATGTGGTCCAAAGGAAAGACAATTAAAGATGCAATTGTTATTGGTGAAGAAGAAGGAGGTCTCTATAAGCTCAAGGGCCATCCAGAAGCTACCCTTGCTCATGAGATCTCTAGCCCCAGTGAGCTATGGCATAGAAGATTAGCTCACATCAACTATAAAGCCTTACCCTATGTAAGCAAGGTAGTAATAGGATTACCAGATTTCAAAGCTGATCATGATGGCTTATGTAAAGGGTGTAAGAAAGGGAAAAATATCAAGAACCCCTTTCCAAAGAGTGAAACAAAGACTAAGAACATTTTAGAGCTAATACACTCAGATGTATGTGGACCAATGCCCACCACTTCTCTAAGTGGGTTTGAATACTATCTTTCATTCATTGATGACCATTCAAGGAAAACTTGGATATACTTCCTGAAAGGTAAGAATGAATTCTTTGGAAAACTCAAAGAGTTCAAGGCTCTAATAGAAAATCTATCAGATAAGAGAATCAAAATTCTCAGAACAGATAATGGCGGAGAATTTACCTCAAAGGAATTTGAGGACTTTTGTAAAGAAGTTGGAATTAAAAGGGAACTAACTACTCCATACAATCCCCAACAAAATGGGGTGGCTGAAAGGAAAAATAGAACAATCATGGAAGCTGTGAAGACCATGATACATGACCAAGATCTTCCCATGTATCTATGGGATGAAGCAGCCAAGACAGCAGTATATGTGCAAAATAGATTATCTCATAGTGCTCTTGATTTCAAAACTCCAGAAGAAGTGTTTACAGGTAAGAAGCCTGAGGTAAGTCATCTTAAGATATTTGGGTGTCCTGTGTACAACCACATTCCAAAAGAAAAGAGAACCAAGCTGGACCCTTCTGGTAAGAAGGGAATATTTGTTGGTTATTGTGAATCATCCAAAGCCTTTAGAATTTACATTCCGGGCTTTCATCACATAGAAATAAGTAGAGATGTAATATTTGATGAAGAAGCAGCTCTCAAGAAATACAGGAAGTGCCAACTTGAAGAAATCTATGAAGAAGATACTTCTCCTAGAATCACAGAGGCTGTGCCCATTCCTGAAGATGATTCTCTTGAGGATCATGATATGTTGGAACCACAAGAGCCTCCTATTTCAGACTTATCTAAGAAAAGAAGGCCAACATGGGCTAGAGATATTATTCAAGGGGCTGAAAGATATGGAGCTCCTGAAGGCTCCACTAGAGAAAGAAAGAAACCAAAGCTAGTGTCCAACTACATGGCTTTAATGTGTGATCTTGTGGATCAACTACCTACCAGCTATGAAGAGGCAGCTCAGAGGAAAGAATGGGTAGAAGGAATGATAGAAGAATATCAGTCAATAATGAAAAATGATGTTTGGGATATAGTCCCCAAACCAAAAGATAAAAGTGTGGTTTCTTCCAAATGGATCTTCAAGATAAAACATGCTGCAGATGGTAGTATTGAAAAATACAAGGCAAGATTTGTAGCCAGAGGATTCTCTCAGAAGGAGGGAATTGACTATGAAGAAACATTTGCACCAGTTGCTAGGTATACTTCAATTAGAACTATCATGGCACTTGCATCCATGATGAAGTGGAAATTACACCAAATGGATGTTAAGACAGCTTTTCTAAATGGTGTAATTGAGGAAGATGTAAACATAGAGCAACCACAAGGGTTTGAGGTTAATGGCGGAAGGACTCATGTATGCAAACTGAAAAAGGCATTATATGGGTTGAAACAAGCTCCCAGGGCTTGGTACGGAAGGATTGACAATTTCTTAACCAGCATGGGCCTTACCAAAAGTAAAGCTGACCCCAATCTTTATCTCAAGGTGATGGATGATGAACCAGTTATATTGTTGTTATATGTAGATGATCTATTTCTAACTGGAAATGAGAGACAAATTATTGAAAGTAAGAAGAATATTTCTTCAGAATTCGAGATGAAAGATCTCGGATTAATGCACTACTTCTTAGGCTTAGAAGTATGGCAAGAACCAAAAGGAATCTTTCTAAATCAAGGTAAGTATACTGTGGAGATTCTCAAAAGATTTGATATGTTGGAGTGTAAAGCCATGGCCACTCCCATGGACTCCAACTTGAATTTGTTAGTTAATGATTCATCAGAATTAGTGGACATAACCTTATACAGACAAATCATTGGATCATTGATGTACTTAACTAATACTAGGCATGATATATGCTTTGCTGTAAATACGCTACGCCAGTATCTAGTAGAACCTAGAAACGTCCACTTAATAGCTGCAAAGCATGTAATGAGGTACCTAAAAGGTACATTAGATTTTGGCCTGTATTATCTCGGAGGTCATGAACTCAAGTTACATGGTTACTCAGACTATGACTGGGAAGGTAGTGTCTCAGACAGAAAAAGTACTTCAGGTGGATGTTATGGTCTTGGATTTGCCATGATTTCCTGGTTCAGCAAGAAACAATCTAGTGTGGCTCTCAGTACTTCTGAAGCAGAATATATAGCTGCCTGCTCTGCCAACTGTGAAGCAGTATGGCTTCGGAAACTTTTATCTGGAGTGTTTGACTTAGAAATGGATCCCACTGTGATTATGTGTGATAATCAAAGCTGCACCAAGATGTCTGAAAATATTTTGTTTCACGACAAGTCAAAACACATAGAGATCCGATACTTTTATATACGAGATATGGTGCAGAGAGGAGCTATCAAGCTTGAGTATATAAGCACTGAGGATCAAATTGCTGATATCTTGACCAAACATCTGTCTCGAGTAAAGTTTGAACACTTCCGAGACAAGCTTGGTGTAGTTCAAAAGGGACCCTCCTCGAAATGGGGAGTAGCATAGTATCTAATAACTAGTCTGTTTCATCAATGATGAGGATACCTTTTTTACTGCACTTAGTTACTTAGAATTATTAAGATTTAGGACTCTTATAGTTTATGATGATTATGATGCATGTTTTGATATACATGTTTGATGATGATGATGATACATGTTTTGATATACATGTTTGATGATGATGATACATGTTTTGATATACATGTTTGATGATGATGATGATACATGTTTTGATATACATGTTTTGATATACATGTTTGATGATGATGATACATGTTTTGATATACATGTTTTGATGATGAGAATACATGTTTTGTTATACATGTTGTGAGGGGATTGGATCATCCCTGGACTTCAGTCCTAAAGTTGAGCCGTAGACGTATGTCTTCGAGAATGAAGTTCTTGGTGAACTTGTGAGGGGATTGGATCATCCCTGGACTCCAGTCCTAAAGAAGATCCGTAGATGTATGTCTCTGAGAACAAAATCCTAAATGAACAGGTAAGAGGATTGGATCATCCTCGGACTATGGTCCTTTTTGAATTGAGCCATAGACATGAGGTCTCCGATAACTGAACGATAGGACTGGATCATCCCTGGACTTCGGTTCAAAAGGCACATGATAGGACTGGATCGTCCTTGGACCTCGGTTCAAAAGGTACGTGATAGGACTGGATCGTCCCTGGACTTCGGTTCAAAAGGCACATGATAGGACTGGATCGTCCCTGGACCTCGGTTCAAAATGTACGTGACAAATCCTAGAATTGCTCTAGGTTACATCCAACATGAAACAGGGTTGGCTCTGTAGATGTGATACATCCAGCATGAAATAGGGCTGGCTCTGTAGATATGATACATCCAGCATGAAATAGGGCTGGCTCTGTAGATATGATACATCCAGCATGAAACAGGGCTGGCTCTGTAGATATGATACATCCAGCATGAAACAGGGCTGGCTCTATAGATGTGATACATCCAGCATGAAACAGGGTTGGCTCTGTAGATGTGATACATCCAGCATGAAACAGGGCTGGCTCTGTAGATGTGACACATCCAGTATGAAAAAGGACTGGCACTGTGGTTGGGATTGGATCGTCCCTAGACATGAGACTTGTCTTAAAAGAGATAAGGATTGATCATCCTGGAACTTGATTTGGATTGCATCATCCATGGACCCATGTCCTAAAGAGAGCAGGATTGATCATCCTGTAATATGATCGTGTGATGATGATGCTGATCGTATGATGACGATGCTACTGATCGTGTGATGACGATGATGATCATATGATGACGATGCTGCTGATCGTGTGATGACAATGCTGACCATATGATGACGATGTTGCTGATCGTGTGATGGCGACGTTGATCATATGATGACGATACTAATGATCGTGTGATGACGATGCTGATCGTATGATGATGATGCTGTTGATTGTGTGATGATGATGCTGACCATATGATGACGATGCTGCTGATCGTGTGATGACGACGTTGATCGTATGATGACGATATTGATGATCGTGTGATGACGATACGGATCGTGTGATGACGATACGGATCGTGTGATGACGATGCTGATGATCGAGTGATGTCGATGTTCCAGTAACTAGTTGAGTTACTGATGATGATAAACTGAAGAAAGCTTCCGATGATATATAGATGTATCATGTATGATGTATGACTCATTGCTCCTGCAGATGTTGTTATAATATCCTTCTCGTTAAGGGGGAGTGTTGAATAATGTAACTTCAAAGAATATTATATTTGTATATTATTTATTTCGGAGATGTTCCATACCTCCGAGGTGACTATACTATGTATCCGGAGATGTTTATTCCTCCGAGAATTTATGGTAACTAGGTTTATTAGACCCACCATGTGGGGGTCAACCCTGTGGTTATATTTTTGGGGTTATTAGACTTCTCCAGGAGAGGTCGGCCCCATTAGGTTATTTAGTCAGTGAGGAGTCAGTATAAATAGAGGAGGTGAACTCCTCATTAGACTCACTCACTCACTTGAGAAAGATAGCGCACTTGTCTGGGAGATTTGATAAGGAGACAAAGTAGGAGGGAGCACATCTTGTATTTTGGTTGATCATCTTATTGAGGAAAGCTTTGCTGGGTTTTCTACCCCATGAGGGTTTCCTAGGGTATATTCTGTGTTTATCTTGTGATTATGTTTCTTTCAGTGATCTTGCTAGTCTATTTGGTTTAAACTTAACATGTATTGGCCCATGGTTTGTATTGACACATGGTATTGACCCATGGTGTTGCGGCCTAGACTTAGTATATAATTTTGTGTTGAGACCAATGAAGGCATGGTGAAGTTATTTGTATTGAGCTTTCTCAAAGGAGGTTGGCCCCTCAAAGTGGCCTACGATCAATATAAAAGTGATTTTGAGTTCTGTTATTTATGCTCTTTCATGTGTTTCCATTAATTAATTATTGCAGGTTCTTCACATCTAGTATCAGAGCACTTTCTTGGGCTCATTGGGTGGAATTTCTGCCAAAAAATAAATTTCCACATCTGTTGCAGCTTCAGATCTGGGAATAATCCCTATCCGCTTAACTGTGGGAAGTACTTGGGCATAAGCCTTGAAACTCATTGTGAGGAGTACCACAGGAACCCCAAAGTAGCTGGCCCATTGAGAGGACCTACCAGCGAAAAGGGAAATGACCCCTACCTGATTGACTAGTTCCCACTCGTGAGGTAAACCAAGAGATGTCATTTGTGGCAAAGCGGTTATCAGTTTTACCTGAGCCATGGAGTGAGGGGTACTGCCCCAATACGCAAGCCTTCAGATAGCATGTTGATGTATATGTAACTTCGGAATGTATTTCATACATGTATGTTGTATGTACTCCTATAGAGATGGTATTATTCCTCTATACGGAAGTGTCGTCATTTATATTGTAAGTGTCGTAACTTATACTTGATGGGTTATTAGACCACCTTGTTGGGGTCAGCCCTATATAAGTCATGTGGGTCGAAGGGTTATTAGACCACCCTATTGGGGGGTCGGCCATGTGGGTCGAAGGGTTATTAGACCACCCTATTGGGGGTCATCCTAGTCAGCATTATGTTATGTGGTTAAGTTCGAGCCTACATGATTTATGTAAAAGGCAAGTCAAGTCAAGTATAAATAGAGTGCGGGAGGCACTCTATTTCATCACTCACTTCTCACTCATGCACTCAAGGAGGAGTGGCGCACTTATGGAGGAGGAGGATATGCTGCTAGGATATGTCTATCTCTTATGTTTGGGTTGTATCATTGCTCTATCTATCTCTGAGGAAGTTATTGGGGTTTTTCACCTTTATGGTTTTCCCCAAGTAAATCTTTGTGTCTCTTGTGTGCTTACATTATTGTCTCCATGATTGATATGTTGTAGATATGTTGTACATGTTGTTCTCTTAGTTAAGATCCTAGATCAAATTGAAGTAAATTCTGAAAATTTAACATGGTATCAGAGCTAGCCTAAAAGAAGGCATGATATGGCATGTATGACACTTGTTGCACTTACGATGCTAGGGCTTGATATAGCAAAAACCAGTCATTGTAGAACTTTCGCAATAAATCCGTTTTGGAAAATGTTTCGGATCTGAAACCTTTACAGGTCGAATATTAAATCCCCATGTACCTTGTATCCAAAGGAAAACCTCTAATTCGTTGTACTTTGTGATTTATGATCTGTACAATATAGGGTTTCTGCCTCTTCCAAATCTGAGTCAAAATCATGTGACCTTGGGAAAAAGGTCATAACCTGGGATAGGAAGATCCAAATAACATTTCGTAAAAAGTGATAGGTAGTACACAGACTGTACTATCTCAGGAAAAAATTTCAGAGTTCTAAGTTGAACCAGTGACACGTGGAACGCTGTACAAGTTCGCTCTCCTGTATTATCCCATAAACAGGTCACGTTGTGAAACTTGGCATAACTCTGTCTCAGAGAATCCAATTGAGGTCAGACCTATCGGGATGGAAAGATAACAGGTCAGGCTATCTCAAGAAAACGTTTCAGAGGCCGAAGTTGAAAAAGTGACATGTGGCACGCCGTACAAGTTCGCTCTCCTGTATTATCCCCTAAACAGGTCACGTTACGACACTTGGAATAACGCTCTCTCAGAGAATCCAATTGAGTTCAGACATGTCAGGATGGAAAGATAACAGGTCGAGCTATCTCAAGAAATGTTTTCAGACCCTGTGGATCCAAAAGTTCGGAGTTACACCAGAAACAATCAGGTACATATTTCTGTCAAAACAAAATTATTTGTTTAGTACCTTCATTCATGGCTTCCGAAATTTAGGGCTTTGGAGAAAGTTGGAATTTTTGTAATCGGAGACCACGGCTGAATGATACTCATCAAAATAAAAATTTAGAGACCAAGATCAGAATTTTTGGTTGGGAAGAAGGTCGGGCTTGATCAGACCCTAGTTCGGGACTTTGATCAGAAAAGTGGAAAATTAGGGCTTCTGTAAAAATGGGAATTTTTTAAATCTGTGACCACGGCTGGAAGCTCCTCAGAAAAATAGAAGCTTAGAGATTTGGATCAAACCTTTTTATTGGGAAGAAGAGTGGGATTCATCAAACCCCAGTTTAGGGTCACGTCCAGTGAATCCGGAAGTTTCAAAGGCAAAATTGAGGAGTGAAACTTTGCAGTTTTCAAATTCTGAATATACCAGCTTGATCAGCTCATCAAGGCGCATATTTCTATCCTTTCGGAAGTTTGAAATTCAAAGTTTGAATTTTTGTGGTTTCTCTGACAAACCCATATCCAACTCGAGGTCCAGTTCTTGCAAATCAAGTGGATTGGGTTAATCCTAGAAGAAGATGGATTGGTCACCTGCATAAGTGAAGAAGTTCTTGTTTCAGAGGGAGTTGAGGCTAAGGTCTTACATAAGAATATTACAAGCGATCTCGACAGGTATGACTCATCGAGGTATGTTTCGATATTTGTTCATGATTAAGTTTATGGTTTGTTTGTCTTCATGTTATTACGGTTAGTACAATCTTGATTTTAGACTTGTCGTATCACCTTAAAAATTATGAATGCCTGATAGAAGATATTCATTGGTTAGGGTGTTGACACTTATGATTGTACTAATAAATTATGGTGTTGTATGAGGTTTATGTTGTCTGCTAACATAAAAGGTACACCAAGAAAGACAAATCATGTTCTACTTCAAGAACATATGATCATGGTGACATGAAGACAAGGATTCATCCATTGTCATGGATCACATAGAAGATCTACTTTCGAGGTATGTATAACTTGGTTCTACAATGGTTAACTTATGAGACATGCAGGTTACTAGCACAAGTCACTGAAGAGAACCAGAAGACATTATGCAGGTATGTTAGACATAACTAGCTAGCATGCTAATCCAGGTATGTTTTTCCTATATCAAGCTAGAATCCTACCTTGTGTTAGGATATTATACTGTTGTGTTGTTGATAATGATTATTCATGAAGTCATAGGTTTGAATAATCATGGTCATATGCATATTATGTTTCTTACCATAATTGATGATATGACTAACCAGAAGAATCATGAAGGTATAGGTTGAATAATCACAGGTTTTATGCATATTATATCTCTTATCTTGATTGATGATTCAACTAACCAGAAGAGTCCTATAATCAAATAAGAAAATGTATGAGTAAAAGAAGACTTCCCTGGAACCTTGAATACTAATGTTTATTATCTATGAATGATCATGAATATACATGTTTAATATTATTGTGTTTTGATAGTATTAAGATTATACTAATAAATGTGTGATTATGTATGAGACCTCAAGGATAACACAATGATGATACTAATAAGAATGCATAGTGATTAAGGATGGATGTAAGTTCAAGGACAGGTAATCCAGGAAGCAAAGATCAAGAGGGAGCACACTCCAGTTGTTCCTACAAGAAAGCAAAGGAGCACACTTCAGTAGTTTTTGCAAGGATGCAGATATTCAGAGGGAGTTGACCACTTCTCACAATCCACATAAGAATATAGTTGCAGAAAAGAAGCAAAGACTGAGAGGGAGTCAACCCAACAAACAAACAAAGATAAGGTTTTCAATTGTCATTACTTGAATATTTTATTGTTTAAATAATATTGTTCAATAATGTATATACTGATGTTCCTAGAATTAGGTTGTATATTTTCCATATTAGAATAGTTGCATTGATGAACAATATACTACTAATATGCATGGGTAAGTAGCCTATGGAACTGTACAACATTCCATTGCTACTTATCTAGAATGAAACCTCTTTGCTGACATGTTGGGAGTTGTGCACACTCTTAACAATGTTCTGGTAGAGATTGGAAGGCATCTAGAAAGTTACGGGATATGGATAAATGTTTTATTGAAGCATTGGATAAGATAATTGTATGACTGTATGACATATTTCTTTATGTGTAAGAATTTGTTCTGAAAACTATGAGACATTTTCTAATCATGCAATTTAACTTGTTGTGTAGGAAAGATCGTATGCCATCACCTACAAAAGAAGAACTACAACATTTGTTCATCAACAAAATTATCGATTGAAGATATTGAAGTTCCCAGGATATGGGAAGAATGCCATGATCCATCGATCATGAAGAATGATGTTTGGGATGTAGTCCCAAGACCTGAAGGAAAGTTTGTTATGACTTCCATATGGATCTATCAAGATCAAGCATGCTGCAGACGGCAGCATAGAAAAATATAAAAGTGATGAAATAGAAGATACACCGATGGATTTCAAGACAGCTTCCTTGAATGGTGTAGTTGAAGAAGAAGTGTATGTGGAGCAACCACTTGGTTCTGAGACACATGACAGGAAATCATATATGTGCAGAACTTGGTATGATAGGATAGGCATATTTCTATCCAGTTTGGTCTTTACCAAGAGTAAAGTGGGTTCCAACCTTTACTACAAGGATGAGGAAGGCAATCCAGTGATACTACTATGTGGATGACCTGTTTGTATCAGGTGAGGATAGATTGATTGCCGACACACAGCGGAAGCTTGCTGCTGAGTTCGAGTTGAGGAACTTGGGGATGATGCACTATTTATTTTTGGCATTGAGGTGTGGCAGAGTGATGGAATATTCCTTGGACAAGGGAAGTATGTAGTAGATATCCTGAAGAGGTTCGGGATGATGGACTGCAAGGCTATGGCCACACCTATGGCATCGAACCTGAAGCATCTGTGTGATGCTTCATCTGAGCCAGTTGATATCACTATGTATCGTCAGATGATTGGGTCCTTGATGTACTTGACGAACATGAGACCAAATATTTGCTTTGTGGTGAACACATTGAGATAGTTCCTGACTGATCTGAGGAGTGTTCACCTGGTTGTTGTAAAGCATGTTCTGAGGTACCTGAAGGGTACAGTGGATTATGGGCTCAAGTATGAAGCGAATCAAAAGTTTAACCTGCAGGGTTATGTTGATTCAGATTGGGCTGGCAGTGCTGCAGATGGGAAGAGCACATCTGGATGCTGCTTCAATATGGGATCAGGTGTGATCTCTTGGCTTAGAAGGAAGCAGTCCTGCGTAGCACTAAGTGCAGCTGAGGTAGAGTATGTTGCAGCCTGTTCAGCTAGTTGTGAGGTAGTATGGCTACGGAAGCTACTGTCTGAGTTATTTGATCTCCCGTTGGAGGCTACTGGTATCTTCTGTGATAACCAGAGTTGTGTGAAGCTGTCCAAGAACTCAGTGTTTCATGATAGGTCGAAACACATAGAGATCAAATATCACTATATCATGGATATGGTGCAGAGAGGAGCTGTGAAGCTCCTATATGTTGCGACGGACAAGCAGATTGTAGATGTGTTGACGAAGCCACTAGCCATGGTGAAGTTCGAGTACTTCAGAGAGAGGCTTGGCGTTCTTCAGATCGAGGACACTTCGAGGAAGAAGTGATGGACACATTTGTTGAATCCATTCCAAGCATGTTGGAAGAAGGATCCTTCACATGGCTGTGGATGTAAGCGCTGGATGATGAGCATCGGGATGATGTTCTGGTTTTTGCTTGGATATGATCAGTTGGATCATTTTTATATGTATGTATGCATCATGTTCGATGTTGGATATGATCAGTTGGATCATTTTTATGTATGTATGTATGCATCATGTTGGATGTTGGATATGATCAGTTGGATCATTTATATGTATGTACGCATCATGTTGGATGCTGGATATGATCGGTTGGATCATGTGTATGTATTTTTGTATATGCATCATGTTGGATGCTTGGACCATGTATCTGTATATGTATCAGGTGGATACATTGTATGATCAGGTGGATCATGTATGGTGATATGTATCATGTATTTGTATTTGTATCAGGTGGATACATTGTATGATCAGGTGGATCATGTATGATGATATGTATCAGGTAGATACTTGGTTTGCATCAGGAAGATGCATTATATGATCAGGATGATCGTGGATGACGAGCTTCAGGATGTTGCAATGATGATGATCAGGATGATCATGTGTACATCAGGATGATGTATGGTGAGTATCAGGTTGATACTCTATGGTCGTGGATTAGGTTGTGTAGATGAGCATATAATTTGGCCCTGGGAGATTTGCATATTGTCTTTCGAGGTTTTTCCTATGGCATGTAATTCGTTGCCCTGGGATATCTGGAAAATTCTCTTTCGAGGTTTTGCTCTGGGAGGACATATAATTTGGCCCTAGGAGATCTACAGATAGTTTTTTGAGGTTTTTCCTATGGCATGTAATTTGTTGCCCTGGGATATCTGGCAGATGCTCTTTCGAGGTTTTGTCCTATAGCATATAATCTGTCCGTGGGAGATCTGATAGGTTGGGCTATGTTCCCGTAATCAGTCCTGGGATGCTCTTGCGAGGTTTTGCCATGACCACATGTAATTTGTGCCCTGGGAGATCCTATAGGTAGAGCCGTGTGCTCGTAACAGCCTGGGATGCTCTTGCGAGGTTTTGTGGTGACCACATATAATCTGTCCCTGGGAGATCCTATAGGTAGAGTTGCGTGCTCGTAACAGCCTGGGATGCTCTTGCAAGGTTTTTTGGTGAGGTCACATATAATATGGCCCTGGGAGATCCTATAGGTAGATTCGTGTGCTCGCAACATCCTGGGATGCTCTTTCGAGGTTTTGTGACGCACGTAATAAGTCCTGAGGATTCCACAGTATGGCCAGTGATGACAAAGACCTACAGGTGGTGGGCCTACATCCAGTATGAAAAAGGACTGGCTCTGTAGAACTTCCTATGACTTGTAGATTCAGAGATTGATTGAGATAGCAGCAGTAGTGACGATGATGATGACTCGATGATAATTATCCAGTGACGATGATCCAGAGAAGAAGACCTGTGCTGAGAAATACCTTCCTAGTTAAGAGGGAGTGTTGATGTATATGTAACTTCGGAATGTATTTCATATATGTATGTTGTATGTACTCCTATAGAGATGGTATTATTCCTCTATACGGAAGTGTCATCATTTATATTGTAAGTGTCGTAACTTATACTTGATGGGTTATTAGACCACCTTGTTAGGGTCGGCCCTGTATAAGTCATGTGGGTCGAAGGGTTATTAGACCACACTATTGGGGGGTCGGCCATGTGGGTCGAAGGGTTATTAGACCACCCTATTGGGGGTCGGCCCAGTCAGTATTATGTTATGTGGTTAAGTTCGATCCTACATGATTTATGTAAAAGGAAAGTCAAGTCAAGTATAAATAGAGTGCGGGAGGCACTCTATTTCATCACTCACTTCTCACTCATGAACTCAAGGAGGAGTGGCGCACTTATGGAGGAGGAGGATCTGCTGCTAGGATATGTCTATCTCTTATGTTTGGGTTGTATCATTGCTCTATCTATCTCTGAGGAAGTTATTGGGTTTTTTCATCTTTATGGTTTTCCCCAAGTAAATCTTTGTGTCTCTTGTGTGCTTGCATTATTGTCTCCATGATTGATATGTTGTAGATATGTTGTACATGTTTTTCTCTCAGTTAAGATCCTAGATCAGATTGAAGTAAATTCTGAAAATTTAACACAGCATTGGTGGCCCAGTGAAACCCCTGAACTGTTAGGAAGTCGCACATACCTGGGGTCCATATCTATTTTCAGCTAAACTATTGCTGATCACTGCTGCGTCGTTTCAGATTCAGTCGTTTCAGATCCATTCTAAAATCCGTTCCAGATCCAGCCATTTCAGATCTATTTCAAATCCAGCCGTTTCAGATCCATTCAACATCGTTTCAGATCCCTTCCGTGCCGTAGCAGCTCCATTCTGGGGAAAAAAAAGGTATAAAATTCAGATTTTTCTCCCTATATCCATTGTTTTCACTCTGTTTTCCTTGAAACTTCCCTGGAACCCCTGTAATCCCATTCTTCATATTTCATTCTTGAGGACCCTATCCCAAATTCCACTTCCCAAGGCCTGAAATCCCACATTTGTCTATTTTTAGAGTTTGCCATAACTTCCTTAGATTTTACCCAATCACCTTCAAATTTTACCATAGAGTTCCTTTCCTAATTCTGCTTCTTTGTCCCTCTTTAACAAATTTTCTCATTCTTTCACCCCGCTTCTGAAATCCTCATTTTTTGCTTCCCTGTCCATCAGAAAGTGTCCAAAACATAGTCACACCGCAATTACCCATCTGATTTTTTTCCAAATCCAAATTTTCCTTTACTTAATAAGCTTTTGTTTGTGTTTTTCTATCCATTCCCCCCCCCGAAAAAAAAAACTCCTAGTTATGGTTGTCACCTGTATAGGAGCAAAAACACTGGAGGAAGCACTTGCATCCATCCAAACTAAACTCCAAGATTTGGATGAAAAAATTCTCAGCCTCCATCTTCAGCATGCCGCCATGAACATTAACCGACATCAAGAATCTTCTGCATCCAATGGGTTCTCTTCTTCCCGCAATTTCCGTGGTCCGAAGCTTGAATTTCCTCGCTTCAATGGTACTGATCCGACTGGATGGATCTTTCGTGCAGAACAATATTTCAGTCTGCATAATACTTTTACTATCCAAAAAGTTCCACTTGCATCCTTTCAATTGGAACAGGAAGCCCTTCAATGGTACCATTGGTACATCAAGGCTCATGACGAGCCAAAATGGATAAACTTTTTCCAACTCCTTTTGCAACAATTTGGTCCTAGTGCATTTGATGACTTCACCGGAGCACTCACTAAACTTTGTCAAAGTGGCACTGTGAGAGAGTATCAGACAGAATTTGAGAAACTAGCCAATCACACGGAATGCTTGTCTGATGAATTCTACAGGGTTTTTTTTATCAGTGGTGTTAAGGATGAAATCCGGTCAGAGGTTAAAATGTTCTGTCCCAACACAATGATGTAAGTCCTAGGGTTAGCTAAGTTGGAAGAAGACAAGATTGCATCCCAACAATGCTCCAAACCCACTTTTGTTCCCTTCCAAAATATGGATTCTCAACGACCTCGCATCCCTCCAGCTCGTCGACCAACTACTATAAAGCATTTTTCTGAAACAGAGATGCAGGCACGCAGAGAAAAAGGGCTTTGTCATAATTGTGATGAGAAATTCACTCGGGGACATAGATGTGTTCAACAAAAGCTCTATCTCTTAGATATGGATTCTCGGCCTGCCTCTAAAATTGATGAAGAAGCTCAAGATACAATGGATGATCAGGTCGACATTCAGGAGTTGCATATTGACCCCCCATCTCAAGATGAAAAACTAGAGATATCTCTCCATGCTTTATCCGGCGTCACCACCTCCCAAACAATGCGGGTTAGGGGTTACTTCAAGAAGCTTCCTCTTACAATTCTCATTGATCCTGGTAGCACTCATAACTTCATTGACCCCCAGATCGCCAAACAGATTGATTGTTTTATCCATCCTTGCTCCAAATTTGAAGTCATGGTTGCCAATGGAGGCACCTTACCTTGCAAGGGAAAGTGTCACAATGTGCGTATCTCTCTGGAATATTATAACCTGTGCTCTGACATGTTTTCC
Source organism: Larix kaempferi (assembly GCA_027924585.1). Lineage (NCBI taxonomy): Eukaryota > Viridiplantae > Streptophyta > Pinopsida > Pinales > Pinaceae > Larix > Larix kaempferi. Next base: position 682,841 of record BSBM01001304.1, read on the forward strand.
TTGTCCTTAGGCAGATGTGATGTGGTTTTGGGCGTTCAATGGTTAGGCACACTTGGCCCCATCTTATGGGATTTTGTTGAACTTTGGATGCAGTTTTCAGTCAATGGGACACAACAAAAATTTACGAGCTTACAACCAGGGTCTCTCCGCATCATCAGTTCACATCGGCTGGAAAATATCTTTAATAAGAATTCACATGGTGTCATCACTCATCTCCATTCCATTCAGATGCACCCATCAACGGTCTCCACTACTTCCTTGGATATATATGCAGGTGTCTTTGCTGCACCAGTGGGATTGCCGCCTTCAAGAGACCTTTTCGATAAGCATTTAGCCGCATCTACATCTCAACAGGAAATTATAGCTATTTTGCATGCAGTACCGAAGTGGAAGCCATCCCTATTAGGGAATAATTTCTGCATCAAGACTGATCTCCAAAGTCCAGAAAATTTCCTGGAACAACGGGTCTCCTCCCCATCCCACCTGAAATGGGTTATCCACCTCATGGGTTATGACTATGCGATCACTTACAAGAAGCGTAAGGACAATATGGTGGTAGATGCTCCTTCTCGCACATTTGATGACCCAGTTTCTCTTACAACTATTTCTCTGCTTGTTCCAAATTGGTTGCAATCTGTTCAACAGGGCTATCTCTTCTATGAACTCCATGCTTCTTCATCGGCAGGGCACTCTAGGTTCCTCAAAAGCTATGACCGGAACAATGTAACTTCTTTTGGCAGGGATTGAAAATTTCAATTCTACAGATGGTGGTTGACTGTGATACTTTCCAGGTCAACGAGGGTGAAACGACTCTCCTTTCTAGACTGCTCGAACCCTTTCCCATCCCTACACAGATTTGGACAACTATTTCTATGGATTTCCTAGAAGTGCTCTAATGGTACAATACCACGTCTACAAGGACACCATATGAATCAGTCTATGGACAGGCACCACCAATTCTTCTTCCATACACCCTCAGCAGCTCCCTAGTTCAGGAAATTGACTCAGTTCTTCAAAACCGCAATCAGATTCTTCTCATTCTGCAGGACAATCTTCACATGGAAAGAATTCAACTAAAACAACAAGTCAATCAGCACTGTTCAGAGCTCACTTTTCACACAGCTGATATGGTTCTTCTTCAGCCTTCCACGCAATCCTCCTGAAAATCAAAAGGCATCAGTGGCTCAGAATGCAACCCGAGGATGCTACAAGGGAACCACTCCTTCCAATTCTGCATCAATTTCCACATCTAAAGCTTTGAGGACAAAGCTTTTTCTAAGGGAGAGGGTATGTTAGGAATCCATGTCAACCCTTCTATTTACTTTGTTAGTATATTATTGTTGGACGCATATGCTTTGTAATTCGTCATGTAGTTTTGTTGATCCATAGTTTGTATTATTTTTGTTGCACGCATATGCTTTGTAAGTCGTCCCATAGTAATTGTTGATCCATATTTTGTATTGCCCCATGGTTTGTATTGACACATCGTATTGACCCATGGTATTGCTGCCTAGACTTAGTATATAAGTTTGTGTTGATACCAATGAAGGCACGGTGAAGTTATTTGTATTGAGCTTGCTCAAAGGAGGTTTCCCCCTCAAAAAGGCCTGCGATCAATATAAAAGTGATTCCGAGTTCTATTATTTCTGCTATTTCATGTGTTTCCATTAATTAATTATTGCAGGTTATTCATAGCCATTAAAGATATACCAATCTATAGTAAAGTGATAAAGGAACTTTGTATTAAAAGACCACGTAGAAAACAAAAAGACCCTCCGACGATTCATGTTATAGGTGAAATGTCAGATTACATAGAAAACCAACCTAGAATGCCAAAGTATACAAATCCAGGAAACCCTGTGGTGACTGTTATCATCAATAACACCGCCATAGGAAACACACTTATTGATCTAGGAGCTGTTATTGACCTAATGACAACCACAATTTTAGAAACTCTCCATTTAGGACAGTTCCTCTGCCCTACCCCAACAATGTTAGAATTAGCAGATCGCACTATGGTACAGCCTGCTGGGATCCTAGATGATATCATTGTATTAGTGGCTTCATGGGAATATCCCATGGACTTTATGGTCATAGAATCAAAGGACCCTCCCAAAGTTCACCCCATTATTCTGGGAAGACCTTGGTTGGCTATGGTCAATGCATTTATAGGATGTAGGGATGGAGAAATGATTATTTATGATGGGTTATCTACAAGAAAACTAGCCTTATACCCACCGACACATCCAGTAACTGAAAATATGTTTTGGTAAATTGTCCTTTTCAGGATGAGAACTTGGAAGAACTTTCCCTTGTTAGTGATTTCTCCTAGGCACTTCAAGAACAAAATACCAAGAATGTGTTGAACCAATTTATCTCTTCCACAACATGTATAGACTTTCCTCAGTCTTTTTCCCAACTTGACCAGATCTTTGGAGATGAATTCCAAGAAAACATGAGCCTCTCAAAATTTACAAGTACACCCTGTGTCTTCGCAATCGAAGAACATCTACGATCCTATACCATACCCTGTGAGGTTAGTTCCAAAAAATTTCTAGATATAAATGTTGGTTTAGATTGGAGTCAGCAAAAACAATTACGAAAAATTCTCAAGAGTCAAACTAGAGCATTTAGATGGGAATATATCGATATGAAAGGTATACACTCAGATACCTGTATTCACCAAATTTACACAGATTCAAACATACCTCCTGTCAGGAAGCCCCAGAGAAGAATGAATCCAACCCTAAAGGATATAGTCAAAGAAGAATAACAAAAACTCCTTAATGTTGGTTTCATCTACCCAATTTCTAACAGTAAATGGGTGTCTCCTTTGGTAGTAGTTCCAAAGAAATTTATAGGGAAATGACGTATCTGTGTTGACTTTCAAGAATTGAACAAGGCCACCCTTAAGGACTACTTCCCTTTACCTTTCATTGACCAGGTGTTAGATACCTTGTCAGGGAAGCAATACTTTTCTTTCCTTGATGGGTATAGCGGGTACAACCAAATATTAATAGCACCTGAGGATCAAGACAAGACAACCTTCACTTGTTCTTGGGGTGAATATGCCTATAGAGTACTGCCATTTGTCCTATGTAATGCACCTGCCACCTTCCAGCGTCTGGTCTTAGGAATCTTTGCTGACCTCATACATGACTGTGTAAAATTTTATATGGATGATTTTACAGTTTATGGTAATACCTTTCAAGAAGCACTTGATAACCTCAAATAGTTCTTATTCGGTGCCAAGAAATGAACTTATCCCTTAGTCATGAAAAATGTAAGATGTTACTAACCGAGGGCATAGTTCTGGGACATCATGTCTCTCTTCAAGGTATCAAGGTGGATCCTGCCAAGATAGAAATAATTGTTAATATTCCTCCTCCAAAAACTCTGAAGGAAGTAAGAAGCTTTCTTGGCCATGCAGGCTATTATAGACGTTTTATTGAAATTTTCACTAAGATAGCCACACCTATGTTCAAACTACTCATGAAAGATGCAAAACTTCAATGTACTTAACCTTGTCAACATGCCTTTGAAACTTTGAAGGTGAAGCTATCAGTGGCACCAATACTCAGGGGCCCCAATTGGTCCCTTCCCTTTCATATATCCACTGATGCTTCCATCATAACTATAGGAGCAGTCTTAGGTAAAAAAGAGGGATAAACATCACATGCCATCTATTTTGCTAGTAAAAATTTGACCCCTACAGAAACAAAATACATTGTTACTGAAAAAGAGTTTCTGGAAATAGTCTATGCCATCAACAAGTTTCAGCATTATATCACAGGATATGAAGTTTTTGTACACACCGACCACTCCGCCATTATAGTTTTAATGAATGAACCAATCACCAATGGCAGGGTGACTCGCTGGCTTCTTTTGTTCCAAGAATTTAACATTACTATTGTTGATTGTCCTAGTCGAGAGAATGTGGTAGCAGATTTTCTCTCTCAAATTCAAATTGACGATAATGCCAGTCCTGTCGATGATAGATTTCCAAATGAACATCTGTTCGTTGTGTCTGTTCGAACCCCTTGGTTTGCAGACATATCCAATTATTTAGCAACTGGAAAGCTGCCAAACCATCTCTCCCCACCCAAGAAATGTAAGATCATAGTTCAAAGTTCTAATTATTCTTGGGTGGAAAATGATATTTTTCATACTGGTCCTGATCTTATTATTAGACGATGTGTACGAGAGGATGAGATGGTGGAGATCCTTCATGCATGTCATGGTGGACCTTGTTGCGGGCATTTTTCTGACGAGAGAACAACATACAAAGTGTTTCCACTCTAGGTATTATTGGTCAAGCATTTTTAAGGATGCTGCCAAAGAATGGGTATACCTATGCCATCTGATGAGATTCCCTTACAACCCCAAGTTATGATTGAGTCTTTTGAGAAATGGGCTCTAGATTTCGTTGGGCCAATTTCCCCTATGTCTCGCAAGAAGAAGTACATCCTAGTATGCACAGACTATGTCACCAAGTGGGTAGAAGCTAAAGCCTTATTATGATCTACAGAAAAAATATGTTGTAGAGTTTATATATGAATAAATATTTACCCAATTCGGTGTACCTAGGGAAATTGTAACCGATCAAGGATCTCAGTTCACCTCCAAGTTGATGAAAGAGCTTACTGACAAATATGGTATTAGACATTGTAAATCTTCACCATATCACCTGCAAGCCAATGGTCAGGTAGAGTCTACCAATAAAGTATTAGAAGCCATCCTGACTAAGTCTATCCAGTTACACCACAAAGACTGGGCAGATAGGCTCCCAAAAGCCTTGTGGGATTATAGAATAACTTGGAGGAATACCACTGGCAACAAAACTTATGAACTTTTTTACGGCAAAACAAGTTCTTCTACCCATTGAATTTCAAGTCAAAACCTTTTGTATGGCTGCACAATTAGGGATGGATCTAGAAGAAGCACACAAACAACAAATCGTGCAGATAAATGAATTAGACGAGTTTAGAAAAGATGATATTCAACGCACAATTTTAATACAAACCCAACGCAAAAATTGGCATGATAAATACATTAAACAAAAACAATTCAAAACTGGATACTGGGCATTACTTTTTTATTCAAGGTACAAAAACTTTAAAGGTAAATTAACTACTCGTTGGATGGATCCATATGAAATTGTTACAGATTTGATAATGGATCTGTTAAGATTAAGATAATTGATGCTGCGCAAATTTCTTTTGTTGTAAATGGACATAGACTTGGACTTTATCATCAACCAATATATAAACAAGATTTTGTGCAGAAAGCCTTAGAATAGAAGGAGATGGAGCTGGTAGAAGAGGAAGACATTCATCTTTCTCCTAGTTCTTGAATTATTTTGGGTTATCTTCATTTGTATATATGTAAATATTTTTTTTTTAAATAAGAGTCATTTCTAATAGTTGATTGCATCTATACAGGAAATTCACTCTTATGATCAACTTATGGAATTTTGTCAATTAAAACAGGAAGACTCTTTTTCATTGCCCTAATTCTGATAAATTTCATATGATTGTTCCTTGTACATATGTTTTTGTTTTGAATAAATTTGAATCATCTAACAACTGATTTTGCAGTTTGATTACAAGAACCTTATCTCTATAATCAGCTCATGCAATATTATCTGAAAAGGGAAGTGCTCTAAAAAAAAAGCTCATAACACATCTTAACTCCTTCTCTTTCGATTATTGTTGAAAATTGAAAATTTATAGTGAAAAGTTAAAGTTTTCTTTATATAATTTCTAACCACTTTCTTCTATGATTTTGTATATGGTATTTGATTTAGACATGCACCTTTCTGACTTATCAATTTTAGGATATTTAGACACTTAGGAGTTAGTTAAGATCAACTTGTGTAATATATCCGTTAGGGATAGTGTGTTTCTTTAGTATGCATTAGTATGCATTTGTAAATACTTAATCCGACGGTCACGATATGTTTCCGACATAGAGTGATCTGACGGCTCAACTTCTCTTAGATCAAACCTAACCTTGATCCGTGGCTTAACACCCGATTGGTCCATGATCTCTATTTAAAGAGCATGGAGGGTCATTGTTTAGATGATCGATTATGAGAAGCTCATTTGTAACTTTCTTTCTTTGCATAATAAATTGTCCCGTAGAAGCTATTTGGCCGGGGCCGTGGAGTGTTTCCCTCAAGAGGGTTTAAACCACGTCAAAACATCGGTGTGTTGATCTGTGATCTGTTTGTGTGAAGTGGTTGCTCTTGGTGTTCGGTCCTTTGGTAGTACCTTGTGTACCCGAACATGGTATCAGAGCTTTTATGAAGTGCCGCTTCCAGTTGTGATCTAGATCTTGAACTGCTGTTGCTGAAACTCAAAAGGGTTTCTAGTTCTAATATTTCTGTGCATTTCTGGGCTGTGGGAGTTGTTCCATTGCATCCGGAGCATCGTTTCCATTGGGAAATAGTTTTCGTTTAATCGAAAACGGTTCCCGGTTACTCCAGGAACACGTATTTCATCAGATCTGAAGGTATAATGTTATAGTGACGCATTTTTTTTATTTCGTTTTTTAATAAGAAAAAATCTCATATTTCATTTTTTTTTACTGTTAGATTTTTTTTTGGGTTCGTATTGTTGCTTTCCCGTCTGCGTATGCTCTTTTCCGTGCACCTTGAGCGATCTCGGCAAATCAGAAACAGAAAGGGAAAGGGTTTATCTCGGCTGCGTATGCTCTTTGCCGTGCACCTTGCGCGATCTCGGCAAATCAGAAACAGAGAGAAAACGTAGATTTTCCGGGCAAGCTAACAAGATCTAACTCCACAAGTGTGGAAAAGTTTTTTTTTTTTTGTGATCTGTTTTGCAGGAAGAAGGGCAAGCACGCAAACCGAGCAAAAAAAAAAAAAAAAAAACCCTTCCTCATTTCCATATTTTACATACCTTTTAATCTAGCTCACTTGGTTCAAAGTTACTTTATTCCTTAATAGGTCTTGAGTTCAAGTCTTAGGAAGTTACTTTTAAAAAGAAAAAGTGCATGCAATTTCTATTTTCAGGTTACTTTATTGTAAAAGTGCATCTCACTTAAATAATAAAAAATAAAAATACAAGTGAGTCACTTCAGTTTTTTTTATTGTTGCACTATTTAAAAGTAATATCATTGTAAAAGTGAAATCACTTATTTTACAAAAGTGGTTCACTTAAAAGCAAATTTCTTGTAAAGTGTTTTGTCAAAAGGTTCATCTTGGGAAGAGGGGGGTTCTTTTTTTTGTTAGACATTCTCTAGCTGCCACGTCACTATTGGGGACATCTTCAACAGTTTCTTTGTTCAAGCATAACTTCATCATACAGAGTCAGTTTTCAGTGCCGTTTTTTTTTAAACCACCTATTGTTTCGAGCTCTTCACATCCAGACTATTGGTTTCTTCTTTTACAGCCATTAATTTACAAATATGGCCGCCCATTGTGATATTCTACTTAACAGTTCCAACTATTTCTCATGGAAATCTCGTATGGAGGATGTTCTACGAAGTAGGGGACTTTTCAGAATTACAACAGGGAAAGAAAAAGAACCCACTGATGATGATAAGAAAATAAAATGGGAAAATAGATGTGATGAAGCTCGTGGATTGATTGGGATGTCAATCTCTACTGATTTGCGATTCCACATATCTGGAATTGATGAACCTAATGCTGCTTGGGACATGTTGGAATCTGTGTTTGGTAAACACAATGAAATTCGAGGTCACCAACTCGAAAATGAGCTGATTTCTTTAAATCCAAGTGACTTTTCATGCATTCAAGATTATTTATCTAAGTACAAAACTCTTAAACTCTTATGTGCAGAATGTAAGATTGAGAGGGAAGACAAACAATGCATTTATCATATTCTTTCCAAACTTGGACCTGCATATTCTGTTTTTGTATCTACATTTTACTCCATGAAAACATCCTTGAATGCAGCTAGCTATCAAGAGCCTAGTCTTGAATCCTTTTGTGATTCCTTGATTAGATAACAAGATAAACTCATTCACCTTGGAATAATCAACAATGCAGATACATCTGGGAAAGCCTTATTGTCCCAACAGAAAGAAAAGTCCAAGCCTCCCAAGAAACAAAATTTTCGCAATAATAAGTCAAACAAGGGTCCCAAACCCTCTCAGTCAGCTCCTTCTTTAAAAAATGACAAAGGATCCAAGCCAAAAGGCAAGAAGACTGAGCGTCATTGCAACTATTGCGGGAAAAATAATCATGATGAATCAAAGTGTTTCAAGAAGATGGCAGCCTTGGAAGCAGCAATGAAGAAGCACCACATCAGCCTAGATTCGCCATCAGAATCTACCTCTCATGGACATGCACTTTGTGCTTTTGGTTATTCTTATAATGCATCTTCTTCTTCTACTTCAAATGAATGGCTCATTGATTCTGGAGCATCTTATCATATGGCTAAGGATCAAGCCATCTTTTCTACTATGCATGAATGTAACACCAAACAAATATTTGTTGGTGATGATAGATCTCTAAGTGTTGTAGGAGCTGGAACAGTTCCAGTAGATAATGGTCATTTTAGTGATGTACTATGTGTTCCAAGAATTTCCTGCAATTTGTTATCAGTCTATTAGATCACTCATTCTGGTGAAGGTAAAACTGTGACCTTTACACCTCACCAAGTTGTAATCAAGGATTTTAAAGATCCTCAACAGGTTCTAGCTACCGGAATTGTTGATGATATTACCAGGTTGTACAAGTTTAACAACTTTGGGTCATCACCTTTCCCTTCAGTTTTTGTTGCTCATAGTGATAACTTGAGCAAACTTTGGCATGAGCGATTTGGTCACTTAAATTATCGCTCATTGCAACAACTATGTAAAGAAAATATGGTGACAGGTCTTCCGATGGTATCTTGTAGGGATGGTGTTTGTTCCGGTTGTGTACTTGAAAAACATCATCGGGACAGTTTTGACAAACATGCCTCTTGGCACGCCTCGGTTCCCTTGGAGCTTGTGCATAGTGACTTGTGTGGCCCTCTTCCATCTGCTTCCTTTTCTGGTTTCAAGTATTTCTTAACTTTCATTGATGATTACACCAGACGCACTTGGGTTTATTTCCTAAAACTTAAGAGCGAAGTATTTAACATGTTCTTGGCCTACAAGGCCCTTGTTGAAAAACAATTTGGTCATCAAATTATTAAGTTAAGATCTGACAATGGAGGAGAATATGTTAACAAACAGTTCACTACTTTCTGCACTGAACAAGGCATCCAACAACAGCACACTGTTCCATATACACCACAACAAAATGGTGTAGCTGAGCGGAAGAACCGCACTTTAAAAGAAATGGCTAATTGTATGATCCAATCTAAGGGACTAAGTCTTCAATTTTGGGATGAATCCATAAATTGTGCAAATTACATAGTTAATCGCACCCCCACAAAAGCATTACAAGGTATAACACCGGAAGAAGCATGGAGTAAAATTAAACCTGATGTAAGTCACTTTCGTGTGTTTGGTAGTGAAGCATGGGCTCACATTCCGGATGAAAAACGGAAAGCATTGCATCCTAAAAGTGAAAAGTGCATATTTGTTGGATATTCTGAAGATGTAAAAGGTTATAGACTTCTTCAACCACATTCTCATGCTATAATCATTAGAAGAGATGTTAAATTTGATGAAAATATCTTGGTCTGCGAGCCTAACCTACGTGAATTATACTTCATTATGATTTCCCTTATCTTTCTGGAGTCCATCAGGCCGCGTCTCTTGCAATTTCTTGCATCCCCTGTATCCATTTGCATCCCTTGACCTCTGCTTAGCAATGCCAATCTATTACAATCCTGGAAGCTACCAGGACTTGATCTGCATTCCTGAATTCAAGGCATGCCGTGAAGTGTTTCTCTGAGTGGGATGTATTTCGTTCCTTCATCTTCTCGACAGCCACAATGACGAGATTTCACTCCTTTTTGCTAAGGGGTTCGATGGAAAAACCGCTAAGGTTTTCCATCTCACCTTTCCTGTAACAACGGAGTCCATTAAGTTGGCCACGAAACTTACCAGGGAGGGTGCCCGTTGGCGCAAACACCTTTTTATTCCACGGACGGATCAGGAATTTGCTCTCGAAGCCGAATACCAACATGTTGTAGGCACAAAAGGGTTCCACCGGGAGTGGGTTAAGCCTAAATATCTCGAGCCCTTGACTATTATCATTCGGTTGATCACCTGTGAAGGTAAGTACACCATATTCAAAGCCTTCCATTTCCGATTATTGGCACATTTTTTTAATAATCAAGCCCTAAATTTCCCATTTTATTTTCTAAAGAGCCTAGAAAAGATGTCTAGCCAAGTTAGGAAAAATGTAGTTAAACCTGCTAGCAATTTATACCATCATTGTCTCATAAAAATCTTGATCACCCACCAGTTGAAAGAAAAGGGGAAAACATGGGATAGATTTGTGTTTGAAACACTAAACCCCCATCTGGTCAAGAAACCCCTTGTTAAAGCCTCTACCTCTCGCAAGTGTCACCGATTTCAAAACCATGCAGATAAGCCCGTTCAAACCCCGACCCAAAAAAAAAAGGATGCAGGGTATGTACGATTTAGTGAGGGTGCCTCAGGAGAAATGCACCTTGTTCACTCATCCTCTCATGAGCCTGTCCATGAGGCCTCAACCACGAAACCCCCATTCTTTTCACCCATACCCACAAAGTCAAGAAAGTCCAATCGTGACCAGTATTTTGATCAGACCATCGTCCAGTCTATTGATCAGTCCGTCATTCAGCCAAGGCATTCAGACAGTCTTGATGACTAGACGAATGATCCTATCCTCGAATCACCCCTTATTGCATTAACTAATATACCTTCCTATTTGCTTGAAGATATCGTCTTGGAGCCTGCCCCTGCACATATTGAAGATATGGCTCCCAAGGAACACATTACATCTGTTGATCCCGAACCATTTCTAAAGGGATCAAGCCCTCAAAAAGACCCTGAGTCTTTTACAGAAGCATCTACTCCACTCCATCAGACTGTGGACAAACTAACCCAAGACATAGCGCAGTTAAAAATCCAGAATGAGAAGTATGTTGAGTTAATCTCTAGGCTTCATGAAGAGAACAAAGAATTACGTGCACAAGTGAAGAGCGTTGAAGATTTAAATGACGCCAAAAAAACTTCCAACATTTCTCTCCGGTTGAAGCATGATGCTTTGAAGGACCAGTTCAAGAAGCTTAGGGCTAAATCCACTTCCTCTTCCAAGTCGAAGGAAGCTGCTACCGAAGCTTAGCCTTCTTCCTAATTTCTTCTTTGCTTGCTTAGTGGGACCTGGCATATCTCTGGTTTGGGGGAATGTTGGTGTCCGTTTTTGTCACCATTTTGATCAGTAAACATGCTCTGATTGGCGTTATTATTACTATTTTGAAATGATAATTCATTATCCTTTCCATTCAGACCAACAATCAGACCCAGGTATGGACGTGTTTGCATATCACATGAATCTTGGTTAAATATCATCATTTTTTATGGTTTATTGACAATTATCTCACATTCCTAGACGTGCTTGGAATTTAGTTTTTGTCTACAGGTTGTGGTTGTCATTCAAACCTTCATTCAGTTGCGCGTTCACACCAAAGTCGCCTAGATGAATTTGAACCGTCGTCCAGCCCTCCGTTCACACCTACGGAATCGTTGGTTGAGATGTTTCGGGGCATTAAAGACAAAAATGATGATGTGGGTTCTGTTAAGGACATGTCCTTCATGGTTCGTGAGCCTCCATTCTAGAATATTTGCTCTCTTGGCCCCCTAGCTCAACACCGCATCACCTTCCCACATCAAGGATAACTAACGTACAGCTGCTTGTGTCAAGGAAGATCAACACCCGTGGACTCTGGAAGACGGCCTGTGCGCTGTCGTAAACCACCCTTTAGCTAGTCTACAACATTAAGACCTCTATTTTTAGAGAGGTTGACTACGTCGACCTTCTCTCTTGTTGTAAAAACTTATATAAAGACGGTTCCTGTGAAGAAACACAGCATCATAGCACATAAACGATAGCAGTCATTTTTATATAGACGTTGTGTAATTTTTATCAGTTAATGGAAGTTCCAGATTCTAGTTCTTGATGTTCTGTTGTTGGTGAATTACTTGACTTAAGCTTCAATCCTTGATTACCGAGAAGGGCCCCTCAACAAATATAGGTTTTACTGTATATATTCTGCATTTCTTTTCTATAAGTAAATAGTTTTCATTTCTAGTATCTAATTTGGTTTCCTGTACATGACAGTTCTTTATTTCCTGTGATTCATATCTTGCTGCTAGTTTAATTTGCTAGTTTAATTTACATTTTTAAAAGTTAAAGTGACCGGTCATGCTTAAGTCCTCTTAGTTTGCTTTCAATTTTGTCATTTGTAATTAGATAAAGCCAACTAGTTAATGATTCAGTAGTGCAAGTTTAATTAATAGTTAGATATAGTTCTGCTAATTTTTCCTTTAGCTGTAGATTAGTTCCATTTACATTTCAACCTTGTTTTATTAGGCCATAGAAATAGTTCATTTCCTTAGATAACGATTAGTATAGATGGATTTTTTTTATTCCAGCTTTTAAACAGTCTATTTACTACTTTCCTTACACTGTAGGTTCATATGCATCAACCAGCTGGCGTTAAGATCATTCAGCCTGCTTCTTTTCTTATTCTATATCGTTTTCTTTCATCCGGACTATCATTCGCACTGTCTTTCAAACTGTCATCCGGATTGTCATATGGACTTTAAAATTTTCTGCATTGTTTTTATGCTTGTTTAGAATCAAGTTTCTTATGTTTTTGAACTGTAATATTTTATGTATTTGATTAGCATGCATAGATGTAATTAGGACCTTGTTCTACACTACATGGAGTTTTAATTAAGTTTCATAATCATTTTTAGTTCTCGTTCCATTCCCTTAACTTTTCTTTAGTTGCTTTCTAGATTATGTTTTTCTTTTATATCTGATTTATTAATATTTCACTGTTCTAGAATTTATCAGTTTCATTCCTAATTTAGTTTACTTCATTCGTGTTAAGATTGATTTTGGAGTAAACTTAGTAATTTCATTCTCCAAAGTAATTTCATTCTTAGAATAGGATTTGGTTCAGAAATAAAATATCTTTATCAAATTTTCTACTTGATTCGAAATCAAATTCAAGTTTTCTACTTGCTTCTCAATCAGATTCATTTTTCAAGTAAATATTTTTATTAAGTTTTCTACTTGCTTCTAGATTACATTTGTGCTATGTCATTTTCTTATGGATAGAAAATAGATTACAATGTTTAAAGTTAGTTGTAATTGGACACTCTTTAGTTTGCATTTATTTGTAGAAGTTAAACAAGATTTGATTCCATTTTGTTTCCTTGTTACATTTGAAAGTCATTTTGACACATTCTCTCGTGTTCCTATTGCATTTGATACATTTCCTCAGATTCCTCAAGGAGAATGGAATTAGGTAGTTTAGTTTGATCTTGAGTTGAATGTATGAATAGGTTTTGAATTAATTAAGTAGTTTGTAGTTTTGCTTTAAGTTAATATAGTTTCTTGTTTCCATAGTTAGTTGTCAATCGAATCATTTCATAGATAGGTTTCTAAACTCATTTATAGTTGTTTTCTAATTACTAGACTAGAGTTTGAATCATTAGTCAGTAGTTTCCATTTTTCATTAAAGTAGTTTTGCTTTTGATCAAGTCTTGTTCCTAGAGTGATATTTGTTGTTTTTATCTTTTCAGTTATTGTCCATAGAGTAGAGTAGTATAGATTAATACTATTATGATCTATTGGTCTAGTTAGGTTTAATCAGTTCAGTTGTTGTATTTTTGAAGTTTGACTCGGTTTTTCATTTTGAAAGATCTTTCGATCTTTTCATTATTAAACATTTCCAAGGTCTGCCGAGCATAAGCATTAGGTCTCATTCTACCTCAACATATACTGTGCCACAACTCTAAGATTACCAACCCTGGTCGATAATTAAATATTTGGTGATTCGTTAAGACAGTAAATACACCGAACATTTTGGCATCGTTGCCGGGGACTTGTAGATAGGTAGAATTTTCTCTTAAAAATTTAATGATAGATTGAATTTCCCTTTTTGAAACTTAGAAATACGCCGGTGGTGGATGAGCGGTAAGACGAGAGGTAAGAACCTGTGCATTTGTTATAACAGGCATCCCCAAAACCCAACAATAGTAGTAATGCAATTAAAATTTGTTTCATTTGTAGTTTTTTTTTCGTGAATAGGTCTAGAGACTCAAAAGGTAGATATATTAAATCTAGCCTTCCTACTAAAATCCCTACTAAAATTCCTACTAACATATACGGGGGCATGCCACCCCAACTACTAACTCCGCAGAAAGGTATAGGAAAACACATAAAGGGGATAGTCCTACTTGGAAATCTAAGGAAATCCTTCCTGGAAATCATTTAGGGGAAACAATAGAGACATCAAAAAATTTTGTTCATAAAGAAATTCCACTAGAAAAACCTCAAGCTCATATTGATACTGAACTTAGATAAGAGGAAACCTAGAAGGAGAAAACTTTAGAACTTCCCAACCCTGCATTAGTTCAAAAACCCAAAGACACTACCTTTTCAATAGTAGGTGGTCCAAACCTAGTAGTCTTTGTTGATCCTGCAAAAGTAGACGCTATTTTTTAAAATTCCGTGAACATAGCTATTTCACAGATTGAGACAACAACTATAGGACCTTCAAAACTGGACTTCCACATAGTTGATAATTATTCTCTTAAAAAGAGGAATATTGTCCTTGAAACAGAGCGTTGGGACATCCCATATTCACCAAGAAAGGAACCACCTAGGTATTCTCTCTTTGGAAATCGAGTCTTCATGGAGGATGAAAATGAAGATCATGTCCGACAGGGGGAAGAAGAGGAAGAGGTTAGAACTGAAGGTACTTTTGGATTCCCTATCCTATACATTGCGCAAGATGTAACCATGAAAAACATTCCTCCCTCCACCAGCAACCTTTTATGGGAAGACTAGTGAGGATCTGGTGTGAAGAACTTGCAATAATTAATTAATGAAAACACACGAGATAGCAGAAATAACAGAACTCAGAATCACTTTTATATTGATCACAGGCCACTTCGAGGGGGAAACCTCCTTTATGCAAGCTCAATACAAATAACTTAACGTTGCCTTCATAGGCCTCAAGACACACTTATATACTAAGTCTAGGTGCCAATACTATGGGTCAAAACCATGGGCCAATACAAACTATGGATCAACAATACTATGGGCGACTTACAAAGCATATGCACCAAACAACAATAACACAACTATGGATCAACAAATACTACGGGACGACTTAGAAAGAATATGCGTCCAACAACAATATACTAACAAAGTAAATAGAAGGGTTGACATGGGTTCCTAACATCCCCTCTCCCTTAGAAAAAGCTTTGTCCTCAAAGCTTTAGATGTGGAAACTGATGTAGAATTGGATGGAGTGGTTCCCCTATAGCATCTTCGGGTTGCATTCTGGGCCACTGACGCCTTTTGAGTTTTAGGAGGATTGCTTGGAATGTTGAAGAAGAACCATATCAGCTATGTGAAAAGTGTGCTCTGAACGGTACTGAGTAGCTTGTTGTTTCAGTCAAATTCTTGCCATGTGAAGATTGTCCTGCAGAATGAGAAGAATCTGATCGTGGTTTCGAAGAATCGAGTCAATTTCCTGAACTGGGGAGCTGTTGAGGGTGTATGGAAGAAGAACTGGCGGTGCCTGTCCATAGACTGCTGCATATGCTGTCCTTGTAGACGTGGTATTGTACCACTGGAGCGCTTCTAGTAAATCCATATAAATAGTTGTCCAAATCTGTGTAGGGATGGGAAAAGGTTTGAGCAGTCCCAAAAGGAATGACGTTTCACCATTGTTGACTAGGAAAGTATCATAGTCAACCACCATCTATTGAATTGACATTTTCAGTCCCTGCCGAAAGAAGTTATATTGTTCCCGGTCATACTTTTGGAGGAACCCAGAGTGCCCTGCCGATGAAGAAGCATGGAGTTCATAGAAAAGATAGCCTTGTTGAACATATTGCAACCAGTTTGGAACAAGAAGAGAAATAGTTGTAAGAGAAACTGGGTCATCAAATGTGCAAGAAGGAGAATCTGCCACCGTATTGTCCTTACCCTTCTTGTAAGTGATCTGATAGTCATAACCCATGAGGTGGATAACCCATTTCAGGTGTGCTGGGGAGGAGAAACATTGTTCCAGGAAATTTTTCAAACTCTGGAGATCAGTCTTGATGCAGAAATAATTCCCTAATAGGGATGGCTTCCATGTCGGTACTGCATGCAAAATAGCCATCATTTCCTGCTGAGATGTAGACGCGGCTAAATGCTTATGGGAAAGGTCTCTTGAAGGAAGAAATCCCATTGGTGCAACAAAGACACCTGTATATCTATCCAAGGAACTAGTGGAGACCATTAATGGGTGCATCTGAATGGAATGGAGCTGAGCGATTGCACCATGTGAATTCTTCTTAAGGATATTTTCCAGGCGATGTGAACTGATGATGCGGAGAGACCCTGGTTGTAAGCTTGTAAATTTGTGTTGTGTCCCATTGATGGGGCCAAGTGTGCGTAACCATTGAATTCCCAAAACCACATCACATCCGCCTAAGGACAAGGAAAACATGTTAGAGAGCAGGTTATAATATTCCAGAGAGATATGCACATTATGACACTTTCCCTTGCAAGGTAAGGTGCCTCCATTGGAAACCATGACTTCAAAGTTGGAGCAAGGATGGACAAAACAATCAGCCTGTTTGGTGATCCACGAGTCAATGAAGTTATGAGTGCTACTAGAATCAATGAGTATTGTAAGAGGAAGCTTCTTGAAATAAACCCTGACCCGCATTGTTTTGGGGGTGGTGACGCCGGATAAAGCATGGAGAGATATCTCTGGTTGTTCATCCTGAGATGGGGGGTCAATAGGAGGCTCCTGAATGTTGACTTGAGCATACATTGCATCTGAAGCTTCTTCACCAATTTTAGAGGTAGGCGGAGAATCCATGTCCAAGAGATAGAGCTTTTGTTGAACACATCTATGTCCCTGAGTGATATTCTCATCACAATTATAACAAAGCCCTTTTTCTCTACGTGCCTGCATCTCTGTTTCAGACAAATGCTTGATAGGAGTTGGTCGAGTTGCTAGCAGAATGGGAGGTCATTGAGAACCCATATTTTGGAAGGGAACAAAAGTGGGTTTGGAGCGCTGTTGGGATGCAATCTTGTCTTCTGCCAACTTAGCTAACCCTAGGACTTCCATCATTGTGTTGGGATAGAACATTTTAACCTCTGACCGGATTTCATCCTTAAGACCACTGATAAAACAAGTCCTGTAGAATTCATCAGATAACCCTTCTGTGTGATTGGATAGTTTCTCAAATTCGGTCTGATACTCTCTCACAGTTCCACTTTGAACGAGTTTAGTGAGTGCTCCAGTGAAGTCATCAAAAGCACTAGGACCAAATCGTGCAAAAGGAGTTGGAAAAAATTTGTCCATTTTGGCTCGTCATGAGCCTTGATGTACCAACGGTACCATTGAAGGGATTCCTGTTCCAAATGAAAGGATGTAAGTGGAACCTTTTAGACATCAAAAGTATTATGCAGACTGAATTACTGTTCTACATGATAGACCCATCCAGTCGGATCAGTACCATTGAAGCGAGAAAATTCAAGCTTCGGACCACGAAAATTGTTGGAAGAAGAGAACCCAGTGGCTCCAGAAGATTCTTGCTGTCGGTTATTGTTCATGGATGAATGCTGAATTTTGGTTTGGATGGATGCAAGTGTTTCCTCCATGGTTTTTTCTCCAGCGCGGGTGACAACCATAACTAGGAATTTTTTTTATTTTTTTTTATTTTTTTTTCAGGAATGGATCTGCAACAACGCGGAAGGGATCTGAAACAGATAGATATGCAATGGCGCGAAAGGGATTGGAAACAGAGGGATCTGAAATGGCATCGACTGGATCGAAAATGGCTGGATCTATAATAGATTTGAAATGACTGATCTGGAACGACTTTCAGAATGGATCTGAAACAACGTGGCAACAGTTTAGCTGAAAATAGATATGGACCCCAGGTATGTGGGACTTCCTAATAGTTCAGGGTTTTCACTCGGCCACCAATGTTGTATAACGGCTTGCGTATTGGGGCAGTACCCCTCACTCCACGCCTCAGGTAAAACTGATAACCGCTTTGCCACAAACAACAACTCTTGGTTTACCTCACGGGTGGGAACTAGTCAATCAGGTAGGGGTCATTGCCCTTTTCGCTGGCAGGTCCTCTCAATGGGCCAGCTACTTTGGGTTTCCTGTGGTACTCCTCATAATGAGTTTTAGGGCTTATTCCCAAGTACTTCGCACAGTTAAGCGGATAGGGATTAACCCAGATTCGAAGCTGCAACAGATGCAAAAAAAAATTTTGGCAGAAATTTCACCTAGTGAGCACAAGAAAGTGCTCTAATACCAGTTGTGAAGAACCTGCAATAATTAATTAATGAAAACACGCGAGATAGTAGAAATAACAGAACTCAGAATCACTTTTATATTGATCACAGGCCACTTCGAGGGGGCAACCTCCTTTTAGCAAGCTCAATACAAATAACTTAACGGTGCCTTCATAGGCCTCAACACACACTTATATACTAAGTCTAGGCACCAATACTATGGGTCAAAACCATGGGCCAATACAAACTATGGATCAACACTACTATGGGCGACTTACAAAGCATATGCGCCAAACAACAATAACACAACTATGGATCAACAAATACTACGGGATGACTTAGAAAGCATATGCGTCCAACAACAATATACTAACAAAGTAAATAGAAGGGTTGGCATGGGTTCCTAATATCTAGATACATTCTTATTCGAATTTGACATTTTGTGTAGAAGCTATAACTATCTACAAGATGGCCAAAATCTAAAGCTCTTTCCTACCACATTAAAAGGTTATGCTCTTCGATGGTTTATGGGATTAGGAGAATCTAGTATTACAACTTGGAAGACATGAAGAATGCATTTCTATGGAAATATCAGGATTACTGTAAACCTAAGGACTCTTGCAATGATATTTTCAAAATACAACAACTTGAATATTAGAGCCTAGAAGACTATCTCGAAAGATTTAACTATGTGTTACATAAATCAGATATAGTGATCTTCGGGAAGATGCAGTAAGAGCACTCCTCCTTAAGGGAATCTCAGAAGAATTCTTAGAAAACCTTAATCTCATGGCAGCAAGAGACATCTCTCATAAGTATTTTGCACAGATTTGTGAGCTATGCAAAAATTACTCTAGGAGCAGAGGGAAAAGTGGAAGACACTTTCAAGAATCTTATGCTAGGAACCTAAAAGGAAACACATCCAGTTATGGTGGAGTTACAAGGGTAGATTTGGGAAACCTATTGGAAAATTTCAAAACAGATATCTTAGGAGCTATGGGTTCTCAATTAGATGCAATACAAGCTAAAAAGAGATAGGATGAAGAGCATGAAGCAATGAGTGTTTTATGTCCTAGGTGTAGAACTAAACATCCCCAATGAGAATGTCCATTAAATAATGTTTCAGTTTGTCACCTTTGTACAGAAGAAGATCCAACTGGTAATTGTCCATCATTTCCTGCGTTGCAAGCTGTATATAAAAGTGGAAACTTTGGGAAAACATCTAGGAGGCCTTGGAAACCTAGAGATCAACCATCATATCAGGATCCATCATCACAATTTCCACCCTATTACTATCTTTATCAACCTCCTCAACAATGGAACACTTCAGGTTCGCAAAATTGGCCACCGCGGTGCCCTCCTCATAATACTCAACAGTAGCAATGGCCACATGGATGGAGAGGACAAGCTTATGCTCAACCACATCCTCCTATGCCTAACTATCCTTACCCACATAATATCCAACATCTCTTGCCAGGATTTGTACTTCCTTCACTACCCCCTATCACAAATAAACCACATCATTTCCAGAATATGACCCCTCTGAGGCCCATATTACCTGCACAACTGATACCAAATCCTAACAACAAGCCAACTCAAGCTCTTAATAACATTGGGTTGCTACCTCTTCCATCATATGCCATTCAACCGCACCAGCACATGAGATTCAACTACGGTCTGGAAGAGTTTTGCAAGATCAACCCAAGTCATCAGTTGTTATCCGAGAAGAGAATGAAGAAGAAAAGATACCTAGTGAAGTTTTGAATGATGTCATTTTTTAAGACGTGGTTATTCCTAAATATTCAACACACAACCATCCTCATAAAGAAGTAATTACAGGAGAAAAGTCACCCCCATATCTGGAGCATCTAGTAATAGAAAAACCTGTAACTTATCCAGAGTACGATATCATTAACGAAATGAAAAATATTTGTATCAAGATCCCTCTTTTACAAGCCATTAAAGATATACCAATCTATATTAAAGTGATCAAGGAACTTTGTATTAAAATACCAGGTAGAAAACAAAAAGACCCTCCGACGATTCATGTTATAGGTGAAATCTCAGATTACATAGAAAACCAACCTAGAATTCTAAAGTATACAAATCCAAGAAACCCTGTGGTGACTGTTATCATCAATAACACTACCATAGGAAACACACTTATTGATCTAGGAGCTGTTATTAACCTATTGACTACCACAGTTTTAGAAACTCTCCATTTAGGACAGTTCCTCTGCCCTACCCCAACAATGCTAGAATTAGCATATCGCACTATGGTACAGCCTGTTGGGATCTTAGATGATATCATTGTATCAGTGGCTTCATGGGAATATTCCATGGACTTTATGATCATAGAATCAAAGGACCCTTCCAAAGCTCACCCCATTATTCTGGGAAGACCTTGGTTGGCTACTGCCAATGCATTCATAGGATGTAGGGATGGAGAGATGATTATTTATGATGGGTTATCTACAAGAAAACTAGCCTTCTACCCACCAGCACATCCAGTAACTGAAAATCTGTTTTGGTTAGATTATCCTTTTGGGGATGAGAACTTGGAAGAACTTTCTCTTGTTAGTGATTTCTCATGGGCACTTCAATAACAAAATACCAAGAATGTGTTGAACCAATTTATCTCTTCCACAACATGTATAGACTTTCCTCAGTCTTTTTCCCAACTTGACCAGATCTTTAGAGATGAATTCCAAGAAAACATGAGCCTCTCAAAATTTACAAGTACACCCCGTGTCTTCACAATCGAAGAACATCTAGGATCCTATACCATACCCTGTGAGGTTAGTTCCAAAAAATTTCTACATATAAATGTTGGTTTAGATTAGAGTCCACAAAAACAATAGAGTCAAACTAGAGCATTTGCATGGGAATATACCGATATGAAAGGTATACACTCAGATACCTGTATTCACCAAATTTACACATATTCAAATATACCTCCTGTGATGTAGCCCCAAAGAAGAATGAATCCAACCCTAAAGGATATAGTCAAAGAAGAATTACAAAAACTCCTTACTGTTGGTTTCATCTACCCAATTTCTAATAGTAAATGGGTGTCTCGTCTGGTAGTAGTTCCAAAGAAATTTACAAGGAAATGGCGTATCTGTGCTGACTTTCGAGAATTGACCAAGGCCACCCTTAAGGACTGCTTCCCTTTACCTTTCATTGAATAGGTGTTAGATACTTTGTTAGGTAAGCAATACTTTTCTTTCCTTCATGGGTATAGCGGGTGCAACCAAATATTAATAGCACCTGAGGATCAAGACAAGACAACCTTTACTTGTTCTTGGGGAACATATGCTTATAAGAGTACTGCCATTTGGCCTATGTAAATGCACCTGCCACCTTCCAGTGTGCGGTCTTAGGAATCTTTCTTGACCTTATACATGACTGTGTAGAAGTTTATATGGATGATTTTACAGTTTATGGTAATACCTTCTAAGAATCCCTTGATAACCTCAAAATAGTTCTTATTCGGTGCCAAGAAACGAAATTATCCCTTAGTCATGAAAAATGTAATATCTTACTAACTGAGGGAAAAGTTCTGGGACATCATGTCTCTCTTCAAGGTATCAAGGTGGATCCTTCCAAGATAGAAATAATTGTTCATCTTCCTCCTCCAAAAACTTTGAAGGAAGTAAGAAGCTTTCTTGGCCATGCACGTTATTATAGACATTTTATTGAAAATTTCACAAAGATAGCCGCACCTATGTTCAAACTACTCATGAAAGATGCAGAACTTCAATGGACTGAACCTTGTCAACATGCCTTTGAAACTTTGAAGGCGAAGCTATAGGTGGCACCAATACTCAAGGGCCCCAATTGGTCCCTTCCCTGTCATATATCCACTTATGCTTCCAACATAACTATAGGAGCAGTCTTAGGTCAAAAAGAGGGACAAACATCACATGCCATCTATTTTGCTAGTAAAACTTTTACCCCTGCAGAAACAAAATACACTGTTACTAAAAAAGAGTTTCTGGCAATAGTCTATGCCATCAACAAGTTTCATCATTATATCATAGGATATGAAGTTTTTGTACACACCGACCACTCTGCCATTATATTTTTAATGAATAAACCAATCACCAATGGAAGGGTGACTCGGTGGCTTCTTTTGTTACAAGAATTTAACGTTACTGTTGTTGATCGTCCCAGTCGAGAGAATGTGGTAGAAGATTTTCTCTCTCGAATTCAAATTGACGATAATGCCAGTCCTGTGATGATAGATTTCCAAATGAACATCTGTTCCTTGTGTCTGTTCGAATGCCTTGGTTTGCAGACATAGCCAATTATTTAGCAACTGGAAAACTACCAAACCATCTCTCCCCACCCGAGAAACGTAAGATCATAGTTCAAAGTTCTAATTATTCTTGGGTGGACAATGATCTTTTTCATACTGGTCCTGATCTTATTATTAGACGATGTGTACGAGAGGTTGAGATGGCAGAGATCCTTCATGCATGTCATGGTGGACCTGTTAAAATTCAATATGCTAAGACAGAAAATAGCAGCATTACATTCCATTTCACAATAATAGCATATACAGGATCACTGAAGAAACAACAAGCATAGCATAAACACAAGAGACAGAGATTTATCCTGGGAAACCCTCATGGGGTAGAAAACCCAGCAAAGCTTCCTCAATATAGATGACCAGCAATATACAAAGATGAAACCCTGAGATATGATCTCCTCCTCCACAATAGCAGACCTCTTTTCCACAAGTGCGCTATCCTCAAGTGTGTGTCAAATGAGGAACACACCTCCTCTATTTATACACTACTTTGATATGTATTTTACAAAAGTACATGTAGGCTCGTATTTAACCATTAGGTTAAATACCCCATTATAACTGACTGGGCCAACCCCCACATGGTGGGTCTAATAACCCTAGTTACCACAACCAACTTGGAGGAATAAACATCTCCGGATTTATAGTATAATCACGTCGAAGGTATGGAATATCTCCGAAATAAATAATATACAAATATAATATTCTTTGAAGTTACAATATTTCAACACTCCCCCTTAACGAGAAGGATATTATAACAGTATCTGCACGATCAAGGATTCATCAACATCATACATGATACATCTATATATCATCGGAAGCTTTCTTCAGTTCATCATCATCAGTAACTTAACTAGTTACTGGAACATCGATATCACTCGATCATCAGCATCGATATCATCACTATCATCAGTATCGTCATCACACGATCAGGATCGTCATCATACGATCAATAGCATCATCATCACACGATCAGTAGCATCGTCACCACACGATCAGCATCATCATCATATGATCATCATCGTCATCACACGATCAGTCGCATCGTCATCACACGATCAGTAGCATCGTCACCACACGATCAACATCATCATCGTACGATCAGCATCGTCATCACATGATCAGTCGCATCGTCATCACACGATCAGTCGCATCGTCATCACACGATCAGCAGCATCATCATCACACGATCAGTAGCATCATCATCACACGATCAGCAGCATTGTCATCACACGATCAGCAGCATCATCATCACACGATCAGCAGCATCGTCATCACACGATCACCAGCATCGTCATCACACGATCATATTACAGGATGATCAATCCTTATCTCTTTTAAAACAAGTCTCATGTCTAGGGACACTTCAATCCCGACCACAGTGCCAGCCCTGTTTCATACTGGATGTGTCACGTCTAAAGAGTCATCCCTGTTTCATGCTGGATGTATCACATCTACAGAGCCAACCCTGTTTCATGCTGGATGTATCACAACTACAGAGCCAGCCCTGTTTCATGCTGGATGTATCACAACTACAGAGCCAGCCCTGTTTCATGCTGGATGTATCACAACTACAGAGCCAACCCTGTTTCATGCTGGATGTATCACAACTACAGAGCCAGCCCTGTTTCATGCTGGATGTATCACAACTACAGAGCCAATCCTGTTTCATGCTGGATGTATCAGAACTACAGAGCCAACCCTGTTTCATGCTGGATGTATCACAACTACAGAGCCAGCCCTGTTTCATGCTGGATGTATCACAACTACATAGCCAGCCCCGTTTCATGCTGGATGTATCACAACTACAGAGCCAGCCCTGTTTCATGCTGGATGTAACCTAGAGCAATTCTAGGATTTGTCACGTACATTTTGAACCGAGGTCCAGGGACGATCCAGTCCTATCGTGTACCTTTTGAACCGAAGTCCAGGGACGATCCAGTCCTATCGTTCAGTTATCGAAGACCTCATGTCTACGGCTCTTCTTTAGGACTGAAGTCCGGGAATGATCCAATCCCCTCATATGTGCACTAAGAACTTCATTTTCGAAGACATACGTCTACGACTCTTCTTTCGGAATGAAGTCCAGGAATGATCCAATCCCTTCACATGTTCACCAAGAACTTCATTTTCGAAGACATACGTCTACGGCTCTTCTTTCGGACTGAAGTCCAGGAATGATCCAATCCCTTCACATGTTCACCAAGAACTTCATTTTCGAAGACATACGTCTACGGCTCTTCTTTCGGACTGAAGTCCAGGAATGATCCAATCCCTTCACATGTTCACCAAGAACTTCATTTTCGAAGACATACGTCTACGACTCTTCTTTCGGACTGAAGTCCAGGAATGATCCAATCCCTTCACATGTTCACCAAGAACTTCATTTTCGAAGACATACGTCTACGGCTCTTCTTTCGGACTGAAGTCCAGGAATGATCCAATCCCTTCACATGTTGTA
The DNA here is from genome assembly GCA_027924585.1 of Larix kaempferi. Classification (NCBI taxonomy): domain Eukaryota; kingdom Viridiplantae; phylum Streptophyta; class Pinopsida; order Pinales; family Pinaceae; genus Larix; species Larix kaempferi. Next base: position 708,083 of record BSBM01001304.1, read on the forward strand.
TACCAAAAACATGTATCCTCATCACCAAAAACATGTATCACCAAAACATGTATCATCAAAACATATATCATCAAAACATGTATAATCATCATCAAAACATGTATCATCAAAACATGTATCATCATCATCAAAACATGTATCATCATCATCAAAATATAAGAGTCCTAAATCTAAATAATTCTAAATAATTAGATGCAGTAAAAAGTAACCTCATCATTGATGAGATAGACTAGTTATCAGATACTATGCTACTCCCCCTTTCGAGGAGAGCTCTTTTGAACTATACTAAGATTGTCTCGAAAGTATTCAAACTTCACTCGAGATAGAGGTTTAGTCAAGATAACAGCAAACTGATCCTCAGTACTTATATATACGAGCTTGATAGCTCCTCTTTGCACCATATCTTGTATATAGAAGTATCGGATCTCTATGTGTTTTGACTTATCGTGGAACACAGGATTTTCAGTCATCTTAATGCAGCTTTGAATGTCACACATAATCATAGTGGAATTCATTTCTAAGTCAAACACTCCATATAATAGCTTTTGAAGCCACACTGCTTCACAGCTGGCAGAGCAGACAGCTATATATTCTGCTTTAGTAGTACTTAGAGCCACACTAGATTGTTACTTGCTAAACCATGAGATAATGGTAGATTCAAGACTATAACATCCACCTGATGTACTCTTTCTGTCTGAGACACTTCCTGCCCAATCAGAATTTGAGTAACCATGTAATCGGAGTTCAAGACCTCCAAGATATTATAGACCAAAATCTAATGTACCTTTTAGGTACCTCACTACATGCTTTGTAGTTATTAAGTGAACCTTTCTAGGTTCTACTAGATACTGACTTAGGGTATTTACAACAAAGCATATATCTGGCCTAGTATTTGTTAAATACGTCAATGACCTAATGATTTGTCTATAAATAGGGTTAGGTCCACTAAATACGATGAGTCATTAACTAACAACTTCAAGTTGGAGTCCATGGGAGTGGCCATGGCTTTATACTCCAACACATCAAATCCTTTTTAGAAACTTCACAGCATACTTACCTTGAAATAAAAGATTCCTTTTGGATATTGCCATACTTCTAGACCTAAGAAGTAGTGCATTAATCCGAGATCTTTCATTTTCATTTCTACAGCCATTTTCATGACCTGTTTCTCATTCCTTGTCAGAAAGAGATCATCGTCATACAATAATGGTATGAAAGGTTCATCATCCACAACCTTAAGGTAAAGGTTAGGAACAACTTTACTTCTGGTAAAGCCCAAGCTTTGTCATGAAGCTGTCAATTGTCCATTATTCACACTCAGCATTGAATGATCTTCTGCTTATCTATCTGTGCCATCTCTCGTCAGATGGGTCTACTAATATGAGCCTCAAAATCATTCGAAATCTGTGGTGAGTTCCTTCTTGCATCCATGTCATATGTGTATAGAACCCATATTCAACCTTGTAGCAAAGGTTGAGATCCACATCACCCATGATGATCATTAAGCTCATCAATTGACTACCGATCCTGGGAACCCATACAGAACCTGATTACATTATTAAGAGAATGGTCTCATCTAGTCCCTTGGAGTAAAACATCTCATCATGATTCTCTTCCTCTTTCTAAGAGAATCTCTTAACCACAAGCTTTCTATAGTGTGTTTGATTTGTAAATCTTTTGTTGAACATCCATCGCTTGTTCAGAGCTCATCATTCATCGTGATCTTTCCTACAAATCAAAATTAAGTACATGATTAGTAATACTTCATAATCATCAAATCATATTGACATGATAACCTATTATGCATACAGATATCATTTACATAGTTATGCAACTATTTTGACCAATACTTTGGCACAACACTTTCCCATATCATGTATGCATACAGTGGCTATCTAGATGCCTTCCATCTCTACCAGAACATACTATCAAGAGTGTGCACAGCTCTCGGTATGTCAGCAAAGAGGTTTCATTCTAGACAAGCAACAATGTAATGTTTGTCCAACTTACCAATCATATGCACATTAGTAGTATACTGTTCAATGCTCTATGAATGTTTACACTCAGCATTATATATTCTAGGAATACAAATATGCATACAACCTATTACAGGCAATATCATTACTATTTCAAATAACAATTCAAATACTTATCTTTTATGTTTGTGTGGTTGCCTCCCGCTTGATCTTCTGTATGTCTTTTGGACTTCTATTCATTCTGTCGAGATCGCTTGTAATCTCCTTATGTAAAGCCTTAGCCTCATCTCCCTCTGAAATAGGAACTCCTTCACTTATGCAGGTGACCAATCCATCTTCTTCTAGGATTAACCCTATCCACTTGATTTGCAAGAACTGGACTTGGCGCTGGATATGGGTTTGTCAGAGAAACCCCAAAAATTCAAACTTTGAATTTCAAATTTCCGAAAGGATAGAAATATGCGCCTTGATGAGCTGATCAAACTGATATATTCAGAATTTGAAAACTGCAAAGTTTCACTCCTCAATTTTGCCTTTGAAACTTCAGGATTCACTGGACGTGACCCTGAACTGGGGTTTGATGAATCCCACTCTTCTGCCCAATCAAAATGTTTGATCCAAATCTCTAAGCTTCTATTTTTCTGAGGAGCTTCCATCCATGGTCACAGATTTCAAAAATTCCCATTTTTGCAGAAGCCCTAATTTTTCACTTTTCTGATCAAAGTCCCGAACTAGGGTTTGATCAAGCCCGGCCTTCTGCCCAACCAAAAAATCTGATATTGGTCTCTAAATTTCTATTTTGATGAGTAGCATTCAGCCATGGTCTCCGTTTACAAAAATTCCAACTTTCTTCAAAGCCCTAAATTCCGGAAGCCATGAATGAAGGTACTCAAAAATAATTCTGTTTTGAAAGAAATATGTACCTGATTGTTTCTGGTGTAACTCCAAACTTTTCAATCCACAGGTTTTGAAAACGTTTTTTGAGATAGCCTGACCTGTTATCTTTCCATCCTGACAGGTCTGACCTCAATTGGATTCTCTGCGAGAGAGTTATGTCAAATGTCGCAACATGACCTGTTTTGGGATAAAACAGAAGAGCGAACTTGTACGGCGTGCCACGTGTAACTGTTTGAACTTCGGCCTCTGAAAAAATTTATTTAGGTAGCTCATCCTGTTATATCTCCATCCTGACAGGTCTGACCTCAATTGTACTCTCTCAGGGAGAGTTATGCCAAGTGTCGCAACATGACCTGTTTTGGGATAATACAGGAGAGCGAACTTGTACGGAGTTCCACGTGTCACTGGTTCAACTTCGGCCTCTGAACAATGTTTCTGAGATAGTATAGACTGTGTACTACCTGTCACGTTTTACGAAATTTCATTTGGAGCTTCCTAGCCCAAGATATGACCTTTTTCCCAATGTCACCTGATTTTGACTCAGATCTGGAAGAGGCAAAAACCCTATATTGTACAGATCATAAATGACAAAGTACAACGAATTAGATGTTGTCCTTTGGACACAAGGTACCTGGAGATTTAATATTCGTCCTGTAACAATTTCAGATCCGAAAACTTCGCCAAAACGGATTTATAGTGAAAGTGCTACGATGACTGGTTTTTTCTATGTAAAACCCTAACCTTCAAATTGTCGTAAGTAAAGCAAGTGTCGTTAGTGCCATACCTTGTCTTCCTTCAGGTTAGCTCTGATACCATGTTAAAATTCAATATGCTAAGACAGAAAATAGCAGCATTACATTCCATTTCACAATAATAGCATATACAGGATCACTGAAGAAACAACAAGCATAGCATAAACACAAGAGACAGAGATTTATCCTGGGAAACCCTCATGGGGTAGAAAACCCAGCAAAGCTTCCTCAATATAGATGACCAGCAATATACAAAGATGAAACCTTGAGATATGATCTCCTCCTCCACAATAGCATACCTCTTTTCCACAAGTGCGCTATCCTCAAGTGTGTGTTAAATGAGGAACACACCTCCTCTATTTATACACTACTTTGATATGTATTTTACACAAGTACATGTAGGCTCGTATTTAACCATTAGGTTAAATACCCCATTATAACTGACTGGGCCAACCCCCACATGGTGGGTCTAATAACCCTAGTTACCACAACCAACTTGGAGGAATAAACATCTCCGGATTTATAGTATAATCACATCGGAAGTATGGAACATCTCCGAAATAAATAATATACAAATACAATATTCTTTGAAGTTACAATATTTCAACAGGACCTTGTGGCAGGCATTTTTTTGACAAGAGAACAACATACAAAGTGTTTCACTCTAGGTATTATTGGCCAAGCATTTTTAAGGATGCTTAAAAATGCCAAAGAATGGGTATACCTACGCCATCCGATGAGATGCCCTTACAACCCCAAGTTATGATTGAGCCTTTTGAGAAATGGGATCTAGATTTCGTTGGGCCAATTTCCCCTATGTCTCTAAAGAAGAAGTACATCCTAGTCTGCACAGACTATGTCACCAAGTGGGTAGAAGCTAAAGCCTTATTCCAAGCTACAAAAAAATATGTGGTAGAGTTTATATATGAAGAAATATTTACCCGATTCGGTGTGTTAAGTCAGTATTTTGTTTGATTTGCATTTTATTTCAAGTTATTTATTTGCTTTAACTTGATTTTTTCCTCTTTAGGAAATTTTCTTTAGTCTTTATATGAGATTTTGGACTTGCTTTTGAGTTTTTTCAAAATTTTAAACTTTAGGTTTGTTTTTGATAAGGAGTTTAAAAGGTCACTATATCAAATAAGGGGCTCATAAACTTTATTCTAAGTAAATTCATGTACAATCCTTACCCTGACAACTTTAAGATCCCATGCAAAATGATAAAAAGTTGTTAAAAAGCACCAAAACAGTGTCAAAGTTTTTCTTGTAGCGCTGGAGCTCAAAATAATCAAAGGCGCGCTACAAGAATATCGTGACTCCAAATTTCTCTGATTTTTCAGCAAATTTTGGCATGCTTGGGATAATGAATGATTGATTATGTTTTTTAGAGAATTCATTACATGTTGATGCAGAGAACATCATGATTCCAAGTGGTTACACATCGTGAGGAAATCGTGCTAATCATCAGCCCAGGTGTAATTCCTTTTGACAGGTAGCATCATTGTTTGAGGTAAATGTGGGATAAATTTGCCACTTACAAGTACATTCAAAGATGAAGGACTTTAGTGGAGTAGCCATAATCACTAAAGAATCGGATATTGTCGCTGTTGATACAGAGGAGAGTTGTTGATGGATTCACGGGAAATTAGGGCTTCCTAATTTCGTGGCTAGCAATTAAATTAAACGTTGGAAGACGTCTGTACATCCAAGGTGACTCATTTGACAACTCAAGTCTTACTTTTAAATGATTGCAGTGAGCAATTTATAGGTATTTCCTGAAAAACTAATATAAATGTGAATTTGGGGTTTTTTCATTGGGGCTTACTCTGTCAAAATTGGTCAAAGGAAAAGTTAAATTGTGCTTTCAAACACAATTCCGGCCAGAGAAATAGCTATTTATTGATGCTCTGCGATGCCAGGCTGAGTGAGGGTTGAAGATAGCAGTTTCGTTTTTTATGAAATGTAACCCTGTCAAAGATAAGGTTGTAGTGCTATGAATAACCCATACATTCGACAGTATTTTCAATATCCTAAATTAATCTCCTGCTCACAAACAATACAAAAGCACACTGTTCAATTTGCAGTGATTGAAGAAGAATGGGCAGGAGTGGTAAGATAAACAGAGCTGAACCAATCGATGTAGGATGGATTGAAAAATTGCCTGAGTGTGTTGAGCTGTTTCAACAAGCTGGTTGGATGGATGTTTTCAAAAAAATCAGTGGGTATAATGCAAAGGTGTCCTATAAGTTTGCCCAGGGTTTCAAAAATGACATGGTGATTTTTGATACCCTTAAATTAAAGCTGATAGTAAAGCTGATTTCAGAAGCTACAAGGATTAAGGATGAGGGTGAACCATGGTTCAAAAAACTGTCTTTTGACTTTGATCCACAAAGATACCTTTTACCAAATGTCACCCCTGATTGGAATAAAGGTGTCCTTATTCAAAATCTCAGAAAGGAATGGGTTGCGCCAATCAGAATATTGCAGAGCTATGTTACTTGTGAGGGCAGGTATGCTTATGTATACAAGTATCATTTCAGATTCCTTCAGCACATGGTGGGGGTGTCCAAGATGAACCTGCCATTCTTCTTTTTGAAAATTTTGCAGAAGATGTCCAACAAGGTGAAAGGGCCAATAGATCATTCTTCTTAGTCCATCTTTCACCATGGGTTAATCAAGTTGATTATTAGTACTATTTTGCAGCATGAAGGAAAGACCTGGGATTTCTTCATCTTTTGGTCTGGCTTCGAAGATCAGAAATATAAGAGGCAAGCAAATAAGGGTAAGGTCTTGTTGAGGAAATTGGGTCAGAAGCCAAAACTTGAAGATAAGGAGGAGGTCAAAGTTGAGGAAGCATCAGAGCATGTAGAGGAATATAATGAACCAAATCCATTCTCAGCCAGCTCTAAAGGCAAGTATTCACTGTTTGAAGATAAGAAGGAGCAGCCTGAACAGAATTTGGCACCTGTAGAAGATTCTCATGAAATGAAAAATGTTGATATAAAAGGGGTTGTTGTACCTAAAGAGGAAATTCACACTCGACAGAAAAGCCCTATCACCATTCTCTCCGATTATGAGGAATATCTATTGGAAGAAGAGCAACGCATCTCCAAAACAAAAGTCAAGATCGAAGAAGAGAAAGGAATTCATACTTCAGATAGCAAAACAACAAAACCTAACAGGAAAAGGAATAAACTTGAAGTTGTGGAGTTGGCTGCTATCCAGCATCAGGGAAAGGAGCTGAAAATGATGGGAGAAGCAGCATCATTTTGGAGACCTAAAACTAGGTCAAAGAACAAGCTAAGACTGAACATAAAGAAATTGCTAAATCCCAAATTGAATACAAATGAAGTGACTGTCTTAGATGAGGTGTCTATGGATGATAAACCAGAATTATATAAAATGCAGTCACTGTTAAAAGAAGAAACTCTTTTAGTTGAGGCAGCAGGTGAAGAAAATCAGAATCCTAGCATTGAAGATACTCCTACAAAACTGTTGATTGAAGAGACAGAAATCTTCAAGAAACTTGATATACCTTGGAGACCTGATGAGGAACAAGATCATACAATGGATAAATTAGTTAATTCTGACAGAGAGAATTTGTAGAAAACTGTTAAGCAGTACAAACACCAGATGAATTACATGAAAGAGGTCAATGATGGATTAATGATGGCTAACAGAAGGTTGAGAGAAGATCTACAAGATGTAAATGATAATTTTCAGGAGCTGATAGCAGAAGCAAAAGAAGCACTAAAGAGAAAGAGAGCTGCTGATATGCATTGCACAGAGTTAGAGAAGACAGTCCAAGACCTACAACAGAGAAACAAAGAGCTCATCAAGAAGATAAATGACATGGAGCAGGAGCAGAAGAAAGCTAAGAAGAAAGACCAAGCATCAGATGGTATCGCTCTGCTGGCTGAAGTAGCAAAAGATCTATAAGACAGCTGTACATTCGGTTAGTTGTCATTAGTTAATAAACAGATATGTTAGTGATTTGCTATTTTTAGCATATTTTGTAATTTTGTAAAAAATTGTACATTTACTTTACCTCATCGAATAGGTGGAAGGCAGTTAGGGTTAGATCCCTAACTGATTTTGTAAAGCCATAGTATTTAGAGAGGTTAGAAAGTCATTGAGAGGGTTCGATTTTTGGAAGTCTTCAGGAGGTCTTCAGACTGTTATTATCTTCAGACTTATTCAAAGCTAAGTATCATGACTCTTGTATGCATTTGATGACAGACTATGAAATATATGACACTTTTTACCCTTCAGTATATGTTTTAGCTTTATTTTGAGTTTGTTTAACTACTGGACTGATATATTCATTGTTGGTTCATAGTTTCTTTACTTGTGATGCTTGTCAACCCTGAATGAACTTTAAGATTATATTTTGATTGATATTTGTTGATTATGTGATGCATCTTTGTCTTTACTTGTTTATAATTCAGTTTCTTGTTTAGCTCATGAGTGTAATCCCTGATTGATGACCAAATTTACAACCAAGAAAACATTCCAGAAACCCTAAAACCTAGTTTGCTTTATTGAGTTTTTATTTGAGATTGTGTTGGCTTGTTTCTTTAGCCTTGGAAACAATTTCTGGCACAAACACGGTGTACCTAGGGAAATTGTAACCGATCAAGCATCTCAGGTCACCTCCAAGTTGATGAAAGAGCTTACTGACGAATATGGTATTATACATTGTAAATATTCACCATATCACCCACAAGCCAATGGTCAAGTAGAGTCTGCCAATAAAGTATTAGAAGCCATCTTGACTAAGACTATCCAGTTACACCACAAAGACTAGAAAGATAGGCTCCCAGAAGCCTTGTGGGATTATAGAATAACTTGGAGGAATACCACTGGCCACACACCTTATGAACTTTTTTACGGAAAACAAGTTCTTCTACCCATTGAATTTCAAGTCAAAACCTTTCGTATGGCTGCACAATTAGGGATGGATCTAGAAGAAGCACACAGACAACGAATCCTGCAGATAAATGAATTAGACGAGAATAGACAACATGCTATTCAACGCACAATTTTAATACAAACCCAATGCAAAAAGTGGGGTATGATAAATACATTAAACAAAAACAATTCAAAACTAGATACTGGGCATTACTTTTTTATTTGAGGTACAAAAAATTTAAAGGTAAATTAACTACTCGTTGGATGGGTCCATATGAAATTGTTACAGATTTGATAATGGATCTGTTAAGATTAAGACAATTGATGATTCACAAATTTTTTTTGTTGTAAATGGACATAGACTTAGACTTTATCATCAACCAATATCTAAACAAGATTTTGTGCAGAATTCCTTACAACAGAAGGAGATGGAGCTAGTAGAAGAGGAAGTCATTTCTCTTTCTCCTAGTTCTTGAATTATTTGGGTTATCTTCATTTGTATATATGTAAATATATTTTTGTTTTTAAATAAAAGTAATTTCTAACAGTTGATTGCATCTATATAGGAAATTCACTCTTATGATCAGCGTATGGAATTTTGTCAATTAAAACAGGAAGACTCTTCTTCCTTTCCCTAATTCTGATAAATTTCATATGATTGTTCCTTGTACATATGTTTTTGTTTCGAATAAATTTGAATCATCTAACAACTATTTTTGCAGTTTGATTACAAGAACCTTATCTCTATAATCATCTCATGCAATATTATCTAAAAGGGAAGTGCTCTAAAAAAAAAACTCATAACGCATCCTAACTCCTTCTCTTTCGATTATTGTTGAAAATTGAAAATTTATAGTGAAAAGTTAAAGTGTTATTCATATCACTTCTAACCACTTTCTTCTATGATTTTGTATATGGTATTTGATTCAGACATGCACATTTCTGACTTATCATTAGAATAGTTTCTTAAGACCTACTTTAATCATCATGATTTTCAAAAGTTCTATCTTACACCTATGGACTACTAGCTCATCATAGACTCATTATAAAAAATTGTCTCTTAAGCATTTCTTTAAAAGGGTAGCCCAAGAGTAAGTGATTATATCTACTTGTGGGGAACATAACTGATCTTTTATTAAGAAGATAGACTGAGAGGTCAAATAATAGCTTTAGGTTATTATCTTTTGACATGATCTAGATAATACAGGATATTATAAATTAAGTTACTCATAAGGTTCGCTCTAAAAGTTTGAATTATGTGTTTAGCAAGCTTAGCACACCCTAGTGCCAACCGGCTTCCTCATACAACAAAAAAATATCATTATACGAAGCAAACCCACTGGGGTACTGAACAGATTCGCTGGAAGTGGGTCCATGCTAAGTAAAATATTAAACAAGGAAGCTCTATAAATGCAAGTAAACCTGTCGAGGTACTGAACAGGCTCGCTGGAAGCAGGGCTATGCTTGCATGCTACCAAGATAAACCTGTCAGGGTACTGAACGGGCTTGTTGGCAGCGGGGAAATATCGGGTAAAACAGGTTTGGTTAATGCATCGCTATGCACATGGCTCATCCAAAAAAACCTGAGTATACAAATACATGTTTAGGACAATTATTTATACTGCCATTAGAGAGTGGACGTAAGTTGGACTTGGACCCTGTCATCTAATTCAAAAAATACCTAGGGTATGACTATCCTAGAAATGGGACCCATAACTATAGAAATCTCACAAACTCTAGGGTGAACTTTATCTATATTCTTTGGATGACAAGAGATCATTAAAATGAGTCATGGTTGACTAGTTTTCCTATGGCATTTTTGCGTATCAAATGTACTATCACTATTCATATGCTCTTCCTAAGCACTGTTATTTTTTTTATGAATGTACATATCTGAATCATCTCCATTTAGTAGTTAGTATTTCTTTCTCTCTTGCGAAAAATAATAACAAGATTTTAGAGCTATCGACTAAATTATTAATTGAAAATATTTGAATATTAATTAGTTTTTCTTTGATGGCTTGAGGACACACCATATTTTTGGTTTGGGGGAGGCTCAGAACTGTTTTTACTTTCTGAATATTTAGAAAAAAAGTTCATTTATCTCTGACATAATGATAGGTTGTTTTCAGGATAATGCAAGAAGCAGAAGATTGTTCTGATCCATGATAAATCAAGAGGAGCACGACTAAAGCTTCAGAAAATCAGGGTGACATCATCCTTTTGTGTGCTGACAGCCCTAGAAAAATTCTCTGCATAATCAACAGTAGTCAGATCCAACAAAGCACAATTTTGTAGAGAAGGTCCATATGGAGGACCGAATGAAAGGTCGAATGATGATCCGAATGAAGTGAAGAATGAGGCAAATGAACGACGATCTGAATGAAGTGCCTAATGAAGTACCGAATGAAATCATAGCTTATAAAAACATGATTAAGTCTGTTAGGGATCTAATTTTTGATATATGCTGGTAAAATCTAATTGACTAATCATACCAGGGATCAATCAAATATCATCTCTACATTCGACCTCATTTCTTGCTCATTTTGATTTCATCAAATGAATCAGTTAATCATGCATTATTACGATTTCCAGAATCATTTTATGGCTTTCATATGGTTTTAATTTCTCATTAAGTTATATGCATGCGATCTGTCATTCTATTAATTGAAAGTCATCATGTTCTTTTATGCTATTTATGCTTAATATCTCATGATGAACATTACATTCAACCTGTCTAAAGTTTACTTTGGACATGGTTGAATATATCTTAACCATATGAATTCATCAATGCACACATTTTCATGATGGCACAAGACTCAAAGATTTTTGCATGATGACATGATCACTCGAGTGTGCTAAATCTCTGCTCACGATCATTTAAACATTCGAACGGATCACGATTTAAACCAACACCTGCATGAATTCTACTTCATTATGCTTTCCCTTATCTTTCTGGAGTCCATTAGGACGCGTCTCTTGCAATTTCTTGCATCCCTTGTATCCATTTGCATCCCTCGACCTCTGCTTAGCAATGCCAATCCTTTACAAGCCTGGAAGATACCAGGACTTGATATGTATTCCTGAATTCAAGGCATGTCGTGAAGTGTTTCTCCGAGTGGGATGGATTTTGTTCCTTCATCTTCTCGACGGCCACGATGACAAGATTTCACTCCTTTTTGCTAAGGGATTCAATGTAAAAACAACTAAGGTTGGCCATCTCACCTTTACTATAACAGAGGATTCCATTGAGTTGGCCACGAAACTTCCCAAGGTGGGTGCCCATTGGCACAAACACCTTTTCCTTCCACGGATGGATCACAAATTTGCTCTCAAAGCCGAATACCAACATGTTGTAGGCACAAAAGGGTTCCACCGGGAGTGGGTTAAGCATAAATATCTCGAGCCATTAACAATTATCATTCGGTTGATCACCTGTGAAGGTAATTACACCATTTTCGAAGCCTTCCATTTCCAATTATTGGTACATTTCGTTAATAATTAGGCCCTAAATTTACCATTTTATTTTCTAAAGAGCCTAGAAAAGATGTCTAGCCAAGTTAGGAAAAATGTAGTTAACCCTGCTAGCAGTTTATACCATCATTGTCATAAAAATCCTGATCACCCACCAGTTGAAAGAAAAGGGGAAAACATGGGATAGCTTTTTGTTTGAAACACTAAACCTCCATCTGGTCAAGAAACCCCTTGTTAAATCCTCTGCCTCTCGCAAGCATCACCAATTTCAAAACCATGCAGATGAGCCTATTCAAACCCCTACCCAAACAAAATGGGATGCAGGGTATGTACAATTTAGTGAGGGTGCCTCAGGAGAAATGCACCTTGTTCACTCATCCTCTCATGCGCCTGTCCATGAGGACACAACCACGAAACCCCCATTCTTTTCACCCATACCCACAAAGTCAAGAAATTCCAATCGTGACCATCCTGTCGATCAGACCGTCATCTAGTCTATCGATCAGTCTGTCATTTAGCCAGTGTATTCTGACAGTCTTGATGACTAGACGGACGATCCTGTCCTCAAATCACCCCTTCTTATGTTAGCCAATATATATTCATATTTGCTTGAACATCCCATCTTGGAGCCTGCCCCTGCACATATTGAAGATATGACTCCTGAGGAACACATTACATCTGTTGATCCCGAACCATTTCTAAAGGGATCAAGCCCTCAAAAAGACCTTGAGTCTTTTACAGAAGCATCTACTCCACTCCATCACACTGTGGATAGATTAACCCAAGACATAGCACAGTTAAAAATCCAGAATGAGAAGTACGTTGAGTTAATCTCTGGGCTTTGTGAAGAGAACAAAGAATTACACGCACAAGTGAAGAGCATTGAATATTTAAATGACGCCAAAATAGCTTCCAACATTTCTCTCCAGTTGAAGCATTATGCTTTGAAGGACCAGTTCAAGAAGCTTAGGACTAAATCCACTTCCTCTTCCAAGTCGAAGGCAGCTGCTACTGCAGCTCAGCCTTCTTCCTAATTTCTTATCTGCTTACTCAGTGGGACCTAGCATATCTCCGGTTTGGGAGAATGTTGGTGTCCATTTTTGTCACCATTTTGATCAGTAAACATGCTATGATTGGCATTATTATTACTATTTTGAAATGATAAGTCATTCTCCTTTCCATTCAGACCATCAATCAGATCCAGGTATGGACATATTTTCATATCACATGAATCTTGGTTAAATATCATCATTTTTATGGTTTATTGACAATTATCTCACATTCCTAGACGTGCTTGGCATTTAGCTTTTGTCTACAGGTTTTGGTCATCATTCAAACCTTCATTCAGTCATGCGTTCATGCCGAAGTCGCCTAGATGCATTTGAATCGTCGTCCAGCCCTCCGTTCACACCTACGGAATCGTTGGTTGAGATATTTCGAGGCATTAAAGACAAAAACGATGATGTGGGTTCTTTTAAGGACATGTCTCTCATGGTTTGTGAGCCTCCATTCTAGAATATTCGCTCTCTTGGCCCCCTAGCTCGACACCACATCACCTTCCCACATAAAGGATAACTAACGCACAACTGCTCGCATCAAGGAAGATCAACGCCCGTGGACTCAGGCAGACGGCCTGTGTGCTGTCGTAAACCACCCTTCGTTTGTTCTGCATCCATTAAGACCTCTATTTTTAGAGAGGCCGACTACGTCGACCTTCTATCTTGTTGTAAAAACTTATATAAAGACATTTCCTGTGAAGAAACGCAGCATCATAGCACATAGACGATAGCAGTCATTTTTATATAGACGCTGTGTAATTTTTATCAATTAATGGAAGTTCCAGATTCTAGTTGTTGATTTTATGTTGTTGGTGAATTACTTGAGTTAAGCTTCAATCCCAGCTTGATGAGAAGGGCCCCTCAACAAACAGAGGTTTTACTGTATATATTATGCATTTATTTTCTGCGAGTAAATAATTTTCATTTCCAGTATTTAATTTGGTTTCCTGTACATGACATTTCTTTATTTCCTATGATTCATATCTTGCTGCTAGTTTAATTTGCTAGTTTAATTGACATTTTTAAAAGTTAAAGTGACTGGTCATGCTTAAGTCCTCTCAGTTTGCTTTCAGTTTTGTCATTTGCAATTAGATAAAGCCAACTAGTTAATGTTTCAGTAGCTCAAGCTTAATTCATAGTTAGATACAGTTCTACTAACTTTTCCTGTAGTTGTAGATTAGTTCCATTTACATTTCAGCCTTGTTTTATTAGGCCATAAAAATAGTTCATTTCCTTAGATAATGATCAGTATAGATGGATTTTTGTTATTTTAGATTTTAGACAATCTATTTACTTCTTTCCTTGCACTGTAGGTTCATATGCATCAACCAGCTAGCGTTAAGATCATTCAGTCTGCTTATTTCCTTAGTTTATATTGTTTTCTTTCATCCGGACTGTCATTCGCATTGTCTTTCAGACTGTCATCTGGATTGTCATACAGACTGTTAGAACAGAAATCCATACTTAGTACCATAGTCCACAACCTTAGTCAATTTTATTGCCACATGTGCTTTACTACACCATAGTTTGGACTAGGTGACTTTAGTTGGTCAAATATCCACTTCGAGAGTGTTCACACCTGTTCCTAAGCAAACTAGCTCACCGAAACTCCTGTTTTGTCCACAAGTGCACCCTCATTAAATCCAAGAGCGCTCTCCTTCCTTGAATTGGGGAATCACTATTGACTAGGAGCGCTTGGGTGGATTTTGCCCATTTTTTGCTAGATTTAAAGAATTTATTGCTTCCTTGGTCCTCCCACACACCTCTATTTGCTCACCCACGCATTCCTTGGCCTCAATTATGACCCAGCATGCTTCAACCACCTTCACACCATAATTTGTGACTGTTAGGACTGAGTTGGACCCACCTAAGGGGGATTGAGGCCAATTTTGGTAATTTTGCTTGTACACTCATCTTGAGCTATCTAATGCTCTCAAATTTCTCCAGGATGTAATAAATACCTGTTCTAAACATTTTCACATGTTAGACAGTCTGATAATGCTAAGTTTCAGTTCACATTGTGTGTAAATTTGTCTCCTTCTTCAAGCTTTTTCACTGGTTTTGCAAATAATTCGATTTTGTGAGGTTCTCCATAGCTCCTAGATATTGCTGTGGATCAAAATACTCACATGGTATCAGATCCATTGTGGATTTAGTGATTTGTAGATCAATATTGAGCATTGAACTACATTCTAGAGAGGATTTCCAGATAAAAATTGAGTGTTTTTTGCAGGTGTTTCAGCAGTTTTCTCACCATTAACGCAGCAATAATGGAAGCGAACCAAATGTTGCTCACACCCTTCAATTTATTCGATTGGAAGGATGAAATGGTTATCAAATTGAGATCTAAGGGTCTCTATAGAGTAACCATGGGCACAGAAGTGGAGCCAAACTTTGCTGTGGAGAAAGCAAAGTACTACAATCGACTTGATGAAGCTTATGGATTGCGATGCTTGAGCATTTTGAGGGAACTCTTGTTTCATATAGATAGTTTGACAACCCCAAATGAAGTATGGATGAAGCTAGAATCACTATTTGGGAAAACTGATGAATTGAGGGGCCACCAGCTTGAAAACGAGCTCATTAGCTTGAGCCCAGCGCATTTTGAAACCATCCAGGAGTTCTTCACTAAGTTCAAGTCACTAGTGCTTCAACTGCAACAATGTGGAATTGTTAAGAAGGAAGAACAATTGATTATGTCCATCCTTTCGAAGCTAGGTCCAAAGTTTTCTGTATTTGTTAGCACATTTCACTTAGCCAAGATGACCCTTCGAAATTGGCAAATGCCTTCGCTAGAAACCTTCATGGAGTGTCTCACTCAGGAGTAGGATAAACTAGTTCAGATGGGCACCATAAAATCGAAGGACCAAGCACTGGAAATGGGTGTTTCAAATGCCAACAAAGGCAAGCAGAAAGCAAAGAATTTGAAGCAGCCAGAGAAGAGGAAGTTTGACAAGACCAAGTTTGCAGATGGAGGTTCGAATCCTTCAAAGGAGAAGGACAAGAAGGGAAAGGACAAGACCAATGTACCTATTGTCATAAGGGATTTCATCCAGAGAGATCATGTATGAAGAAAACCATTGACTCAATGGCGCAGCTGCTGGAGAAGAACAACATCCCAGTCCCTGAGGGCGCAAGGAAGAAATAAAACACCTCAAATCCTGACAATAAGGAGAAGTGTCATGCTTTGGTAGCAGGTATTTCGAATCCCTCGTCCTTTATTATTGATTCAGGAGCTTCCAGGCATATGGTTTCATCCAGAGATCTCTTCTCTTCCATGCATTCAGATGGTGGCCCAACAGTTCGAATGGGAGATGATTCAGAAATCCAGACCAAGGGGATTGGTAGGATTGACTTAGAGCATGGCTATTTCAGTGGTGTGCCCTATGTACCCTCATTGGCTGCAAATTTGCTATCAGTTTATCAAATTACCCATACAGGAGAAGCCAAGAGAGTAACATTTACTCTAGATTTGGTAGAAATCTTAGAAATTTCTTCAAATCAAGTTGTGGCAGTGGGGTTTGTTGATCATGAAGAGAGAATGTACAAATTCTCCAATTTCATTCCAAATTCTAGTGACCATGCTCTTGTCTCTCATGCCAACGAGACCTCCAAGCTGTGGCATGAAAGGTTTGGCCACATGAACTACAAATATCTCCAGACATTGCACAAGGATGAGATGGTAGAAGGGCTTCCTGAAATCAAATCTTCAAATGGTGCATGCATTGGTTGTGTAGTTGGAAAGCATCCAGAGCACAGCTATGAGAAGGGAATGGCAAGGAGAGCCACTCAACCACTTGGATTAGTACATTCATACCTCATCGGTCCTCTTTCCACTCCATCATATGGTGGATCAAGGTATGTACTCACATTCATAGATGACTACTCTCGATTTTGCTGGGTATACTTCCTTAAATTGAAATTGGAAGTGTTTGAGAAATTGAATATTTGGAAGTCCTTAGGGGAGAATCATAGTGGTCATAAGATAAAAATCCTTAGGACTGATAATGGAAAGGAGTATGTGAATCATAACATTCAGCATATTTTTGAGGAATGTGGCATCCAAATGCAACATTCAATCCCCTACACACCTCAACAAAATGGTGTGGTAGAGAGGAAAAATAGATCTCTCAAAGAGATGGCCACTTGCATGATTGAAGATAGGGATATAAGCCCTAAGATATGGGATGAATCCATCAATTGTGCTGCTCATATTCAGAACAGATCCTTTCACAAATCAGTCAAAGGTAAAACCCCCTATGAGGCATGGTTTGGCCAAAAACCAAATGTGTCAAATTTCAGAACTTTTGGATCTAGAGCATAGGCTCGAATTCCATCAGAAAAGAGGAAGGCTTTGGAGCCACAAAGCAGAGAATGTATCATGGTTGGATATGGTGAAGACACAAATGGTTACAAGCTCTTTGACACATCCACACTCAAAACTTTCATTGAGAGAAGTGTGCAAATCGAAGAAGAACCAATTCATGATTTTGAGCTTGCACCGGGGGAATGCTCTTCTCCTCCACACCTTAATGAAATAAGTGATGATTCAAGTTCTGATTTTTTTGATATTGCTGAAGATGACATTTCTATACATGAGTCACCATCAAGGCCCATGTGGGATGAAAAAATCATACAAGCTGTAGGTGAATTGGCAGGTAATCCCCAAGAGCCTAGGAAGACTAGATCTCAAGCAATCAATGCTTCCTTTGCAAATGAAAGTGAAATTGTTGATCACTATTATATGTTGATTGGATATAATCCAACATCATATCAGGAACCTCATCATGATCCAAGGTGGAGAACAGCAATGCAAGAAGAATTCCAATCTCTCTAAGGGAACAAAACATGGGATTTGGTGCCTCTTCCTCCCAAGAGAAAACTTGTGCAATGTAAGTGGATTTTTCGAACCAAACCTGTTTCTGATGGTTTTTATCTGACGTATAAGGATAGCTTAGTGGATAAGGGCTAATCAAAAATCCATGGTGTGGATTATACAGAGACCTTTGCATCGGTTACAAAGATGGACTCAATTAGACTAGCTCTAGCCATGGCAGCTAGTAAGGGTTGGGAAGTTCACCATATGGATGTTAAAAGTGCATTCTTACATGGTGAGCTACAAGAAGATATCTATATGCATCAACCTGAAGGTTTTCAAGAGGATCCCTCACTTTTTTGCAGGTTGAAGAAGTCACTCTATGGACTCAAGCAAGCCCCCAGGGCTTGGTATGCCAAAATGGATGCCTTTTTGCTCTCAATTGGTTTCTTTAGATCCAAGTCTGATCGAAATGTTTATTTACAGTAATGTGATGATAATTTTCAAGTCATTGTACTGTATGTTGATGATATTTTAATTACAAGGAGCTGCAACAAACAAATTGGCTCAATCAAAGCATCTTTGCACAGTGAATTTGCCATGAGCGACCTAGGATTGCTAAGGCAATTTTTGGGTTTGGAAATTGAGCAATATGAGAGAGGTATATTGCTGAGTCAATCTAAGTATGCTTCAGACCTGTTATTGAAGTTTAAAATGGTTGAATGTAAGTCAGCCAAGTTCCCATTCCTTTCAGGCATAAAACTAGGTGAATTTGAAGACTCTCCATTGGTGGATTTCACACTCTACAGGCAGCTAGTTGGAAGCTTGTTGTACCTTACACATACAAGACCTTATTTGTCTTATGCTGTAAGTGTTGTAGCAAGACCTTATTTGTCTTATGCTGTAAGTGTTGTAGCAAGATATATGCAGCAGCCACATGAGATCCATTGGAAGGTAGCCAAAAGGATCCTTCAATATGTCCAAGGAACAAAGAGCTTTGGGGTACACTATGCAGCTGGTTCTTCACTACAACTAGCTGGATTTTCTGATTCCGATTGGGATGAAGATCCCATTGATAGAAAGTCCACTTCAAGTTTTGTTTTCATGTTTTCTCAAGGTCCCATTTTCTGGTCAAGTAAGAAACAATACACTATTTCACTTTCATCAGCAGAGGCCGAGTACAGGGCAGCAGTGAACGCAGCCACACGGTGTGTTTGGTTGCAAGGTATTCTTCGGGATTTTGGTGTTGCTATTGATTTTCCAAAAAACATTTGGGTGGATAATCAAAGTGCCATCAAGATATCTACTGATCCAGTACGGAGGTAGAGAACAAAGCACATTGGAATCCATATGTACTACATTCAGGGCTTGGTGCATGACATAGTGATTTCCTTGCAGTATTGCCCATCCACCGAGCAAACTGCTGATATTTTCACCAAGTGTTTTACTGAGAAGACCTTCACTCACTTGAGAGATTTGCTTGGAGTGAGTGATGGATGGTGATTGCTGCAATTTTATTGCAGGTTCAGCCCCATTTCCATTTTAGAGGAAATTTTTTATCCCATGTGGTTTTACTTCTTGTCCTCACTTCACATGGACAAATAAAATTTATGTTTGTAATGAGGTGACTTGAGACTTTGTTGCCAAGGCCTCCCACTTTAAATTTCATGATATGTACTAAGTTCTGGTTAAGGGGGGGTGTTGGAACAGTAATCCATACTTAGTACCATAGTCCACAACATTAGTCAATTTTATTGCCACATGTGCTTTACTACACCATAGTTTGGACTAGGTGACTTTAGTTGATCAAATATCCACTTTGAGAGTGTTCACACCTGTTCCTAAGCAAACCAGCTCACCCAAACTCCTGTTTTGTCCACAAGTGCACCCTCATTAAATGCAAGAGCGCTCTCCTTCCTTGAATTGGGGAATCACTATTGACTAGGAGCGCTTGGGTGGATTTTGCCCATTTTTTGCTAGATTTGGAGCATTTATTGCTTCCTTGGACCTCCCACACACCTCTATTTTCTCACCCACGCATGCCTTGGCCTCATTTATGACCCAGGATGCTTCAACCACATTCACACCAGAATTCGTGACTGTTTGGGATGATTAGGACTGAGTTGGAACCACCTAGGGTGGATTGAGGCCAATTTTGGCAATTTTGCTTGTACACTCATCTTGAGCTATTTAATGATCTTGAATTTCTCCAGGATCTAATAAATACTTGTTCTAAACATTTTCACATGTTAGAAAGTCTGATAATTCCAAGTTTCAGTTCACATTGTGTGTAAATTTGTCTCCTTTTTCAAGCTTTTTCACTAGTTTTGCAAATAATTTGATTTTGTGAGGTTCTCCATAGCTCCTAGATCTTACTGTAGATCAAAATACTCACACGGACTTTAATATTTTCTGCATTGTTTTTATGCTTGTTTAGAATCCATTTTCTAAGGTTTTTGAACTGTAATATTTCTTGTATTTGATTAGCATGCATATATGTAATTAGGACCTTGTTCTACACTACATGGAGTTTTAATTAAGTTTCATAATCATTTTTAGTTCTCGTTCCATTCCCTTAACTTTGCTTTAGTTGCTTTCCAGATTATGTTTTTCTTTTATATCTGATTTATTAATATTTACTGTTCTAGAATTTATCACTTTCATTCCTAATTTAGTTTACTTCATTCGTGTTAAGATTGATTTTGGATTAAACTTAGTAATTTCATTCTCCGAAATAATTTCATTCATAGAATAGGATTTGGTTCAAAAATAAAATATATTTATCAAGTTTTCTACTTGCGTCTCAATCAGATTCATTTTTCAAGTAAATATTTTTATTAAGTTTTTTACTTGCTTCTAGATTACATTTGTGCCATGTCATTTGCTTATGGATAGAAAATAGATTACAATGTTTAAAGTTAGTTGTAATTGGACACTCTTTAGTTTGCATTTATTTGTAGAAGTTAAACTAGATTTGCTTCCATTTTGTTTCCTTGTTACATTTGAAAGTCATTTTCACACATTCTCTCCCGTTCCTATTACATTTGATCCATTTCCTCAGAATCCTCAAGGAGAATGGAATTAGGTAGTTTAGTTTGATCTTGAGTTGAATGTATGAATAGTTTTTGAATTCATTATGTAGTTTGTAGTTTTGCTTTAAGTTAATATAGTTTCTTGTTTCCATAGTTAGTTGTCAATCGAATCATTTCATAGATAGGTTTCTAAATTCATTTATAGTTGTTTTCTAATTCATAGACTAGATTTTGAATCATTAGTCAGTAGTTTCCATTTTTCATTAAAGTAGTTTTGCTTTTGATCAAGTCTTGTTCCTAGAGTAATATTTGTTGTTTTTATCTTTTCAGTTATTGTCCATAGAGTAGAGTAGTATAGATTGATACTATTCTGATATATTGGTCTAGTTAGGTTTAATCAGTTCAGTTGTTGTATTTTTGTAGTTTGACTCGGTTTTTCATTTTGAAAGATCTTTCGATCTTTTCATTATTAAACATTTCCAAAGTCTGCCAAGTCGAAGCCTTAGGTCCCATTCTTTCTCATCATATATTGTGCCACAACTCTAAGATTACCAACCCTGGTCGATAATTATATATTTGGTGATTCCTTAAGATGGTAAATACACCCAACATGCCTTTCACTCCTAAAAAACCCCATTTGGACCATCTTACATTTTATTGCCTAAACCCTAGGTGGATCTATTTTGGGTATTTTTCATTGGCACTAGATCTATCTATATCTACTTCATAAACCCTCATTGCAGTGATAAATATTTGTGATTGAGCATTTCTCCCATCCTTAAACTCTCTAAACTGGTCCTTAACTCCTGTATCCCACATCCATTTCCATAATCTAGATCAATCAATTCAAGATTTCATTGCTTTGTGTCATACATATCATTTAGTGTGTCTTGAGTTCGGTTCGCTAGTCCTCATTGGATGGCTAGGATCTCCCCCTTGATCTTCCTCACAGCTCGATCAAAAGTGATAAGATCTCGTTCAGTGTGACAACCATTTAATCAATGGTGACCGAGGCCCTTGTGAGTGTCACAGGTTTAGCTTCCCACCTCTATCATCGTAGATAGGATACCCGTAGTAGTAGTACCAATATTTTTTATAACATTCTTCGGCGTCATTGCAGAGGAGGTAGAGGCTTACCTCTAGTGTCTACGAGTTAATTCTCATTACGTTAATAATTTATCATATCATATCTGTAATGTCCCTTATTAGGAATTTTATTAAAATTGCAATTTTCCACTTTTTTCTCCTAGTTCGACCTTTGACTAGTTTTGATCTCTAGGTCCCAAATTTGCCCCAAATGATCCCAAATCTTCTGAGAAGGTATATGAATTATATTAAAACATAAATATGTGTTTCATGGATTCCTTTTGACCTTTAAAATACTTCTTCAAATCCTCTTTCAATTCTGATCAATGTAGGTAACTTTACTAGTGAATTTTCCTTTGACTAGTATTGGCCTCTAGGTCTCAAATTGACTCCAAATGCCTTAAAATATTCAAGGAAGGTGTATGAATGATATTATAACTTGAATATTATGTTTATGGATGAAATATGTCCACCAAAATACCTCTTCAAACTCTCTTAATATTCTGGACCAATTATGCAATTTTACTAGTGATTTGGGATTCAAATCCCCCTGGGATAAGTACTGAAAATGGCTTCCCAAATGCCTCCAAACCCACTCAAATTTATGAACAGAGGTATGTAATGTGTTAATTATTTTATTAAATTATCATATGCACCATTAATGGATTATTACAACTGTTCTCACCCTCTCCCATTCAACTGCAAAAATCCCCAATTCAACCCTTGGGGAAATGGCACTATTTCACCTCCCAATACAACTAAACTGAGTAAAAATGCTTCAAATGCTCAAGTACAGTACATGAAAATTGTATAAGACATCCATGGAAATATATTTATCACAAATATATCATAGAATCATCCATTCATTCGAAATCATCATCAATACATTGGTTCACAACAAGGTAGTGGGGAAATGGCATTGTTCTTCCATTAAAAATGAGATTTATACATTTCTACTTGGAATTTCGACCTGAAAATTTTTGGAGATGAATAACAGAGTATTTAATTCATATTAAAAAATAAATGGGACATTAAAATCTTCCCCAAAGAGTACAATAGCTCACCAAAAATGCCCTCCCTCAAGGATCAAGAATATGCCATCAAAACTGGAAATGGTTGAAGGAGTGAGCTTCAATAGAAGAAACCATGAGCTTCCCTGTAGCTTACACCTGCAAATAAAGAATACATTAAAGCTCCAAATGAAAGGTCTTAATGGCCTTTCCAATTGCCAACTTGGATGGGAATCTTTCACCCTCGAAATTGGCTAAGGCAAGAAACTAGTCATCCACTAGCTCTCCCTCTTCACAAATGCAATTGCAAATTCTACAAATGATCAAAAGCTGGTTTCATTATTTTTTATTGACATTTATAAACTTCTAATGTCCTCCATGGGTCGAATTCCTTCCAAGAGACTCATGCCAACTCAAGTTGGAAAGAGATTCCAAAGAACACCACTTGTACAACAATTCCTAGTCTCCCACTTCCACCAAATCACATGTGGAAGCATCTTAGCTGCCCTAACACCCTTGAGCGCCCTCTTGGAGTCTAGTTTTATCCCTGACATGTCATATATGTTATATGTCATCCTTCAGGTCTGATTTGTGGCATAGGTGTCATAGCATCTTCATCATTGTTGTCATAGAGCTAGGGAATCTAGCCCAAGTGTCTCACTAGCTCCAAATTGCCTCTTCCTCTTCCATGGGAGTTACTCTTCCTCTATATTTCGACCTTGGATGAGTCATGCAATGAATAATACCTTTTGGACTCCCCCAAGTATGTTACCATTCACCTTGAATTCGAATTGGTGAGAGAATGATGCCAAGGGTAGTGGGGAAATCTAACCATATGTGGGTCCCACTTCCTCCATGTATCTTCATGATGAAATTCCACTTTGATTTTCACTTGTATATATTTATTTATCTCCTTTATTAAATATTTATGCCATTCTAATGTCCCTTGTTAGAAATTTTATTAAAATGGCAATTTTTCACTTTTTTCCCTAGTTAGACCTTTGACTAGTTTTGATCTCTAGGTCCCAAATTTGCCCCAAATGATCCTAAATATTCTGAGAAGGTATGTGAATTATATTAGAACATAAATATGTGTTTCATGGATGCCTTTGGACCTTTAAAATACTTCTGCAAATCCTCTTTCAATTCTGATCAATGTAGGTAACTTTACCAGTGATTTTCCTTTGACTAGTATTGGTCTCTAGGTCTCAAATTGACTCCAAATGCCTTCAAATCTTCAAGGAAGGTGTATGAATGATATTAGAACTTGAATATTATGTTTATGGGTGAAATATGTCCACCAAAAGACCTCTGAAAACTCTCTTAATATTCTGAACCAATTATACAATTTTACTAGTAATTTGGGGTTCAAATCCCCCTGGGGTAAGTACTGAAAATGGCTTCCCAAATGCCTTCAAACCCACTCAAATTTATGAAAAGGGGTATGTAATGTGTTAATTATTTTATTAAAGTCTCATATGCACCATTAATGGATTATTACAACTGTTCTCACCCTCTCCCATTCAACTGCAAAAATCCCCATTATTCCAAATCCCAAAGCTTCCACCCCAAACCTAGGAAACTAGTAATTTTCCTCCTTGGCAATTATTTGACCTTTAGCATCAATTTGAAAAACTCTAATGAATAGGGCCAATGTGATTAGGCCATTTTGACCCAATACCAAATTTGGGACATGACAATATCCTGGCTTGATCTGAGTTACTTCATTTTGATTCTTGCATAAATCCTTACGGTCACTTGTTTTATCTCTCACAATATCTTTTTGGATTATTTAAAACCCATCCATATCCATTTCATGCTTAGGATAAAATCATTAGTCATTTTTTATTAATTCCTAGGTGTTGACTAAGTAGTTGGCCATAATTAATTCATTATGTGGACCACAAGCCATCCTGCGTCACTTGGGCGCACTTCTGGGTATTCTAGATAATATTTCCTGAGATTCTGTCTAAATTTACTCCATTCCTGGAATAGAAGGGTGCCTTTCCTAGTTTTATTACTTTTTACTGCTTTTGGTGAAAAGGTGAAAGCTAGTTGACTTCGCTTGAGCATTTTTTTTTTAAACTCATCCTCCATGATGTTTCCTCTTCCTAAATTCTATAACTATCATTATTTTCCATCCTACATCGCCATCCAAGTCCTCTCTTACCAATTTGTGAGCTTTAGAGGTGATTTAGAAAGCACTTTTTACACCTAGGGGGTTTTTCATCTTTTTAGTAAGCCTACTTTTGTGAGGATTTTGAATGCCTTCTTTGGCCTTCAACTCTCAAATGTAATTATATATTTGGATAGCCATTGCATTGCTCAAGTTTGGCTGATGTAGACTTATTCTATAGATTTTGATTGTTTTTATCGAATTCATGATTGTTTTCTGTGTTTTATGACTAGATTTTGCAAGGAAATTTGTGAGTTTGTAATTGCTTGAGTAGATATTGGTGTGAACAAGATTTTCACATGGTATCAAAGCTATCAAGATGTTAAATTCTCCTTTTTTTTCCTGTAGGATCAAACCAGTATAAGAGAGTGCGCATTCAGTCACCTAGAGGGTGCATTCAATCACCCAGAGGGTGCAACTGAGCATCTCAGGGGTGTAACCAAACCACTCAAAATCTATTTTCAGAGATGCCATTGATCAGTCACATCAAATCATTCTCACTGCATTAAATTATTTTTATTGGAAGGCACAGATGGAGATCATGTTGAGGAGAAAAGGCCTCTACAGGGTGACTATGGCAATTGAAACTGAGCCTAGTGCTATCATTAAGAAAACAAAGTGGAATAACAGAAGAGATGAGGTTGTTGATGTATATGTAACTTCAGAATGTATTTCACATATATGTATATTGTATTCCTATAGAGATGTTATTATTCCTCTATACGGAAGTGTCGTCATTTATATTGTAAGTGTCGTAACTTATAATTGATGGGTTATTAGACCAACTTGTTGGGGTCGGCCCTGTATAAGTCATGTGGTTCAAAGGGTTATTAGACCACCCTAGTGGGGGTCGACCCAGTTAGCATTATGTTAAGTGGTTAAGTTGAGGTCGACCTAGTTGAGTAAAGGTCAAGTCAAGTTAGTGTATAAATAGAGAGTGTGTCTCTCTCATTTTACACATTCTATTATCTCACTCACACTTGGGAGAGTGGCGCACTTGTGGAGGAGGAGGATCTGCTGCTAGGAGAAGACTATCTCTTGTATTCTGGTTATATAATTTCTCTATCTATCTCTGAGGAAGTTATTGGGGTTTTTCACCTTTATGGTTTTCCCCAAGTAAACTCTGTGTCTCTTGTGTGCTTGCATTATTGTGTCCATGATTGATATGCTATAGATTTACTGTACATGTTGTTCTCTCAGTTAAGATCCTAGATCAGATTGAAGTAAATTCTAAAAATTTAACATGGTATAAGAGCTATCTTGAAAGAAGGCATGATATGGCATGTATGACACTTGTTGCACTTACGATGCTAGGGCTTGATATAGCAAAAAACTAGTCATCATAGCACTTTCACTATAAATCCATTTTGGCGAAGTTTTAGGATCTGAAACTTTTACAAGTCGACGATCAGATCCCCATGTACCTTGTTTCCAAATAAAAACCTCTAATTCGTTGTACTTTGTGATTTATGATCTGTACAATATAGGGTTTCTGCCTCTTCCAGATCTGAGTCAAAATCAGGTGACCTTGGGAAAAAGGTCCTAACTTGGGCTAGGAAGCTCCAAATGAAATTTAGTAAAAAGTGACAGGTAGTACACAGACTGTACTATATCAGGAAAAAATTTCAAAGGCCTAATTTGAACCAGTGACACGTGGAACGCCGTACAAGTTCGCTCTCCTATATTATCCCATAAACAGGTCACATTGCGACACTTGGCATAACTCTCTCTCAGAGAATCCAATTGAGGTCAGAACTATCGAGATGGAAAGATAACAGGTTGGGCTATCTCAAGAAAAATTTTTAGAGGTTGAAGTTGAACCAGTGACATGTGGCATGCCGTACAAGTTCGCTCTCCTGTATTATCCCATAAACCGGTCACGTTGCGACACTTGGCATAACTATCTCTCAGAGAATCCAATTGAGGTCAAACCTATCGGGATGGAAAGATAACAGGTCGGGCTATCTCACGAAAAAAATTTAAACCCTGTGTGTTGAAAAGTTCGGAGTTACACCAGAAACAATCAAGTACATATTTCTGTCAAAACAGAATTATTTTTTAGTACCTTCATTCATGGCTTCCGGAATTTAGGGCTTCGGAGAAAGTTGGAATTTTTGTAATCGGAGACCACGGATGGATGCTACTCATCAAAATCGAAATTTAGAGACCAAGATCATATTTTTTTGGTTGAGCAGAAGGTCGGGCTTGATCAAACCCCAGTTCAGGACTTTGATTGGAAAGATGGAAAATTAGGGCTTCTGCAAAAAAAATTGGAATTTTGGAAATTTATGACCACAGCTGGAAGCTCCTCAGAAAAATCGAATCTTAGAGTTTTGAATAAAATATTTTGGTTGGTTTAAGCTCCAGGAAACTCAAACCCTAATTCAGGGTCCTCCCAGTGAATCCAGAAATCTAAAAGGCAATTTCGAGGGGTGAAACTTTGCAGTTTTCAAATTCTGAATATACCAACTTGATCAGCTCATCAAGGCGCATATTTCTATCCTTTCGGAAGTTTGAAATTCAAAGTTTGAATTTTTGGGGTTTCTTTGACAAACCCTAATCCAACTCCAGGTCCAGTTCTTGCAAATCAAGTGGATTGGGTTAATCCTAGAAGAAGATGGATTGGTCACTGCATAAGTGAAGAAGTTCCTGTCTCAGAGGGAAATGAGGCTAAGGCCTTCCATAAGAATATTACAAGCAATCTTGAAAGGTATGGCTTACAGGTATGTTTCATGGTTAAGTTTATCATATGTTTGTCTTCATATCATTACAGTACAATCTTGATTAATTACTGGACTTGTCGTATCACCTTAATAGAAGATATTCATTGATTAAGGTTTTGACACTTATGATTGTACTAATGCATTGTGATGTTGTATGAGGTTTATGTTGTTTGCTAACACAAAAGGTACACCAAGAAAGTCAAATCATGTTCTACTTCAAGAACATATGCTCATGGTGACATGAAGACAAAGATTCATCCATTGTCATGGATCTCATACACGATCTACTTTCGAGGTATGTATAACTTGGTTCTACAATGGTTAACTTATGAGACATGAAAGTTACTAGCACAAGTCACTGAAGAGAACCAGGAGACATTATGCGGGTATGTTAGACATAACTAGCTAGATTTCTAATCCAGGTATGTTTTTCCTATATCAAGCTAGAATCCTACCTTGTGTTAGGATATTATATTGTTGTGTTGTTGATAATGATTATTCATGAAGTCATAGGTTTGAATAATCATGGTTGTATGCATATTATGTTTCTTACCATAATTAATGATATGACTAACCAGAAGAATCATGAAGGTATAGGTTTGAATAATCATGGGTTTTATGCATATTATATCTCTTATCTTGATTGATGATTCAACTAACCAGAAGAGTCCTATGATCAAATAAGAATGTGTATGAGTAAAAGAAGACTTTCCTGAAACCTTGAATACTAATGTTTATTATCTGTGAATGATCATGAATATACATGTTTAAGATTATTGTGTTTTGATAGTATTAAGATTATACTAATAAATGTGTGATTATGTATGAGACCTCAAGGATAACACAATGATGATACTAATAAGCATGCATATTGATTAAGGATGGATGTAAGTTCAAGGACAGGTAATCCAGGAAGCAAAGATCAAGAGGGAGCACACTCCAGTTGTTCCTGCAAGAAAGCAAAGGAGCACACTTCAGTAGGTTCTACAAGGATGCAGATATTCAAAGGGAGTTGACCACTTCTCACAATCCACATAAGAATGGAGTTGCAGAAAATAAGCAAAGATTGATAGGGAGTCAACCCAACAAACAAACAAAGATAAGTATTTGAATTGTCATTACTTGCATATTTTATTGTTTAAATAATATTGTTCAACAATGTATATACTGATGTTCCTAGAATTAGGTTGTATATTTTGCATATTAGAATAGTTGCATTGATGAACAGTATACTACTAATATGCATGGGTAAGTGGCCTATGGCACTGTACAACATTCCATTGCTACTTATCTAGAATGAAACCTCTTTGCTGACATGTTGGGAGTTGTGCACACTCTTAACAATGCTCTGGTATAGATTGGAAGGCATCTAGAAAGTTACGGGATATGGATAAATGTTGTATTGAAGCATTGGCTAAGATAATTGCATGACTGTATGACATATTTCTTTATGTGTAATAATTTGTTCTGAAAACTATGAGATGTTTTCTAATCATGTAATTTAACTTGTTGTGTAGGAAAGATCGTATGCCATCACCTACAAAAGAAGAACTACAACATTTGTTCAGCAACAAAATTATCTATTGAAGATATTGAAGTTCCCAGGATATGGGAAGAATGCCATGATCCGCCAATCATGAAGAATAATGTTTGGGATGTAGTCCCAAGACCTGAAGGGATGTTTGTTATGACTTCCATATGGATCTATCAATATCAAGCATGTTGCAGATGGAAACATAGAGAAATATAAAAGCGATGAAATAGAAGATACACCAGATGGATTTCAAGACAACTTTCTTGAATGGTGTAGTTGAAGAAGAAGTGTATGTGGAGCAGCCACTTGGTTCTGAGACACATGACAGGAAATCATATATGTGCAGAACTTGGTATGGTAGGATAGGCAGTTTTCTATCCAGTTTGGTCTTTACCAAGAGTAAAGCGGGTTCCAACCTTTACTACAAGGTTGAGGTAGACAATCCATGGATACTCTTATTATATGTGGATGACCTATTTGTAACAAGAGATGATAGATTGATTGCCGAAACGCAATGGAAGCTTGCTGCCGAGTTCAAGATGAAGAACTTGGGGATGATGCACTATTTGTTTTTGGCATGGAGGTGTGGCAGAGTGCAGATGGAATCTTCCTTGGACAAGGGAAGTATGCAGTAGAGATCCTGAAGAGGTTCGGGATGATGGACTGTAAGGATATGGCCACACCTATGGCATCGAACCTAAAGCTTCTATGTGATGCTTCATCTAATCCGGTTGATGTCACGATGTATTGTCAGATGATTGGGTCCTCTATGTACCTGACGAACATGAGACCAGATATTTTCTTTGTGGTGAACACATTGAGCCAGTTCCTGACGGATCCGAGAGATGTTCACCTAGTTGTTGTAAAGCATATTCTGAGGGTACGGTTGATTATGGGCTCAAGTATGAAGTGAATCAAAAGTTTAACCTGCAGGGTTATGTTGATTTAGATTGGGTAGGCAGTGCTACAGATAGGAAGAGCACATTTGGGTGTTGCTTCAGTATGGGATCAGGTGTGATCTCTTGGTTTAGCAGGAAGCAGTCCTGCGTAGCACTGAGTACATCCGAAGCAGAGTATGTTGCGACGGATGAGAAGGTTGCAAATGTATTACCAAGCCGTTGGCCAGAGTGCAGTTTGAGTACTTCAGAGAGAGGCTTGGTGTACTTCAGATTGAGGTTCCTTACAAAGGGAAGTGATGAGTCCAGAATATGCAGATGCACATGAGCTTTCCTGACATGGTTGATGTGTTCTCCCTTGGTCGTGATGTAATTGCTGAGCCATTTTTCACATGGTGGTAGGTGTGTTCTCCCATGGTGAAAAAGTAAGGGTTGGAGCCTTACCTGAATGGCGGTAGATGTCTTCTCCCATGTCGGTGGTGTAAGTGCTGGATGATGTGCATCTGGGCTATGCTTTGTGGACGATGAGATGATCTGAAGAGGACGATGCTATGATGATCAGGAGGATCATGGATGATGAGCATCAGGACGATGCTCCAGTTACTGCTCTTTGTATGCATCATGTTGGATGTTGGATATGATCAGTTGGATCATTATATGTATATGTATGTATGCATCATGTTGGATGTTGGATATGATTAGTTGGATCATGTATATATATGTACGCATCATGTAGGATGCTGGATATGATCAGTTGGATCACGTGTATGTATTTTTGTATATGCATCATGTTGGATGCTTGGACAATGTATCTATATATGTATCAAATGGATACATTGTATGATCAGGTGGTGTTGAAATATTGTAACTTCAAAGAATATTATATTTGTATATTTATTCCAGAGATGTTCCATACCTCCGATGTGATTATACTATAAATCCGGAGATGTTTATTACTCCGAGTTGGGTGTGGTAACTAGGGTTATTAGACCCACCATGTGGGCGTCGGCCCAATCAGTTATAATGGGGTATTCAACCTAATGGTTAAATACGAGCCTACATGTACTTGTGTAAAATACATATCAGAGTAGTGTATAAATAGAGGAGGTGTGTTCCTCATTTGATACACTCACACACTTGAGGATAGCGCACTTGTGGAGGAGAGGTCTGCTATTGTGGAGGAGGAGATCATGTCTCAGGGTTTCATCTTTGTATATTGCTGGTCATCTATATTGAGGAAGCTTTGCTGGGTTTTCTACCCCATGAGGGTTTCCCAGGATAAATCTCTGTCTCTTGTGTTTATGCTATGCTTGTTGTTTCTTCAGTGATCCTGTATATGCTATTATTGTGAAATGGAATGTAATGCTGCTATTTTCTGTCTTAGCATATTGAATTTTAACATGGTATCAGAGCTAACCTGAAGGAAGACAAGGTATGGCACTAAAGACACTTGCTTTACTTACGACAATTTGAAGGTTAGGGTTTTACATAGCAAAAACCAGTCATCGTAGCACTTTCGCTATAAATCCGTTTTGGCGATTTTTTCGGATCTGAAATTGTTACAGGACGAAGCTAAAATCTCCAGGTACCTTGTTTCCAAAGGACAACCTCTAATTCGTTTTACTTTGTGATTTATGATCTGTACAATATAGGGTTTCTGCCTCTTCCAGATCTGAGTCAAAATCAGGTGACCTTGGGAAAAAGGTCATAACTTGGGCTAGGAAGCTCCAAATGAAATTTCGTGAAAAGTTACAGGTATTACACAGACTGTACTATCTCAGAAAACGTTTTCAGAGGCCGAAGTTGAACCAGTGACACGTGGCACGCCGTACAAGTTCGCTCTCCTGTATTATCCCATAAACAGGTCACGTTGCGACACTTGGAATAACTCTCTCTCAGAGAATCCAATTGAGGTCAGACCTGTTAGGATGGAAAGATAACAGGCCGAGATATCTCAGAAAACGTTTTCAGAGACCGAAGGTCAAACCGTGACACGTGGCACGCCGTACAAGTTCGCTCTCCTGTATTTTCCCAAAACAGGTCACGTTGCGACATTTGGCATAACTCTCTCTCAGAACATCCAATTGAGGTCATACCTGTCAGGATGGAAAGCTAACAGGTCAGGCTATCTCAGAAAAATTTTTCAGACCCTGTGGATCAAAAATTTCGGAGTTACATCAGAAACAATCAGGTACATATTTCTGTCAAAAAAGAATTATTTTTTGGTACCTTCATTCATGGCTTCCGGAATTTAGGGCTTTGAAGAAAGTTGGAATTTTTGTAATCGGAGACCACGGCTGGATGCTACTTATCAAAATAGAAATTTAGAGACCAAGATCATAATTTTTGGTTGGGCAGAAGGCCGGGCTTGATTAGACCCTAGTTCGGGACTTTGATCAGAAAAGTGGAAAATTAGGGCTTCTGTAAAAATGGGAATTTTTGAAATCTGTGACCACGGCTGGAAGCTCCTTAGAAAAATAGAAGCTTAGAGCTTTGGATCAAACTTTTTGATGGGGCAAAAGAGTGGGCTTCATCAAACCCCAGTTCAGGGTACGGTCCAGTGAATCCGAAAGTTTCAAAGGCAAAATTGAGGAGTAAAACTTTGCAGTTTTCAAATTCTAAATATATCAGTTTGATCAGCTCATCAAGGCGCATATTTCTATCCTTTCGGAAGTTTGAAATTCAAAGTTTGAATTTTTGGAGTTTCTCTGACAAACCCATATCCAGCTCCAGGTCCAGTTCTTGAAAATCAAGTGGATAGGGTTAATCCTAGAAGAAGATGGATTGGTCACCTGCATAAGTGAAGGAGTTCCTATTTCAGAGGGAGATGAGGCTAAGGCTTTACATAAGGAGATTACAAGCGATCTCGACAGGTATGACTCATCGAGGCATGTTTTGATATTTGTTCATGATTAAGTTTATGATATGTTTGTCTTCATGTTATTACGGTTAGTACAATCTTGATTTTAGATTTGTTGTATCACCTTAACAAAATTATGAATGCATGATAGAAGATATTCATTGGTTAGGGTATTGACACTTATGATTGTACTAATGCATTATGATGTTGTGTGAGGTTGATGTTGTCTGCTAAGAAGATATAGGTACATCACAAAAGACAAATCAGGTTCCATGACCATGAAAACATGAAGACAAAGACTCATCCATAATCTTTGTTCTACTTACGAGGTATGTATGACTTTGTTATATTATGCTTAACCTATGAGACATGCAGGTTCTAGCTCAGGATCTCTAAATCATTGAAGATATTGTTTAGGTGTGTTGTACATAACCAAGTAGGTATACTAATCCAAGTATTTTTCCCATGAATCTTACCTTGTGTTAGGATCCCTTATATAAGTATACTTGGAATGATTGGTTATGCTTATTCATAAAGTTAGTAATCAAGGGATTATGCATATTATATCTTTTATCTTGATTGATGATATGCATGAGTAAAAGAAGACTTCCCTGAAATCTTGAATACTAATGTTTATTAACTATAATCATGACTATACATTTTCAAGATTATTTAGTACTATAATGTTTTGATAGCATTTAGAATATACTAATGAGTGTATGTTTGTGCATGAGATCATGAGGATGACTCTTGAGCATGCACAGTGGTACAGAATGAATAGAAGTTCAAAAGACATACAGAATATCAAGCGGGAGGCAACCACACAAACATAAAAGATAAGTATTTGAGTTGTTATTTGAAATAGTAATGATATTACCTGTAATAGGTTGTATGCATATTTTCCTAGAATATATAATGCTGAGTATAAACATTCATAGAGCATTGAACAGTATACTACTAATGTGCATATGATTGGTAAGTTGGACAAACATTCCATTGTTGCTTATCTAGAATGAAACCTCTTTGCTGACATGCCGAGAGCTGTGCACACTCTCGATAGTATGTTCTGGTAGAGATGGAAGGCATCCAGATAGCCACTGTATGCATACAGGATATGGGAAAGTGTTGTGCCAAAGTATTGGTCAAAATAGTTGCATCACTATGTAAATGATATCTGTATGCATAATAGGTTATCATGTCAATATGATTTGATGATTATGAAGTATTACTAATCATGTACTTAATTTTGATTTGTAGGAAAGGTCATGAAGAATGATGGACACCGTACAAGTGGTGGATGTTCAAACAAGAAGATTTACAAATCAAACAAAATATAGAAGGCTCATGGCTAGAAGATTCTCTTAGAAAGGGGAAGAGAATCATGACAAGATGTTTGCTTCAAGTATGGTGTAATTAAAGAAGAAGTGTGAATCAGGTTCTGTATAGGTACCTAGGATCGATAATAAATTGATAAGCTTAATGATCACCATGGGTGATGTGGATCTCAACCTTTGCTACAAGGTTGAATATGATTTCTATACACATATGACATGGATGCAAGAAGGAACTCACCACAAAGTTCGAATGATATTGAGGTTCATATCAGTAGACCCATCTAACGAGAGATGGCACAGATAGATATGCAGAAGATCATTCAATGCAGAAATGAAAAAATGAAAGATCTCAAATTGATGCTTTACTTCCTAGGTCTGGAAGTATGGCAAGGCTCAGAAGGAATATTTATCAACCAGGGAAAGTATGATGAGAAATATGACTTGAGGTGTTGGAATGGCCACTCTTATGGATTCCAACTTGAAGCTGTTAGGGGATAACTCATCAGAGTTAGTGGATATAACTCTGTACAGACAAATTATTGGGTCATTGATGTATCTAACATATACTAGATTAGATATATGCTTTGTTATGAACACCTTGAGTCAGTATCTAGTGGAAACTAGATGTGTTCACCTGATAGTTGCAAAGCATGTGATGAGGCACATAAAGGACACGATATAATTTGATCTATGCTATCTTGAAGATCATGACTTCAGATGGTTATTCAGATTCTGATTGGGCAGGAAGTGTATCAGACAGGAAGAACACATCGAGAGGATGTTATTGTCTGGGATTAGCCATGATCTCGTGGTTTAGCTGGAAGCAGTCTAGTGTGGCTCTCAGCACAAGCAGAATATATGGCTGTTTGCTCTGCTAGTTGTGAAGAAGTTTGGCTTCAGGATTGTTTGACTTAGAGATAGAACCAATTGTGATCCTATGTGACAAATAGAGTTGTATCAAGATGACATAGAATCCATTGTTCCAAGATAAGTCAAAGATCATAGGGATCTAACAAGATATGACACAGAAAGGAACTATAAAGTTTGAATTTGTAACAGGTTGCTGATGAACTAACCAAACCTCTGTCTCGAGTGAAATTTGAATACTTCCGAGACAAGCTTGGTATAGCTCAAAAGGACCCTCCTCGAAAGGGGGAGTAGTATAGTCACTGATGATGAGATTGTCTCATCGGACAACAAGGTCGATGATGAGGTAACCTGTTCTCTACACCTAGATACTTAGAAATATTTAGATTTAGGACTCTTATGCTTAGAATACTTTGTTTTACATGCTTTTGATGATAGATGTATTGGTGAGAATACATGCTTTTGATGATAAGATGTATTGGTAAGAATACATACTTTTGATGACACATGTATTGATTAATGTACTTGTATGGTTGAGGATACTTGTACTTGTATTGATGAGAATACATGTGGGGATTGTATCATCCCCGGACTTTGGTCCCTGAATTGATCCGTAGACGTATGGTCTCCGAAAATGAAGTCCTTAGTGGACAGTTGAGGGGATTGGATCATCCCTGGACTTTCAGTCCTAAAGAGAGCCGTAGACGTGAGGTCTCCGAGAATGAAGTCCTTAGTGGACAGTTGAGGGGATTGGATCATCCCTGGACTTTCAGTCCTAAAGAGAGCCGTAGACGTGAGGTCTCCGAGAATGAAGTCCTTAGTGGACAGTTGAGGGGATTGGATCATCCCTGGACTTTCAGTCCTAAAGAGAGCCGTAGACGTGAGGTCTCCGAGAATGAAGTCCTTAGTGGACAGTTGAGGGGATTGGATCATCCCTGGACTTTCAGTCCTAAAGAGAGCCGTAGACGTGAGGTATCCGAGAATGAAGTCCTTAGTGGACAGTTGAGGGGATTGAATCATCCCTGGACTTTCAGTCCTAAAGAGAGCCGTAGACGTGAGGTCTCCGAGAATGAATTCCTTAGTGGACAGTTGAGGGGATTGGATCATCCCTGGACTTTCAGTCCTAAAGAGAGCCGTAGACGTGAGGTCTCCGAGAATGAAGTCCTTAGTGGACAGTTGATGGGATTGGATCATCCCTGGACTTTCAGTCCTAAAGAGAGTCGTAGACGTGAGGTCTTCGATAATGAAGTCCTGAATGAACAGGCAGGGGATTGTATCGTCCCCGGACTGAGGTCCCAGAATAGAGCCGTAGACTGGGTCTCCGATAATGAAGTCCTGAATGAACAGGAAGGGGATTGTATCATCCCCAGACTTCGGTCCCTGAATTGATCCGTAGACGTGAGGTCTCCGAGAAGTGGGGATTGTATCATCCCCGGACTTAGGTCCCTGAATTGATCCGTAGACGTGAGGTCTCCGAGAAGTGGGGATTGTATCATCCCCGGACTTAGGTCCCTGAATTGATCCATAGACATGAGGTCTCCAAGAAGTGGGGATTGTATCATCCCCGGACTGCGGTCCCTGAATTGATCCGTAGACGTATGGTCTCCGAGAAGTGGGGATTGTATCATCCCCGGACTTCGGTCCCTGAATTGATCCGTAGACGTATGGTCTCCGAGAAAGTGATTTTTGATGTGGTTACTTGTATCGGTAGGATACTTGTATTGATGATGTGGTTACTTGTATCGGTAGGATACTTGTATTGATGATGTGGTTACTTGTATCGGTAGGATACTTGTATTGATGATGTGGTTACTTGTATCGGTAGGATACTTGTATTGATGATGTGGTTACTTGTATCGGTAGGATACTTGTATTGATGATGTGGTTACTTGTATCGGTAGGATACTTGTATTGATGATATGGTTACTTGTATCAGTGTGGATACTTGTATTGATGATATGTACACTTGTATTAGCATGAATACGTGTACTAATGATGTGGATACTTGTATTGTTATGGATACCTGTATTGATGACGATGCTGATGATCATATGATGACGATGCTGATGATCGTGTGATGACAATGCTGATGATCGTGAGATGACGATGCTGATGATCGTGTGATGATGATGCTGATGATCATATGATGACGATGTTGATGATCGTGTGATGACGATGCTGATGATCGTGTGATGACGATGCTGATGATCGTGTGATGATGATGCTGATGATCGTATGATGACGATGCTGATGATCGTGTGATGACGATACTGATGATCATGAGATGACAATACTGATGATCATGAGGATCTAGATGTTGATGTTGTTGTAGCTATTCGAGTACTGCAGAAGATAAAGACTCAGTACTGAAGATGTTGATGTTCCAGTATTGAAGATGTTCAAGTAACTGCCTGAGTTACTGATGATGTTGAGAAAGCTTCCAATGATTTATAGATGTATCATGTATGATGTTGATGACTCCTTGCTCGTGCAGATGTTTTTATAATATCCTTCTCGTTAAGGGGGAGTGTTGAAATATTGTAACTTCAAAGAATATTATATTTGTATATTATTTATTCCGGAGATGTTCCATACCTCCGATGTGATTATACTATAAATCCGGAGATGTTTATTCCTCCGAGTTGGGTGTGGTAACTAGGGTTATTAGACCCACCATGTGGGGGTCGGCCCAGTCAGTTATAATGGGGTATTCAACCTAATGGTTAAATACGAGCCTACATGTACTTGTGTAAAATACATATCAGAGTAGTGTATAAATAGAGGAGGTGTGTTCCTCATTTGATACACTCACACACTTGAGGATAGCGCACTTGTGGAGGAGAGGTCTGCTATTGTGGAGGAGGAGATCATGTCTCAGGGTTTCATCTTTGTATATTGCTGGTCATCTATATTGAGGAAGCTTTGCTGGGTTTTCTACCCCATGAGGGTTTCCCAGGATAAATCTCTGTCTCTTGTGTTTATGTTGTGCTTGTTGTTTCTTCAGTGATCCTGTATATGCTATTATTGTGAAATGGAATGTAATGCTGCTATTTTCTGTCTTAGCATATTGAATTTTAACAAGTGGATCATGTATGGTGATATGCATCATGTATTTGTATTTGTATCAGGTGGATACATTGTATGATCAGGTGGATCATGTATGATGATATGTATCAGGTAGATACTTGGTATGCATCAGGTAGATGCATTGTATGATCAGGATGATCATGGATGACGAGCTTCGGAACGTTGCTCCAGATGACATGCAGCAGGATGTTGCAGTGATGATGATCAGTATGATCATGTGTACATCAGGATGATGTATGGTGAGTATCAGGTTGATACTCTGTGGTCGTGGAATAGGTTGTGCAAATAAGCATGTAATTTGTGCCCTGGGAGATTTGCAGATAGTCTTTCAAGCTTTTTCCTATGGCATGTAATTTGTACCCTGGGATATCTGGCAAATGCTCTTTCGAGGTTTTGCTTGGGAGGACATATAATTTGTGCCCTAGGAGATCTGCAGATAGTCTTTCGAGGTTTTTCCAATGGCATGTAATTTGTGCCCTGGGATATTTGGCAGATGCTCTTTCGAGGTTTTGTGTTGCCACATGTAATTTGTGCCCTAGGAGATCCGATAGGTTGAGCCGTGTGCTCATAATCAATCCTAGGATGCTCTTTCAAGGTTTTTCCATGACCACATGTAATTTGTGCCCTGGGAGATCCGATAGGTTGAGCCTTGTGCTCGTAATCAGTCCTGGGATGCTCTTTCGAGGTTTTGTGGTGACCACATGTAATTTGTGCCCTGGGAGATCCGATAGGTTTAGCCTTGTGCTCGTAATCAATCCTGGGATTCTCTTTCGAGGTTTTGTGCTGGGGTCACATGTAATAAGCCCTGGAGATCTGGACAGGATGAAAAAGGCCTCAGATGCTCTTTAGGGTTCTTGCTAGTCAAGAGACTCTTTTAAGGTTTTGTGACGCATGTAATAAGTCCTGATATTTCCACAATATGTCCAGTGATGACGAAGACCTGCAGGTGGTGGGCCTACATCCAGTATGAAAAAGGACTGGCTCTGTAGAACTTCCTATGACGAGTAGATTTAGAGATTGATTGAGATAGCAGCAACAGTGACGATGATCCAGAGAAGAAGACTTGTGCTAGAAGACCTGTGTCGAGAAATACCTTCCTAGTTAAGAGAGAGTATTGATGTATATGTAACTTCAGAATGTATTTCACATATATGTATATTGTATTCCTATAGAGATGTTATTATTCCTCTATACGGAAGTGTCGTCATTTATATTGTAAGGGTCGTAACTTATACTTGATGGGTTATTAGACCACCTTGTTGGGGTCGGCCCTGTATAAGTCATGTGGGTCAAAGGGTTATTAGACCACCCTAGTGGGGGTCGGCCCAGTCAGCATTATGTTAAGTGGTTAAGTTGAGGCCGACCTAGTTGAGTAAAGGTTAAGTCAAGTTAGTGTATAAATAGAGAGTGTGTCTCTCTCATTTTACACATTCTATTCTCTCACTCACACTTGGGAGAGTGGCGCACTTGTGGAGGAGGAGGATCTGCTGCTAGGAGAAGACTATCTCTTTTATTCTAGTTGTATCATTGCTCTATCTATCTCTGAGGAAGTTATTGGGGTTTTTCACCTTTATGGTTTTCCCCAAGTAAACTCTGTGTCTCTTGTGTGCTTGCATTATTGTGTCCATGATTGATATGATGTAGATTTGTTGTACATGTTCTTCTCTCAGTTAAGATCCTAGATCATATTGAAGTAAATTCTGAAAATTTAACAAAGGCTTATGGTCTCTTGGGTCTCAGCACATCCAGGGATCTTCGTTTCCATCTAGATGGTCTTACCACTCCCAATGAGATTCTGGTAAAGCTCCAAACTTTATTTGGCAAGACTAATGACTTGAGGGGCCACCCACTAGAGAATGAACTTGTTTCACTGAGTCCAAGCAATTTCGAGACCCTACAAGAATTTTCATCAAATGTTAAATATCTTGTTCATCAATTGAAGAAATGTGGAATTGATAAAAAATATGAGCAATTGAT
This sequence comes from Larix kaempferi, assembly GCA_027924585.1. Classification (NCBI taxonomy): domain Eukaryota; kingdom Viridiplantae; phylum Streptophyta; class Pinopsida; order Pinales; family Pinaceae; genus Larix; species Larix kaempferi. The sequence goes on from BSBM01001304.1 coordinate 748,549, forward strand.
CTTGGCCATCATCTCCAAGCTTGGTCCAGATTAATCAGTCTTTGTTTCGACCTTCATGCTACAAAACTAGCAGTTCGAAATTGGAAGAGTCATTCACTGGAAGAATTCATGGAATCTCTCACTCGGGATCAAGACAAGTTGGTCTTGATGGGAACAATAAAAAATCCATTAAAATACCATTATTTGGCTACTAGATATTCAAATAATTCAAAAGGAAAGAAGAAGGCCAATTTCAAGAAACCACCTGATCAGAAGAAAGACAAGCAAAAATCTCAAGAAAACTTCACAAATTCCAAGAATAATTCTCAAAAGAAGAAAGAGAATCCTAAGTGCACCTATTGCAATAGGGGCTTTCATCCAAAGAGCTCATGCATGAAGAAGACCATTGATCAAATGTGTCAACTCCTTGAGAAAGCTAACATCCCTCTTCTTGAGAGCGCAAGAAAGAAGGAATGAGGATCCAATTCTAAAGACAATGAGAGAGTTCATGCCTTGATGGCAAGCACTTCCAAGACTACCTCTTTCATCATCGATTATGGAGCTTCAAGGCATATGGTGTCTACAAGAGAGTCATTCTCCTCTCTTGATTCTTCTGGTGGTCCAATCATTGTGTTGGGTGATGATTTTGAAACTACTTGCAAAGGTAAAGCAAGTATTAACCTTGAGTGTGGTTCCTTCACCAATGTGTTGTATGTCACAGGTCTTGTTGCAAACCTCTTGTCAGTATACCAGATGAGTCACACTGGGTCTTCAAAAAAGGTTGTTTTCAAAACTAATGATGTTGAAATATCTAATATTTCCATAGGTCGAATTGTTTCCTTAGGAACTGCTGACCATAACTCAAAATTCGATATGTTTTCTCACTTTGTTCCTTTCTCATCACCTTTTGCTCTCCTTACTCATGCCAATTAGTCAAGAAAATTGTGGCATGAGAGATTTGGTCATCTCAATTACAAGTATCTCTCTCAACTTCATGAGAAGGATATGGTCATAGGTGTTACACCAAAATCTCGTCATCGTGAGTTATATGTCCTCTATTTTCCATAATTCCTAAATCACTTGGGCCAATTGATTGAAAGGAGAGTTGTTGTTGTTCTTTCTACCTTTTGTTGTCACCCTGAAAAGGTGCATGAGACCCTTAGTGGTGCACTCTGCACATTGATAGAGCATGTCAATGACATTGGTTTCCTTTGCACAAGGTGCGTCACCCCTCAAAGACGCAAGTTGCTTGTGTGCAAAGTGCGGCATTGTTGGTTTAAAAGGAGGAAGAGTAGCTTCGAGCAGCTTCTAGAACCTTTGGTTATGTGGAGACTTATCCTTATGAACTAGGAAAGGTGGCACTCGATCCGCTTATGTTTTGGGATGATCCCTTGAGCTTCTCCCACAAATATTCAACCTCTCCTATCCCTTTAGGCCTATAAATACAACCCCCTTCTCCATGGTTAGGAGGAGAAAGAGGATATCACTTAAATGCTAGTGAAATTCTGCTAGAGCTGGTTCCCTTTCATCAATTAGGAGGAAAAAACTTGGATCTTTGAGACTAGGATCATTTGGAAGGAGTTACGACGTCAGAGCTTGGCTCTAACCTCTCTCTATGTACTTCTTATAATTACATTAATGCATATTCTTTCCATAAACATCTTGTTATTGTAAGATATTTAGAATTGGATTCTTTGACTACTAGTTTAGATTGATCTATTTTTATATGCTACTAGTGCTTGCTTGTTTCTATTCATTGTACATGGTTTTGCAGCTAGATATCTGAATATCAAGAGTCACATCAAGCAAGGAGATAGTATTGCATTCATAAGGTGAGTTATCTTCTGATATTCTTTGCAATTTGATCAATCTAGGAAACGCTCTAGTGTACACTTGCAGCGCGAGTCGCCCTACAAAACTTAGTGCATAGGGTCAAAAAATCCCACAATTTGGTTTTGGCTTTGTTTGTTGAGATCTGTGTTGTGTCCTTTACACCCACAGTATCCATCAGACCCAAAGTGCTTTATCCTTGGTTTATTTTTAAAATTTGGAGTTTGATTTGAGTCCTAGTTAGTCAAGCAGATGTTTCTCCAGTCATGGGAAATTTCAATCCCTCGCGAGTACAACCAGTCTTGTGACTCCCTTTTAGTATTTCTTATTTGTTCACAGTGATTTGTAAGCCATCCAAAAGTTAAATTGTTGTGGTTTTTGCGAATTTTGGTGTGGATTTTTGTGTTGTATTACGATTTTGGGTGATTAATTTCTTGAGAACTTCTAGTTGTTTGAAGATTGTAGTAGTAAGTAGTCTCTAGTATTCTTAATCAAGATTAAAGAAGTGGCATCATTCTCAACTTTTTGAGTACATTAGTTTGGAAAATCAATAAACTCTTTATTATCTTCATTTCGAGTAGATTACTTGAGATTGTTGTGAAGAGTATTTCATGCTTTGCGTAGTTGTTTAAGAAAATTTGAAAAAACTCAAAAAGTTGTCAATACTTTTGTTCTCTTGGTTTTGGAAATTTCATCTTCATTTCCTTGAAAATATTAAGTGAATTTAGGCATTCTCGAAGTATTGGAAAATATAGTGAATGCTCTCATATTTTTTATTTTCTTTTCACTTCTCTTGTCCTTTGTTTCGAAGTAGAGTTATTGCAATTGAAAGTGAAGTTCATCTTTTCATTTTGCTCATAGATTTTGCTTAGTTGAAAAGAAAAAAGAAAAATATTATTGATTTGGCATGTTGTTTTTATTTTGTTGGATTAAACGAAAGAGTATTTTTTAGTATTTTGGTTAAATTGGAAAATAAAGTAAAAGGGGGTACTTTGTTCATTTGTTTCCAGAAAATAAAAGACTTCTCCTTAATTTAATTATTTTTCATCGAAAAGAAAAACGAAAGACTTGCATTTCATTCAAATTAGTTATGCATCTTTTTACTTTACAAGTCTACACGTCATGCATTCACCTAATTGTACAAGATAAAATCAAACGGTATCCTAGGTTAAAATTGTATAGAAACTTGTGTGATAGGGTAGAGACGTGTTACGACATCTTAAAACATAGTAGCTGTCGTTATTTGCTTGCACTGCATCCCGGGGGCTTGTAGTTCTTCCACGTACCAGTTGGTATATCGAACGACCTTTCACTTACCTTCAGGTATATAGAAAGGTACTTCAGGTACTCAACAGTATATCGGAAGGATCCTATCATACGGTTGTGCATTAGAATTCACTACAACATATTGGAGCTCCCATGTACCTTGATTATATCAAGATACCCGACCACTAGTATTCTTGAAACCATTTGAGTTAACCATTGGCCGTCTTGGTGTGGAAATACACCGAGAACAACAGTTGGATAGCTACTACGCATGTACTTCCAGGTAGTCGGGTAATACGGTCAAGGGTACGATCCTAATCCTCCTTGGTTAGTGCTCTAAACAATTGGGTCGAGTATTACTGTTGGACCCTATAGTATATCATGAGTTGCGACGCCTTGATAATCACATGAGGTTCCATACTTTTGAATCTCACCTATCACATAATTTTTCTTGTGGCTTTAGCTTGAGTAGGTCTTGAAGTGTGTTTTTCTTTTTAGAATACTTTTAGGAAAAGCTTTGCATTAGCCACCCTGGATGAACAACCCTTAAGAAGATCCCGCAAAATATTAAATTTTCCACCTGAATATCCCCTTATCCAGGTGGAGAACTTAGGAGAAATCATGGATCAACCCACAACATCTGAATCACACGAAGAAGGAATTCATACCCTTGAATCAGGAGTAAACTACTCTCCTCCTGTAAATCCTCCCATCATTGATCCTACAGGACCTTTGTTTGTGGAACAACTTGCTCCGCATGACACATCTTTTCATCACTCGCTTGAAGGTAACCCTAGAGCCGTTGATTGTATTTTCACTCAACCCCAAGACGACCTGATAGTGACCGCTTTTGGTCCAACTACATCATTTTGGGGGGCCTCCTTAGTTCATGGTCTTTCTGATTTTGGTTCACTTCCTATGGTGGAAACTCCACCACGCCTGATCCCTTCCCGATGGACTCCAAAAAAAAAAATTATGGCACCATTTTACAAGACCATCGAACGTTTACACTCACTCGTTGAGTGGGTTAGGTGCCATAGTTTTCCCCCGTGACCCAATCCAGAGGTACCAATCCCCAAACAACATTCCCCTATACATTTATTTTTCTCTTCACTGGGAATATCTACACCCATTATGACCACCTATGAACCATGCTAGCCTTCTTTTCCATCTAGTATGCCTCAAAATTATTCGGTCGTTTCTACACCCCACTTGACCCCAACAAGTGGAGGGAAACCTTCAGCTACCATCAACTTCATAACTGGAACACCTCTGCCTCAAAATTCAAGCAGAGGCTACCCTCTAATTAGTGTTCAACATATGATCAAGGGTCAACCTATAGTTATTGGTCAAAATATTCTTACTAGGAATACTCCAATAGGTGGACAATATTCAACTGGGGGGAAACCCCTAGTCAATACAAAAAATCTAACTAGGGGGAAACCTCTAGTTAGGGGACAAAGTGTAAGCGGAGGATACCCTTCCTACAAGAAATACAATATGGTTGGAAGTTCACTCCCAGCCACGGGACAACCTACATGGGAACATCATGTGGGGGGGGGGGGTGTCTACTTGGAACCAACCCCCATGGGGGCATACATATTCGGGTAAAAATAATATCATAATAGGTCAAAAATACCCAGGGAATATTTTTCTTGGATTACCCTATCCCAGAAATATGAACACCCCATGGGGGAATCATAATGTTCCACCGACTGGACCTCCAGCCGATATACCACCCCCTCCACCACCACCATCCCCACCACCTATCCCACCCCATCCTCCACCACCTATCCCACCTCCACAACCTAGAGGACCCCTGTACTCTGGAGGAGGACCTACACACTCCGGAGGATGACCCCCTTCAGGTCCATCTCCTAATTCGAGAGGACCACCTCCATGTGGCCAACACTTTATGGGAGGAACTTATGATCATTTGATCCATGGTCCTACCGGTACTCAGATGCCTTATCGATATTACCAGTACCCACATCCAAACCGACAGTTACCATTTATGGCTACGTTAGATTTGTCGGATATGTCACGTTTGACCAATGATCTCATCCAACATAGTATAAATTGGCCACCTATTCCTGTGAAGTTACTATTGGACATACCTAAATTTGACGGAAAACCCGATGAGGATCCTAAGAACCACATAATGACATACCATTTGTGGTGCTCCTCTAATTCCTTAATATATTATTCTATCCATATGAGAATTTTTCAATGCACCCTCACCGGTACTACTACAAAGTGGTACATTGAGTTACCACCACACTCTTTCGCCAATTTTAGATCTTTAGCTATGTTATTTTTTACTCATTTTCAACTACCGATCTACTATGAAACTGGAACAGATATTTTGACATCCCTTCGACAATCAACCTCCACTCACATTTCTAATCATATTCATGAGTGGAGAAGGAAACGTCACCTCATTAAAGTTCCCATTCTGAATCAGCTACTCGTCGATTGGTTCATGAAGTCCTTATTACCCATCATAGCTAAAGATGTTTCTATGGGAGGGGTCATTATGGAAGAACAATCCATCTTGTGTGCTCAGTACCTAGACCTAGTCTATGCTCAATCTGGCACATTATATGAAATTATTCCTAATTCCCCATGCCCTACACACGACCCAACAAAACCTCCTATGGGATCACATGCTAATGGAATCATTGGGTCTGTTCATACCCAACCTGATACTCAATCGATTGGATCACAGAACCACCTTATTTCAGCTCCATCCTCGTCACAGGTTGGAAACAACACCAATTGGTCACCCAGCCCTACTTCCACAGTAGAGGTGAATTTAGTTCAATCTGCTTCACCTCATAAATTCAATGGTAAGAAGATTAACAAAGGAAAATCCAAGAAGTATTATAACCACCAAAAGCACAAAAACAATCCCGATCCTAATGACACAAAACATAGATGGAAGGTCAAATATCCTTGTTTACTGAGCGGTGACGATCACTTCATGAAAGAATTTCCACATCGTGAAGAATTCCAAAATTTTCTCAAGGGAAACCCCACACCCACAGTTTTAACAGACCCCTTCCCCACACAACAACAGCAAATGGTCGCACAACCACCACCTTCTTCTCAAGGAGAACCTTCCACAAGCGCTCATGTTCTCATGACGCACAGCGAAACGGTCAACTTATCTACCAAGTCACATACATACGACTCTATTCCTGAAAAATAATCCAATGGAATAATAATAATAAATACTCCCAGTCTACATCCAATGCTCGTCCACTACAAGGTCCTTTAACCATAGAGAAACCTCTAAAGATGCAGTATTGCATCCACCAAAAAGCACAACTCGAAAGGCCATTTTCAACCCTAACGCCCGGGCCACTCAAAACTACAACATTGTAGAAGATCTATCCCAGGCCCCTTGTGCCATGTCGACGCTTGAATTCTTACAAAATTGTTTGAATCAACGTAAGACTCTACTATCTGCTATAGCAGAATTGGATCTAGATTCCTCTAACACGGTCATGTTCCAATTAGAGTATTACAAGCCGAGGATTTCCCACCAATTAGAGTTTCAAATTGTTACCAATGTTTTTGGGAAAATTATCCATTGTACTGTTTTAGACGAAGGATCCTCCACTTTTGTTATGTCAATATCCTGTTGGAGATCCATTGGCTCTCCCGAGTTGAAATGTTCCCCTACTACATTGAAATCATTTGACGGACGTGGATTTCAACCCCACGGGTTGTTACAATCCTTAGCTCTATAGCTAGGAGGTAAGATTGTTTCCATTAACGTGGAAGTAGTCGCCACCCCATTGGATTATGATTTGTTACTTGGTCGAAATTGGTTCTATGACACGACCGCGGTTGCCTCATCTTTCTTCCGCATTATGCAATTTCCCCATCATGGGAAAATTGTCACAATCAACTAGTTATATTTTTGTACACCAGACACCACTACTCATCCTGCGGACAATGTCCTTATATTGGGACACTCATCACAAATATATGAGAGTGTGGGGTAGGAATCCTAAAATACTCATTCCTAATGGGAGTCTTTCCAACACTAGATCTGCCAGCACATGTTTCCACGATGAACATGATCTCATCCATGATCCCATCCTCATCCAACTTGACAAACCAATGGATTTTGCTTGATCTTAATCACATGGATTTGATTGGATATATGATGCCTCTCATCCCCGCTGAAGCTACTTATGAGGCCATCCAATCAGCACCCAATTTACTGGATTCCCACTGTTCGATGGCATCTAACTCAGATTCTCTTCCATCCCGGTGAAACTCATCCCCGCCATCACTCGATCGTCTACTCCATATTTTTCACTCTGATGAATCGATCATGGAGATTATGAGCTTGGATGAGCCTCCATGGGAAGACCTTCATCATCGATCATCTTTCCTCCCGCCTCTCAACATGGTAGAGAACGTGATTCATACTATTGTTTCACCAGATGTCTCTCCTCACCCTCAATCTCCTATTCTTACCCAAAATACAGTAACCGAGGGGAATTTGGAAAACATCACACCTACCATCACTTTAGACATCTTAGTAAAACCAGGAATCGTGGAACATATCCACATAGGCCAAAATTGTTCTCCTGATGAAATCAAGACTTTTACAGCCTTGTCTAAATCGTTCCAGACGTATTTGCATGGTGCTATGAGGAAATTCCCAGGATTGATCCTTCTATTGTTATGCATGAAACCCAAACATATCCCATCGCAAAACCTATCCGGAAAAAACTCTGTCCAGTGTACCATCGAAATATTGCGGCTATCACACAAAGACTGAAAAGTTGTTGAAAGATGAGTTTATTTGTCATGTTCCCTTAACAGATTGGGTCTCCAATGTCATCTCAGTTACGAAGAAATAGGGAACAATTAGAGTTTGTGTTGATTACATGGATCTTAATAAGGCTTGTCCCAAGGACAATTACCCTACCCCGTTTATCGACCAAATTATTGACAACTGTGACGGAAGTGTCATCTTTTCATTCATGGATGGGTTTTTTTGCTATAATAAAATTGAGATCCACCTAGTCAATCAACATAAAACTGATTTCATCTGCCCATGGGGTACGTTTGCATATCGCAAATTACCTTTTGGCCTTAAAAATGTTGGTGCCACATTCCAGCGGGCCATGTATTCCTTTCATGATATCAAGGATTTTGTGGAACCCTACCTCGATGATATTCTTTCTCATTCAAATCGTTGTGACTTCCACATCGATCATCTAGCGATTGTGTTTCTCGGATGTCGACAGTACATTTCCGTTTAAATCCCCATAAGTGCATATTCTGTGTGGATTCTGGACACCTCCTTGGCTTCATCATTTCCAAAGATGAGATCTACATTGATCTCCTCAAGGTAGAGTCCATCGTTTCCCTGCCCCCACTTACATATATTATAGAACTTCAAAGTTTACAGGGGAAGGCAAGCTACCTGCATCATTTCGTGTGTAATTTTGAAAAGAAAAACAAGGTTACATGCGATTGTTAAAGAAGGACGTCTCATTTATTTGGGATGACTACGCCCAAAAGGCCTTTGATGATCTCAAACACGCTATTACTCATGTACCCAGGTTACAAACACCAGATTACACCAAGGATTACATCCTTTATGTTGTTGCCTCTACTTCAACTATCGCTATGGTTTTAGTACAGGAATACAAAAACTCACAAGAACATGTGATCTACTACCTTAGTAAGGGTCTCATAGACTCTAAAACCCATTATTCACATATGGAGAAGTTAGATTTGGCAGTGGTCATCAATGTCCATAAGTTTTGTCACTATATCCTGCTCTGTACTACTACCATTATTGCCAATTCTAACCCTATGTACCACATCCTCACACATCAAGTATTAGGGGGGAAATACTCGCATTGGATCGTGATTCTCCAAGAATTCGATCTCCAGTTTGAAAAGGCTAAATCCAAAAATTCATTGGTATTCGCAGAGCTCATTTGTGATATTCCCCGTACTGATCAATAATATGAGCCCATTGACTCTCTCCCCGGTGATTCATTGTCTTTTATTAATACTTCGACCCTTGGTATGGAGATATCACATTGTATCTCCAAACCCAACGCTTTGGTCCTCACTTGTCCCACGATGAACGTCGTCGTATTCATCACCACGCAAAATATTACTTGATCATTGGTGATAAGCTATACCATCGTGGTATGGATTCCATCCTACGATGTTGTTTAACTCACAAGGAGGCCAAGCATGTTTTAAATGATTGTCACTAGGGGTCCTGTGGCGTTCATCTTTCTTGGATGACTACGGCTCAGAAGATCTTAAGCGTTGGATACTACTGGGAATCCATTTTCAAATATTGTATCAGAAGCGTTCAATAAGTGTACTCCTTGCCATCTTTTTCATCATAAAAAGTGCTCGCACCCAGCCCCACTACATCCAGTTATAGTCATTGGCCCCTTTTCAAAATGGGGCATCAAATTCATGCATTGTAATCCTACCTCAATCGGGGGGCATGGTTATATCATTGTTGTTGTATACTACTTTATCAAATGGGTCGAGGCTATGCCTACATACAAGGAAGACGAAGAAACTTCCACACTCTTTATGTTCAATCACATCACTGCTAGATTCAGAGTCCCTCAAGCCATCGTCACTGATCACAGATCACATTTCCAAAATAAGATGGTGGTTGAACTAAGCGCTAATTTGGGATTTCATCATGAAAAATCAACCCCCTACTATCCTAAATCAAATGGACAAGTAGAGGCCATTAACAAGTTCTTGAAAACCATGATTCAGTGCATGGTAGGCACACACAAGTCAAATTGGAATTTCATGCTTTTTTCATCCCTTTGGGCATACCAGACTTCCGTAAAAAACATCATCGGTTTCACACCATTCCAGTTGGTGTATGGACTAGAGGCAGTATTTCCTATTGAGTGTGAAATTCTATCTTTAAGACTAGTCGTTGAACTTTTAGCGAACACAACTACTGAGGAAGAACGATCCTTATACTTGTCAAAACTTGATGAAACCCGTCTTGATGCAGTTCTAGCCAACGAAGCGCATAAGAAATGCATCAAGGCCCAGTACGATAAATCCATAAAACCTGGTATCTTCAACGAGGGTGATTTCGTCCTTATGACCAAAAACATAATAAGCTGGGGGCAGGTAAACTTGAGTCGATGTGCCATGGCCCATATGTCATAAAACGTGTTTTGGAAAAGGGATCTTATTAGTTGGTCGACTATAACGGAATATCCTTAGGGAGCCTCGTAATGGGATCTACCTAAAGCGGTACTATGCTTAAGTTATCTTGAATTAGTACTTCGTATATATTGTACATGACATGTGTTTTTGTTTGGTGTGACACTTTCTTTTAGTGTGTTAGGATCTTATCTTGATTTTCTCTTATACCATGTTCTACCTGGATGTGCAAATGGAAACCTGCTATGGATTCTGTTGATGTATTTGTAACTTCGGAAGATATTCTTCTATGTATTACACTTGTACCTTATTGTATTCCTGTTGGAGATGTATTATTCCTCCATTCAGAAGTGCCATCATTTTTATTTGTAAGTGTCGCAAGTATTATTTGATGGGTTATTAGACCACCTTGTTGGGGTCAGCCCTGCATGAGTCATGTGGATGGGTTATTAGGCTTCCTTAGGAAGTCGTCCCAGTTAGGGTTAACGGCAGGTCAAGTCATTGTATAAATAGAGAGTGTTTGTCTCTCATTATATTCATTCACTCACTCATACAACTCGCATAGTTGAGAGAGAGGAGTGCGCACAAGTGGAGGAGGAGTAGCTGCTGGAGTCATCTATCTTTTGGGGATTGATCATTGTGATCTTTGTATTGGGGCTTTTTCTATCTCTCAGGAAGTTGCGGGTTTTTCACCTTCTTGGTTTTCCCCGAGGAAACTCTGTGTCTCTTGTGTTTATGATTTTTATGATGTGCATGTTATTCTCTTAGTAGGATCCTAGATAATGTTTGAATGAAATTATCGAAAAAGTAACATGGCATCAGAGCGGGACTAAGAAGAAGACATTGTGCAACTGCGAAAGCTAGGGATTCTTAAATTTTGGGTTTCTCTCCTCAGATCATCAAAGGTAGGAGGCTAGGATGACTCTCCTTCCAAGGGCGCATCTTTCTGTCGAGATAGAATTCAATTCTGAGCACTTTCAGTTTTTGGCCTGTCACTGCTGCGGGAAATTAGGGTTTCGAAGAAAGTTTGAATTTTTGGAATCTGAAACCATGGCTGGATGCACCTCAAGAAAATCAAAATTTAGAGACCAAGATCGAACTTTTTGCTGGGTAGAACCCCGGGCATTATCAAACCCTAGTTCGGGATTTTGACCAAAAAACCAGAAACTACAGATCCGAAAGTTTCAAAGTCAATTTTGAGGGGTCAAATTTTGCAAATTTCAAAATTGAAGTATGCCAACTTGATCAGCTCAGCAAGGCACATCTTTCCATCCATTCAGAAGTTTGGAATTCAAAGTTTGAATTTTTAGGGTTTCTCTGACAAACCCTAATCTAGCTCCAGATCCAGCTTCAACAAATCAAGTGGTCATACCTAAATCTTTTATTTCCATTTTATTTTTTCATTAAGATGTCTCACCACACCAAGCTTGAGGATAAGCTTGAAGGGGATGATAACTTTCGATCGTGGAAGTATAGGATTGGGTTAATCCTAGAAGAGAATGAATTGGACACCTACATAAGAGAAGAGGTTCCAGTTCTAGAGGGAGATGAAGCTAAGGCCTTACACAAGAAGAACTTGGTCAAGGCCAAGAGAATCATTATTGATTCCATAAAATACCATCTCATACCCCATGTGTCTTCCCTAAATACACCTAAGGAGATGTTTGACTCCTTGACCAAGTTGTTTGAAGGAAAGAATATAAATCGGAAGATGACTCTATGGAACCAATTGAAAGGGGTAAATATCCATAATGGAGAGACCATCCAATCCTACTTTACTAAGGTCTCTCAAATCAAAGAACAACTTTAATATGTGGATGAAGTAGTGGAGAATGGATCAATTGTGATGACCACATTGAATGGCCTACCTAGGTCATGAGACTCATTCATCCAAGGTATCTGTGCAAGAAAGAAATTGATCTCTTTCAGTAGACTATGGGAGGAATTTTCACAAGAAGAATATAGGCTTGTGGCCTGAGAAGAAAAAATGGGAAATGAATATCAAGCTCTCACAGCACACACCAATAGAAGTAAGTTCAATAGGGAACAACCTCATCACAAGAAATCGTATCACCGCCATCAAATAGAGAAGAAATATCTGAGATGCTTCACATGTAATGAGAAGGGACACTTTGCCACATATTTCCCCAAGAAAAAAAAGGGATTCAAAAACAACAACAACAACAACAAGAGATATCATGCTCATGCTGCTAAGGATGATGAACCTCCCAGGAAGAAGACTAAGGTAGAAAGTGAAGACTCTTCAAGTGACGAAGAGTATCTTCCAATCTCTGCTCTCACAGGTACTATTACACATGGGTGTAATGATTGGCTTATTGATAGTGGGGCTTCCAAACATATGATGGGATTTAAAGAATATCTTATGGACCTATCTAAACATGAGTCACCTCATAAGGTGAAACTTAGGGATGACTACCAATACCCTATAAAAGGAATTGTTGAATCCTCCTACAAATTAGACTCTGGGAAGTCTTTAAAAATGCAAGATGTTCTATATGTACCTGGACTTAAGAAGAATCTTCTCTCCATATCATATTTGGATGCAAAGGGGATGAGATTTGCATTTGTAGATGGCCCAGTACTTATGTGGCCAAAAGGTACGACCATTGATGATACAGTAGTGATTGGAGAGCAAGAGGGATGCTTGTACAAATTGAAGGGACAACCTGAACATCCCATGGTACATGAATCCATGGAGCCAAGTGAACTTTGGCATAAAAGGCTTGCACATGTGCACTATAGAGCACTACCAATTTCCAGCAAAGCAGTAGGAGGTCTTCATGAAATCCAGTCAAAGCATGAAGGTGTTTGCAAAGGATGTGAAAAAGGAAAGAACACAAAGAAGGCATTTCCAAGCAGTGAAAGTAAGGAAAAAGGAATCTTGGATATTATCCACTCCAATGTATGTGGTCCAATGTCATTCGGTTCTCTGAGTGGGTATGTATATTATGTTTCTTTCATTGATGATTTCTCTAGGAAGACTTGGGTTTATTTCTTGAAGAATAAAGATGAAGTGTTTGAGAAGTTCAAGGAATTCAAATCCTTGATAGAAAACCAAAATGATAAGAAGATAAAGACCTTTAGATCCGACAATGGCAGATAATTCACTTTAGGGGACTTCAAGAAGTTATGCAGTGACTCAGGGATTAAGAGGGATTTGACCACTCCTTACAATCCACAAAAAAATGGGGTGGCAGAAAGGAAGAATAGAACAATCATGGAAGCAGCATGGGCAATGCTTCATGACCAAGATCTACCCATGCACCTATGGGTAGAAGCAGCAAGGACAGTTGTATATGTGCAAAACAAAACACCTCACAAGATACTTGACAAAAAGACACCAGAAGACGTTTTCTCTGGTAAGAAACTAGAAGTTATCCATCTCAGGATATTTGGTTGTCCAATATATACACATGTTCAAAAAGAGAAGAGGACAAAGTTATATCCTTCAGGAAAGAAGGGTATATTTGTGGGTTACAGTGAAAGCTCGAAGGAATATAGAATCTACTTTCCAGGGTTCAAGAAGATTGACATCAGTAGGGATGTAGCTTTTGATGAAGACTCGGCATACATCAAATAAAGGAAGACACCTGTTGAAGATAGTGAAGAACCAAGGGTACCTAGAATACAAGACACCACCATGAACGAAGTAAATCCAGAAGTGGGTCATGAAATAGAAGATCCAAAAGAACCTGTAGATCCACCTTGTGAGAAGAACTCTAACAAGAGGAAACCAGCATGGGCCAGAGATCTCATCCAAGATGCAGAAAGGTATGGTATTCCAGAGAAAGGAAAAGGACAAGGTCACACACCAGCTATGTTTCCCTACTCTGTGACATAATGAACAAAGAACCTTCCTATTATGAAGAAGCCGCAGAAAAGAAAGAATGGAAGGATGCCATGGTCGATGAATACCATTCGATCATGAAGAATGATGTTTGGCATGTGGTCCCAAGTTCAGAAGGGAAGTCTGTTGTGACTTCCAATTGGATCTACAAGATCAAGCATGATGCAGATAGTAGCATAGAGAAATACAAGGAAATGTTTGTGGCTCGTGGCTTCTCCTAGAAAGAAGGGATAGATTATGAAGAGGCTTTTGCACCTGTAGCCAGATACACTTCCATCAAAACAGTACTTGCCTTGGCTACAATGATGAAGTGGAAGATATTCCAGATGGATGTCAAGACAGCTTTCTTGAATGGTGTAGTCGATAAGGAAGTGTATGTGGAGAAGCCACTCGGGTTTGAGACACATGACAGGGAGTCATATGTGTGCAAGTTAAAGAAAGCCTTGTATGGATTGAAGCAAGCACCCAGGACATGGTACGGTAGGATAGACAGCTTCCTGTCCAATTTGGGATTTACCAAGAGTAAAGCGGATTCCAACCTTTACTACAAGGTTGATGAGGGAAATCCAGCTATACTTCTATTGTATGTGGATGACCTATTTGTGACAGGTGAGGATAGGTTGATTACCAACATGAAGAGGAAGCTTGCTGCTGAGTTCGAGATGAAGTACTTGGGTATGATGCATTACTTTCTAGGTATGGAGGTGTGGCAGAGTGTAGATGGAATATTCCTTGGACAAGGGAAGTGTGCAATAGAGATCCTAAAGCGGTTTGGGATGATGATCATCATTATGATCATGAGTATCAGGATGGTTGTAATGTCCCCATTTTGACCCCCTTTGCATTAAATCGTAAATGATGTAAATATTGTGATTTAATCATGGTGAGGATCTCAAGGCCAAGGCCCCACCATTGATTTAGCGTTTTATGTATCGGCAATTAAAAATACATGTCTATGGTTCTTGTGCTAGATAGGCACAATGTAAATAAGACATCATGTAAATACGAATTTTAATGAAAAACCCACAACTAGCTATAAAATGCAACAAAGAGATGGGGGCATGATTCTACAAGGAATAGGGAGGGAAATTATTCAAACCCTTGAGCCAATGGTGTTAATCCATGTGTCAATGAGAAAACCCATAAACCGCCAACTACCCATTTTGGGTTATGGACCCAATCATTTAATTCTTCTAGAAATTTGTTCAGGTAGTTAATGCCTTGGGAATGAAGAGGTATGGCAGCCAATTTCGTGCATGGGCAAGCCATCAACCTGGGAATGCGTATTTTTGCTTCTTGGGCAAGAAAACACCCACGAAATGGTGCCCAAAGCCATTCTAAACCCACAGTATTTCCTCTCTCACGCAATCTGAACTACTGGGCTTTCCATCATCACATTTTTCACCAATTTCCTGCATTTTCCATAGCTGGGAGCTCATTTTTGTGTTACATAGTGGCTGGGAGAGGTGTAGCTAGGGTTTTACCCCTAGCTTGTGCCAATGAGCACCTACTAAGGAGAATGGACTCCTTAGTAGCAGTTCAGTATATTAAACTAATTATGCAATAAACAAAACATTAAATTATTTCTAATACAAGCATGAAGCATAAACACCAAAATGAAAGAATGTCTTTGTATTGATGTTACCTTGAGTGTCAAGGTTGGTGAAGCCCTTTGCAGTGTCCAAGAGGATGCTCCAAGCTTCAAGAATGCTCCTTCTCCTTCTCCAAGGTTGGGGATGGGCCAAAGGTGGCTCTCAAGGTGAAACTAGTTCAAAGGTGGACTAGGGTTTCGAGAGAGATTTTGGCAGAGTAAGGGTGCTTGTGATTGTGGATATGGAATAAGGGATCTCCATCACCTATTTATAGTTTTTTGGTGGTGGAGTGCTGACCCATGGTTTTGGGAAACACATGGTTTTAGGCAGCTGTATAGGGTTTTTTCCTCCTTTTCCTCATTATTTTATATTTTTATTCCCTTTTTAGGGGATTTTTGCTATTTTTGGAGGAAAAGGGGGTTTTTTAGCCTTTTTTAGGCTATTTTGATGGTTTTTTGGCCTTTTGGAGGCATTTTAAGCCTTTTGGAGGCTTTTTAATGGGTTTTTGTGGGATTTTAATGGAAATATGGTAGGAAAATGGACAAATGAGCCATATAATGTGGTAAATGAGCTAGTGAGCACTTTTTGGGTGTTAACAGATTGCCCCCTGATGTGCGAGGGCAGGAGCTCATCGTATGGCCGATGGACATCATAAGTCATGAATGGTTTTCCTGGGTGTGGAGAGGAGAGAAGAAACAAACTGAAGCCCGGAACAACAATCCCGAACAACTGCAAGAACTAAAAGTACATAACCTCAATAAAGGATGAGGAATCATCTGATCATATGGACGAGGCGGGCATTCCCATGCTCGTATCAGGATATAACATAATAACAACAATGGGGTCCAAAAATGGGGACCTGAAATATACATGACCTCAAATACTGACTGAGGAATAATCTCAATATATGGACGAGGCGGGCATACCCATGCTCGTATCAAGATATATAAACATAACTGTGAGGCCCGAAAAGGGGGACCTGTAAGATACATGACCACTGTGTACATCATAAGAGTCCAGAGGGGACACAAATCTGGGACATACTGCTGAGCGGATCATGTGTGAACTGCAGAACTGGTGCACCGGAACAATCAACAGTGCTACTGAGTTTGGTACCAAAGGAACTGATGAGCTGCTGGATCATAGTGACTGGGGTCATACTCTCCATGGTACACTGAACTGGAACTGATCTGGAACTGAAACTGGGTACTCAAGGAAGCATGAAACTGGATGGCTTCCGAATACAAACGCCAACGCAACCCGGACATCCACGGGAACATACAACTGGGCGTTCCGAAGTGACTCACCAATGTGCTAGAGTCGGGGGAAATCCGGGGTCTTCGACAAAAAACTGATGGAATATAATCCTACGCGATCCTCAACGATGCGATCAAGGTGCTGAAGTCGAGCATGTGAGGAACAACCACTCGGAGAGGCAATGATGTCTCCTCTCAGAATGATCCGTAGGCACTTACCACAGATGGTGATAAGTCCAAGGCGTAGGGACCTCTGGGCCTATCCTCTGGAATAGAGGAGCTGTCGTCGACAGAGGGAGACCTGCCCCTAGCAAGGCAATGATGTTTCCTTGACAGGAGCGCGAGGTACAAGACCGAAATGTGATAGTGCTGATGGCGGGACTGATAAACTGTGGGGGGACAACTGGGCAAGTAGAGCGGGTGGACTCAAACTTCCTTTGTTCAGAGTATGATAATGGGAATGATCTGGCAGCATATGAAACTGACTCAGGGAAAAGGGATCATAGCTGTAATGGATCTGGGGGAATAACTGGCTGAGGGAGACTCAAGCTGGTGTAACATGGCAGGAGACTGCAGAATACTCTGAACAAAGGCGACCTAATTGGGGGTGCTGCCGAGATGATCGATCATAGTGCCATGAGGCACAGGAGGAGACTTCTTCATGGGTTAAGGAACTAGAAGAAGTGTGTGGATAAAATGATACTGTCGTGTGGATTTTACGAGCCCAGGACAGTTCATGCTCGTGGTTGCTTTCAATTTTAAGAAGTCTGAAAGCGATAAGAAGACTCTGAGGTAGTGGAATGGTACTGTCGTGTGGATTTTACGAGCCCAGGACAGTGCATGCTCGTGGTTGCTTTCAATTTTAGAGAGTCTGAAAGCAAGTAAGAAGACTCCAGGGGGTTGCTTTTTCGTAGATTTAGTCTCCAAGGCCCAAAGAAGCATAAAAGGATGCAATGAAGAACTCTTCTAGCCGGTGTGACTAGAGTATTCCTTTTTCGTAAGTAGTCTACCAGGTCCGGAAAAGGGTTAAACTTATACCAGATAGACGCCCTTTCAGGTACTTTAACGAGCATGAAAGGAAGCAAGATTGCTCGGCGATCTTTTCATTCTTTTAGGAGTCAGAAAAGAGCTTAACGGAAACTCCCTAAGTGCCTTTTTCGTAAAGGAGTTGTCCGGCCCGAAAAAGGGATAAAATTATACCGAACAAAAGGAATGGCCAGGCAAGGAGGACGTGTTCAATCAAGGTTAAGTAATGATGACCAAGAATGAGGGTAGGTGGGAACACTGATGGACCTCCTTGCGGGGTAGATGAAATGGTGGCAAAATAACGAAACATTTGCAGTATGACAGGAGTGAATGGCTCATGTAAAAATGTGGAACAATCCGATGGCGGCCGATGTGGCACGCAAACCGAGGTAGCAAGGTGTCGGGACACAATGTTGAAATTGTACCAAGTGAGAGCGAGAAATGATCTCAAGCATCATCACGAGCTCGGAAAAATGAATCCGGCGATATAAAGGATGTCAAAAACAGGTGACGGCCGATGTGGCACGTAAACCGAGGTGACGGGGGCATTTTGAAAAATGCCCAGAAAATCTGGAGGTGAGAGCGAGAAATGATCTCTAGCATCATCACCAGCTCGGAAAAATGAATCCGATGATATAAAACATGTGAAAAACGGAGAACGGCCGATGTGGCACGCAAACCATAGCGACAAGGTGTCGGGACACAATGTTGATATTGGTCCTGGTGAGAGCGAGAAATGATCTCAAGCATCATCACGAGCGCGGAAATATGAATCCGGCAGTGCAAATGGTGCGAAAAACGGAGGTCATAAGGACTCCAGAATGGTCAAAGGAACTAACTAGGTTAAAAAATGGTTGCAAATAAAGGTGAGCCCACCAAGCCAAGGATGCAGTGGTGGGGAGAAATGATGACCCGTGGGGGAAGAATACTAGGTGTATCAAATCAAATCAAATCTACAAGTGATATGTGACCTCAAAAATGGTTGAGATCACAAGTGTGAAAAAGTGAGCAAGGTTAATGACCTGCCCCCATGCTATGTGCATGGGGTTTGTGATTATGGATCACATATGTGTTGGTTTGAACGATGGGTTCATTGACGTGCTGAGATAGATGTGATGGGGAAGGTTCAAAATGATTGATCATGACCCCTATCCCAGGGTCGAGGGAATCTATTATGCCCCTTGACTCAGAGGTGTCAAGGTGGTGCTCTATGATGGCGGGGTCAAGACCAGGCATTTCGGTATAGGACCAGGCAAAGACATCACGGAATTCTCTGAAAAGGTTTATGTAGTCCTCAATCTCTTGTTTACTGCAGAATGCTCCTAAAGTGATGAGTTCAGGGGCACGTCCTGGGGCAGCGATATCAACTTGGATGACAGGTGAGATGTTGGCCATGTTACCTTCCTCGAAGGCGTCAGGAGCAGGAATAGGGTCCTTGAACCAGTCGACCTTGGTGGGAAGGAAGTCTTTGGACTCAACTGTGAATTGGGTAGCTGTGCTAGAGGAGGATTCTTCTGGGATGAAATAGGAACGGTGGTGCATATCATCCCAGGGATAATCTGGAGCGGTAAGGGCCTCAAGAATCTCCTCATCGGTATGGAAAGTTTGCGTCGTCAAATCGGTTGACGAGGGAGTAGTGGTGGAAGAGATCATATAGATGGTATTAATCTCTCCAGAAGGGGAAGAGGCCGGGGGGTGGATCTCCTCAATGGTGGTTGGGGCCGTCTCAAGATCCAGATTGTTCATCTCATAGAGAGCCGCTCTGTAATCCGGGAGATCGGGACAATGATGGGAATAATGCCCGTAAACACCGCATATGGCACAGGAGTGGTTAGTGCATAGGGACTTGTCTTTAGGCTTGGGAGTGGGTTTGAGTTCGACAGTTGGGATGTTGGGGTCATCATCGAGCATCTGCATGTGCTCTTGTAATGCGGGTAACTGTGGGCATTGATGGGTCGCATGGCCCAACTCGTCACACAGCGAGAATTTGGGAGGAGCACGAAACACTGGAGGGTTTTTGATTGTCTTGGGAGGTGGTACAGCAGTGTAAGGTTGTGTACCTCTGCCCCCAGTGGGTTGAGGAGGAGGAGGAGGTGTCGTGGAGGACGAAGCGGTAGAGACACCGGGAGGTGGCTGAGTGGTAGTAGCCATGGGTTGCACCAGCTGGAGGACGACATCTGGTGTCGGCGGGCGAACTGGAGGTGAAAGATACCATACAGGTAATCCCAAGGTTAACCCAGGGAGGCTAAGGGTAGCCATGACCGGGGCGCTTACTACTCCTGCTGGAGGAACTAGGAAGGGGATCGTATGGATCGGTGTAACTCCAATGTGACTAGGTACCAATGGTGGTTTAGGCAACAAGGATGGTTGATTGTTAGGTGGTAGGATGTCATGGGACAAGGTACATAAGTCAGACATTTCGGGCGTAGATGATGGCGGAGGAATGGATTGAAAGGTGGAGGTCATCGGCGCGTCTGAGTAGACTCCAGGCCCCGTAGAAGAAACAAATGAGGTGGAGGCAGGAGAAACAGGTTGTTCAACCATGGGGAGAACATTTTCCGGTGCCGCTGGAGCACTGGGATCATAGTAGGTGAGCTGGTCAATCTTAACCACGCGTCCTTCATGGGGGAACATCATGGTGCGAAAGACAGAAGAGGCAACCGCCCGCATGGCATACATGTAGCTGCGGCCAAGTAGAAGGTTGTAATCCAATTGGGCATTGATTACCTCTATGTCAATAAGAACTGTTTTACCACCTAACTGGACTGGAACGTTGGGTAGAAGGCCTTGGGGCTGGGGCCGAACGACCGTCATAGGCACGTAACGCAGTGGTGGACTGCTGGAGAGGAGGGGATCCTAGTTTCTGCCATACAAATGTAGACATAACGCATGTGGAAGCACCCTCATCAATGATGCACCGATGGATAACAAGATTCCTAACGGAGACTGTAACTTGGAAGGCTAAGCTGGAAGGTAGGCGTGGTTCAGACTGGTCTAAATCAAACGCCATCAAATGTGAATCAGTTGGGTCAATCCCCCCGATGGCGGAAAGTAAAGTCTTGCGCTGGGCAGGGCAGTTCTTCAAGACTTCTAACGCAGACATGGCTGCGGGAGATTGGGCTAGGTCGTCTACAATGTTGTAGTTTGACGCAGCACGTGCATTAGGGTTATTATTGATTCGGCGCAGTGGGAAACGAGGTGCTTTCGCAGCGCCATCTGTGGGAGGCGGAGGTATGCGTAACGCCTGATCGGTGGGGTGGGCGTTAGTAGTTTTATCCGTGGGAGTGGCTTCAGAGGTGGAGCCATATTGGTTCCGACGGGTCTGGAGGTTGCTGTAGCTAGGGTTTTACCCCTAGCTTGTGCCAATGAGCACCTACTAAGGAGAATGGACTCCTTAGTAGCAGTTCAGTATATTAAACTAATTATGCAATAAACAAAAAATTAAATTATTTCTAATACAAGCATGAAGCATAAACACCAAAATGAAAGAATGTCTTTGTATTGATGTTACCTTGAGTGTCAAGGTTGGTGAAGCCCTTTGCAGTGTCCAAGAGGATGCTCCAAGCTCCAAGAATGCTCCTTCTCCTTCTCCAATGTTGGGGATGGGCCAAAACTGTAGCTAGGGTTTTACCCCTAGCTTGTGCCAATGAGCACCTACTAAGGAGAATGGACTCCTTAGTAGCAGTTCAGTATATTAAACTAATTATGCAATAAACAAAACATTAAATTATTTCTAATACAAGCATGAAGCATAAACAATGAAGAATGTCTTTGTATTGATGTTACCTTTGAGTGTCAAGGTTGGTGAAGCCCTTTGCAGTGTCCAAGAGGATGCTCCAAGCTTCAAGAATGCTCCTTCTCCTTCTCCAAGGTTGGGGATGGGGCCAAAGGTGGCTCTCAAGGTGAAACTAGTTCAAAGGTGGACTAGGGTTTCGAGAGAGATTTTGGCAGAGTAAGGGTGCTTGTGATTGTGGATATGGAATAAGGGATCTCCATCACCTATTTATAGTTTTTTGGTGGTGGAGTGCTGACCCATGGTTTTGGGAAACACATGGTTTTAGGCAGCTGTATAGGGTTTTTTCCTCCTTTTCCTCATTATTTTATATTTTTATTCCCTTTTTAGGGGGATTTTTGCTATTGTGTGAGGAGAAAAGGGGGTTTTTTTAGCCTTTTTTAGGCTATTTTGATGGTTTTTTGGCCTTTTGGGAGGCATTTTAAGCCTTTTGGAGGATTTTTAATGGGGTTTTTGTGGGATTTTAATGGAAATATGGTAGGAAAATGGACAAATGAGCCATATAATGTGGTAAATGAGCTAGTGAGCACTTTTTGGGTGTTAACAAGAGGAGGACCATGATTTGGGACTGTTATGGAGGCTGTTTTTTTCCCCAGAATGTTCATGGATGTTTTTTCTGAAAACGGATTTGGCTTCCTAGGGTTGTTCCCCATCTTCCAGTTTTGTTTTTGAGTTTCCCACGTTTTTCTGAAGCTAATGAAAACCCCATCTTTGGGCATCTCACTGTAAAAACGTTTCTTCATGCCCAGCACTTATACTCTTGCTATTATGTGCATCCCTATTTTTATTTGGAGACTGTAAGCAAGAAACTTGGAGTGGTAGTGGATAGAATTGGCTTGATAAACCTAGTGAAGGGAGTAACCTCTCAAGAAGATCAAGAGGGATTTGGCTACTCTTCTATGCACACCCTGAGAGCACTAGATGGGGAAGGTATGGCTTGAGGGACTGTACATCAGTGAAAAGAATACTTCCTTGTGCTGGGTGTGTAGGTATTGTGGGTGCCAAGATAGATAGATATTGTAAGGTTACCCCTGGCTCTGTGCTTGAGCTTACTAGCTTAGCCACTCTTCCTTTCCATTTCCTAGCATCCTGATAAACCCAATTGTAAATTGGCTTGGCTCATCTTGGTGTATGCTTGGCTATGTGTGAGTTTGTTGTTCCCTGGTTCCTTGTAGAAATCATGCCCAGCTCGGGGGTGGCAGTTGTATCAAGAGGTTGATAAGCACAACTGGCCTATGGTTGGGTGGAACGTTGCAGATGCATAGCTGGTTGCTCGGGACTACTTTGTTAAGATAAGTATTCTCTTTTATAAATTCTGCAATGTCTTTATTTAATGGCTGTCACATAAATGTTTGAATGTATGTTAGATATTAAACATGATTTTTTTTAAATTCCGTTGTGTTTCTATAACATGCACATGTATATGTCTTTTTATTTAAGATTTTTTACTTAATGGATATGGGGTTAGATGTCCGGAATTAGAGTGATGTTCTCTCCCATGCTGGGATGATGGGAGGGGACATTACAATGGTACTCCATGGCCATGGACAGTTCGTGCGAGGGTAGCATGTAATAAGTCCTGGAGATCCAGATAGGTTGTGCTAGGCACGTAAAAGTCCTCAAATTCTCTATAGAGATCTTGCAGGGAAAGACACTCTTTTAAGGTTTTGCTAGACCACATGTAATAAGTCCAGGAGATTCGGACAAGTTGTGCTAGGCACGTAAAAATTCCTCGGATGCTCTTTAGAGATCTTGCAGGGCAAGACACTCTTTTAAGGTTTTGTGGAGACCACATGTAATCAGTCCTGGAGATCCGGACAGGTTGTGCTAGGCACGTAAAAGTCCTTGGATGCTCTTTAGAGATCTTGCAGGGAAAGACACTCTTTTAAGGTTTTGTGGGGATCACATGTAATCGGTCCTAGAGATCTGGACAAGTTGTGCTAGGCACGTAAAGTCCTCGGATGCTCTTTAGAGATATTGCAGGTCGCAAGACACTCTTTTAAGGTTTTTTGAAGGTCACATGTAAAAGTCTTGGGAGATCCGATAGGTTGAGCAGTAAGCTCGTAATCAGTGCTGGGATGCTCTTTGGAGGTTTTGTTGACACACGTAATCAGCCCTGAGGATTCCACAGGATGGCCAGCTTGCAGAGATGATGAAGACCTATAAGAGGCTAGGCCTACATCTAGCATGAAAAAGGGTTTCCTTTGTGGAATTTCCTATGACGAGAAGAATTGAGAGATAGCACAGTGATTGAGATGACCAGTACAGCAGCAGTGATGATGATGCTCCGTGATCCAGTGATGATGATCTAGCTCCAGAATTGAATACTTATGGCAATATGTATTGATGACCTATGTCTAGAGAATACCTTCCTAGTTAAGAGGGAGTGTTGATGTATTTGTAACTTCGGAATATATTCTTCTATGTATTACACTTGTACCTTATTGTATTCATGTTGGAGATGTATTATTCCTTCATTCAGAAGTGTCGTCATTTGTATTTGTAAGTGTCGCAAGTATTATTGTAAGTGTCGCAAGTGTCACAAGTATTATTTGATTGGTTATTAGACCACCTTGGTGGGGTCATCCCTGCATGATTAATGTGGATGGGTTATTAGGCTTCCTTAGGAATTCATCCCAGTTAGGGTTAAAGGCAGGTCAAGTCATTGTATCAATAGAGAGTTTGTGTCTCTCATTCTATTCATTCACTCACTCATCCAAGTCGCATAGTTGAGAGAGAGGAGTGCGCACAAGTGGAGGAGGAGTAGCTGCTGGAGTCATCTATCTTATGGGGATTGATATTTTTTATCTTTGTATTGGGGCTTATTCTATCTCTGAGGAAGTTGTAGGGTTTTTCACTTCCTTGGTTTTCCCCGAGGAAACTCTGTGTCTCTTTTGTTTATGATTGTTATGTTGTGCATGTTATTCTCTTAGTAGGGTCCTAGATAATGTTTGAATGAAATTATTGAAAAATTAACAGATTCGTGGATGACGCTAGCTGTAACACCCGCAGCCTCGCCTCGGTAGCATGGGTACTTTATTCCCCTACCGGTGAACTGATAAGCTCAGTAGGAACTTACCTAGGTCTTGCAACTAACAACATCGTTGAATATCGAGTGGTGATTAGATTATTGACCAACACTTTTCCCTTGGTGTGGAACACATTGTTATCTACCTCGATTCTCAACTAGTGGTATCTCATTTGAACCATGTCTACAATATCTGTGACCCTATATTACTCCTCTTGTTTCGACGGGTATGTATCTTGGAAAGGTCTTTTGAGTCCATTCAATACCTACACATTCCAAGAAGTATGAATATGATTGTCGATTCATTGGCTAATTTTATATTAGATTGGCACATTGCACATTCATAAACATTTTTATCAAAGATGCATAAATCAACATGACATGTAAATTATTCATAGTGTATAGGAAAGCATGCATAAGATCCAAATCCATCATAAAAACACAGTGTATAAACCACTCATTTTACTCCTTTGGGTTATCCGAAGAATGCACTGATCATTAGTTTCATTAGGTCCCAGTGTTAATATCCTCGTGTCACTACTGCCAAGTCATGTCATTCTATGTTCAATAGAAGGATTTTGATCGATTCAATCTATGCAATAATTATAACCTCCTTTGCGTCAGTCACCCCTGAGTCAGTCTCAAACATTATTCTACAGTCCGATATACTCCAAAAACATATTTGATCTTGTTTCGTGTCAATGATGGGGGAAACATCATGGCCCTCCTTCGACGGGTTTATCCTTGTCAACTTCAACACATCATCCAAGGATTGAACCTAGAAACAAGTCAAGTACCTTGGGCCGGCATGCCTTAATGGTAGGTTACCTTGCTTCCAATAGTAAGTTCTCATTATTGACTTATGATTGAAATATTCCACTGAATGTTCCCCCTCAACTCATTTGATTCACATTCGGTGGTATGTACTATGATACCTTGGGGATCATTAAAATCAATGGTGATTTCCATCGCACTTGTTAACGGTTTACATCAATGGCCGATAATCAAGTGGTTTCAACCATATTCAACATCAAAACATTGTAATCACATTATTAGATTCGTATCATTGCGGGTTCGGTTTGAAGACCATGGGTTAAATTATGTATCTTACCAAGGCTACGATGGATATTTTTTGAGTCATATCACACGGATACACTCTTGTATTGGTTGTGACTATGTAATTATCTCATCATGGATCTACACTTGTTTCTAGTATCCATGATTGTGTCCAGTCAATCAATACTATCATGGATCTGCAATGTATTGGTTGGCAGTCATGTTATGGGTCATTTGAGACATATATCTCAGAGTCTGTTGTGTTGCAGGAATCTTTGTTTGTCACTCCAGCCGATGGTCCTTGCATCGAACTTCCATGTTTCAAAGCATCTCACCTACCCTATTTCTCTATCTTCATGTTTTTGGGGGCATTCTGTTACACCAAAATCTCATCATCATGAGTTATATGTCCTCTATTTTCCCTAATTCCTAAAGCACTTGGGCCAATTGATTGAAAGAAGAGTTGTTGTTGTTCCTTCTTCCTTTTGTTTTCACCCTGATGCACCCTACTCGTTGACAAGGTGCATCAGACCCTTGGTGACACACTCTGCACATTAACAGAGTGCGCCAGTGACACTGGTTGCCTTTGCACAAGGTGTGTCACCCCTCAAAGATGTGAATTGCTTGTGTGCAAAGTGCGTCACTGTTGTTTTAAAAGGAGAAAGAGAAGCTTCAAGCGGTTTCTATAACCTTTGGTTATGTGGAGGCTTATCCCTATGAACTAGGAAAGGTGGCACTTGATCCCCTTATCTTTAGGGATGATACTTTGATCTTCTCCCACAAATCCTCAACCTCTCCTATCCCTTTAGGCCTATAAATACAAATCCCTTCTCCATGGTTAGGAGGAGAAAGAGGAGAGCACTTAAATGTTGGTGAAATTCTGGTAGATTTGGTTCCATTCATCCATTAGGAGGAAAAATATTGTATCTTTGAGGCTAGGATCATTTGGAAGGAGTTACGACGTCAAAGCTTGGTTGTAACCTCTCTCTATGTACTTATTACAATTATGTTAATGCATATTCTTTCCATAAACATCTTGTTATTGTAAGATATTTAGAATTGGCTTATTTGACTGCTAGTTTAGGTATGATATATGTTTATATGCTATTAGTGCTTGCTTGTTTCCACTCGTTGTACATGGTTTTGCAGCTAGAGATTTGAAGATGAAGATTTACATCAAGCAAGGAGATAGTATTGCATTCATAAGGTGAGTTATCTTCTGATATTCTTTGCAATTTGATTAATATAGGAAATTAATTTGTATTGTGTACTAATTTTGTTCTAGATCCAAACCATTTGGAATAGGTAGATCGGTTAGTGTCCGCACTGACGAATTGTCTACAAACAATAGGGATACCCAACATCAAGTTTTCTAAAGGTGTATGTCAAAGTTGTATCCTAGGAAAACACCATGAGCATAAATTTGAAAGAGCCAAAACTGAACCAAACTCAACATCTCGTGAGATTATACACAGTGACATATTAGGTCCATTCCCCCATGAGTCTTTGAACAATGAAAAATACATCCTAACCTTCATAGATGAATTTTCCATATTTTGTTGGATCTTCTTCCTCAAGTTAAAGTCTTAAGTGTTCAATTTGTTCAAGGTTTTCAAAGCCTTAGTAGAGAACTAGTCTGGGAGATATACCAAGGTCCTCAAATATGATACTGGTGGGGAGTACATCAAATCTGAGTTTCAACAATTATGTGCTTCTATTGGTATTCAGATGCAACACACTGTTCCATACGCACCTTAGCAGAATGGTGTTGCTGAGAGGAAGAACGGATCTCTCAAAGAGATGGCTACATGTATGCTTGAGGCCAAATATTTGTATCCAAGGATTTGGAATGCGACTATCAACTGTGCATCCTACATCCAGAACAGAGTGAATCATAAATCATTGAAAGGAATCAATCCTTTTGAAGCTTGGACTGGGCACAAGCCTAATGTTTCTCATTTCAGGATTTTTGGCTCCAAGGCTTGGACTAGGATTCCACTTGAGAAGAGGAGGGACATGCAGCCCCAAATAAAACCATGTATTTTTGTTGGCTATTCAAAATACTCTAAGGGTTATAAGTTGTTGAAAATTACCACTCAAAAATCATTCATTGAGATGAGTGTTTAATTTGAAGAAGAGCCCTTGCAATCAATTGAAGTTGGAGAACCTTCTACACCTCCACCCGTGAAAGTAAGTGAATTTCCTCATAATGTTTCTTATTCTGATATATCTAATGATTAATACCATATTATTATTGATACGGTTTCATCTACAAGGCCTAAGTGGGTTGCTAAGACTCTTCAAGAAGCTGGTGAACTTGTGGGGAATCCCTAGGATCCTAGGAGGACTAGATCACAATTTGAGAGTGTTCTTTCAGTGAATGATCCAAGTTACCTACCTGAGAATTGTTTTTGTTGGTTGATTCAGAACCTCATACATATGAATAAGCCTCACATGTCCCAAGATGGCAGGAATCCATGGATTAGGAGTTTCATTCACTACAAAAAAATGAAACTTGGGAGCTCGTCAAGCTTCCTCCAGGCAGAAAATTGGTGTGTAAGTGGATATTCAAGACCAAATTTGCAGTTGATGGTGCAGCTGTGAAATATAATACAAGGATTGTGTCAAAGGGATTCTCCCAAGTTCATTTCCTTGACTATAATGAGACCTTTTCACCAGTTGCAAAGCAGGATTCGATAAGACTAGTTCTGGAAATTTCTACATCCAAGCACTACGAAGTGCATCACATGGATTTCAAGAGTTCTTTCCTCCATGTAGATCTTGAGGAGGAGATATATATGCAGCATCTAGAGGTATATACATCAGATAATAACCTTTTGTGCAGGTTGAAGAAGTCCTTGTATGGACTTAAGCAAGCTCCCAGCGCTTGGTATGCCAAGATGGACAACTTCCTCTTGTCAAAATCTTTTAGTAGATGCAAGTCTAATCCAAATCTTTACATGAAGTTGTATGATGATTCCATCTTGATTATTGTGTTATATTTTGATGACCTACTAATCACAGGTATCTCTATTGATCAAATAGCTTCATTGAATACCTCCTTGCATCAAGCTTTTTCCATGACTGACTTGGGAATACTTAAGCAATTTTTGGGGCTTGAGATTTCACAATCCAAGTCTTGAATTAAGGTATCTCAGTCAAAATATGCTTCAGACCTGCTAAAGAAGTTCAAGATGGCTGAATGCAAGCCTACAAAGACTCCCTTCCTTTCAGAAGTAAGACTTGAAGAAGTAGTTTCTACATCGTGATGACCAAGGTTGTCATTGATGACAGTACATTAATGACAAAGCAAAATAAAGGTTGATGACATGGAATGATTCAGGCATTTCTAAGGGCCCTTGCGGGCATCTTCTAAGGAGAAGTGCGGGAATTTCTATGGAGCTTGTGGGCATATGAAAAGATCCCCTGCGAGCATCTATAAGATCCCTTGCGGGCATCTCTTGGAGCATCTTGCGGGCATCTCTATGGAGAAGTGTGGGCATATCTAAGAGCCCCTTGCGGGCATATCTTAGAGCCCTTGCGAGCATCTCTTGGAGCCATTGAGGGAATTTATGATGGAGAAGCTTGCAAGCATATGGAAGGGTTATGGGAATTCTGAAAGGGCAGTCAATGACATGGAAAGAAAGTCATGGCATTTTGAGCATTGGAGCCATGATATGGGAATTGGAAAACTAAGTGGTCCAAATGACCCATTTTGTGGTCATTTGTTAATAGAATGGTCATTTTTGGCTTGATGTTAATGATGGTCCATACTACCACTTAATGATGGGCCTGAATTCCATAGAAACCATCTGGTTCAAATATTAAATGACATCTTGAAAGATTCCTTGAAACCCTTGCATGTGGTACCCTTGGGTTTCAAACCCACACACTTGGCAGTTTGTTGATAATGATATACGATCATTGTTGTGGCAAGATGGATTTTGGGATGTTGATGAAGATGGAACATGTGGACATACCTTGCAGACATTTGATGGCTTGAAATTCATGATGATCATGATATGCATGAAGTGGATCACCTATTGGAGACATAAGTTAAAATAAGAATTAAAGGCTTATCTCTCAAACTACAAGTCGACCTGCTAAGAAGTTTTTGTTTAATTATTTTAAAACATACTACAAGTCAGCTTCAAACAAATTTTAAAAATAATAAATTCTTTTATCAAAAAATGACAGGTCGGCCTTTAAAAGTACCATGGAAAACTAGTATAAATAGAACCCAATGATCTCATTCACTTTGCAGAGATTGAGAAGGTAGTTTTGGGTCTGATTTTTGGGTGTAGCTTCTGAGGAAATTCAGATGTAGAAGAAAATCATAGTATGAAGGTGAGTAAGGAAGTATTTCTCTGATTTTTATGTTCATTAAGTGACTGACGCAGCTGTGAAGGAAACATGGTGTGATATCTTCTCTGAAATCAATTATGAGGCAGCTGCAGTTTAATAAAAGCTTGTTAAGTTTCTTTTACCTGAATTTGAGTGTGAAAAGAAGACTAAGGCCGCAACATGAATTTTAATCAATAATGAAATTAGAGTGAAAAAGAGGAAGCTGCAGATGGAAGAATGAGGCAACAATAAACTTAATAAAGTTTATTTTCTCTATTTTTCTCTTTTATCTGAATTTCGGGACAGACAGAGACTAAGGAAGCTCGTGGACACTACAGGAAGTAGTAGTAAATGAAGATGACTGGACATAATGTGAAATGATGACATGTTTAGTGATATGATAAGTAGGACAGAGAAATAATTGATTATACAAATTGATGACATGATTGTGTTAACAAGGATAGGTTGATGAAATGTGACATGACAGAGTTGATGAAACGAATCTATATGTAATTGTAATTTGGGTCTTGCACACCCTTTTTTAGTTGGATCTAAGAAAATGTAATGTCCCCATTCCAATAATTTCATAGTAAGACAATCCCATCAATCCTACTAGTTTCCTAGGTTGGATGGGAACATGTGGAATGGTAATAAGGAAGCTAATAAATGATTTTTAGACATTAGAAGGGTTCAAGTATTTAATAAATAGATTTAATAAAGAAATTCAAGAGAAATCCTAGGTGACAAATGGTTTTGGAGACATATGGAGGATGTGGGACCCACACTAGCTTAATTTTTCATAATACATGGTATCTCTCTTTTGCAAATTCGAATTAATGGGAATGTGAACACTCTTGGGTGAGTTTGTAAGTCATAACACATTTCATTGAGCATCTTAGGTCGAATTGGGAAAGAATTGGTAACCTCCATGGAAGATAAAGAGTCAAACTGGAAGTTTGTGGACACTTGGGCTAGATTCCCTAGCCCCTATGACACCAATGATGGAGCATCTATGACAACTATGAAAAATTGCAGACCTGACCTCTGACATCTGACCACTATGACATGTCAGCAACAAAAATAGGCTCAAGGAAGGTGAATTTGGGAGTTGGAGAAGCCAAAGAGACTCAAAATCAAATTTGGGAGAAGATGGAAGGTTGGAACTAGGAGACAAGTGGCAAATGTGGAATATTTCCTAAATGGAAATCTATTGAATATATGGAGAGGATTTCAACCCTTAGAAGGCTAATGTTGGTTATAAAATGCAGAAATGTATTATGAGAATGGCTTTTGATGATTTGAGAAAAATTGCATTTGTGAAGAGAGAGCTAGTGGATGACTAATTTCTTGCCTTAGCCAATTTCGAGGGTGAAAGATTCCCATCCAAGTTGGTTTTGGAGAGGCCACTCAGGTCTTTCATGGTGATTTAATGGAATTTTTATTTGCAGTTAGCATCTACAGGAATTTTCATGGTTTGTTTTAGTGCAGCACTTTCGCTCCACCGTTTCCAGTTTTGAAGGCATATTCATGCTCCTTGAGGGAGGGCGTTTTTGGTGAGCACTTGTGCTTCTTGAGAGAGATTATCATTATATATTTCTGATTGTAATAGCTTCATATCCTCTGTTATTAATATTCAGAAAGTATCAGGTCGAAATACCCACTGGTTGTATGCAAAACTATTGATTAATGAGCAAACAATGTCCATTTCCCCAATGCATTGATGTATGACACTATAATGTTGATTATTTCGAATGGATGGATGATTCTATGATATATTTGTGATAAATATACTACCATGTATGTATTATACAAGTTTCATGTACTGTACTTGAGCATTTGAAGCATTTTTACTTAGTTTAGTTGTATTGGGAGGTGAAATGGTGTCATTTCCCTAAGGGTCGAATTGGGGGTTTTTGTTGTTGAATGTGAGAGAGTTATAAAAGTAGTAAAAATAAATTAATGCTGCATATGAGACATTAATCACATACTTAACACATTATATACCTCTGTTCATAAATTCGTGGGATTTTGGAGGCATTTGGAAGGCCATTTGCAGTGTTACCCGGGGGGGATTTGATGCACAAATTACTAGTCAAAATTACATATATTGATCATAATACAAATCAAGTTTTCAGCAGTATTTGGAGGGCCATAAAAAATCCATGAACCTGATATTCAAGTGTAAATACCATTCATACACTCCTACAGAATATTTGGGAGCATTTGGGTTGATTTGGAGGTCAAAACAGTTAAACTAGTCAAAGGTCGAAATTGGGGAAAAAGTGGAAAAATTGGCATTTTAATAGAATTTTGAAAAAGGGTCATTACAAGTGGTATCAGAGAGTTTTCTTGGCACCTGATGGTATTAACAAGAATTCAAAAGAATAATCCACCACCCCTTGAACCAGTAGTTGAAAATATTTTTGTTGAAGAAGAGGTAGTAGAAGAAGAGAAGTCTTTAACTAAAATCATGGATAGAGAGGAGGAGGACAAAGCAAGATATAAGGAGGAACTTATTGCAACCTTAGATCCATGTTTCTCTAAACTTTCAACAAACATGGATAGGATAGGTGACATATTGTTGCAAGGACTTGAATTGTCGATTAGCCAGCTTCAAAGCAAAGGGATGATAGGAGATAATAGTGGTTCACACTCAGGGGAAAAGATGAAAGGGAATGAGCATATTTTCTCATGTACAGGACCTCATAATAGACCTGATGAATTTCAAAGCACACAAAGGCATAATGCACCTAAATTTCTCACACCCAAAGAAGAGCCCAATCTTGACTGGGATTACAAGAAACTAGTAAATGATTGGAATGATTTGAATGAAGAGTGTAAAAGAGGTGTACCACTCAATGACTACATTGATGCTATGCAAAAGATTAAAAGGAAGGGAGAAAACATGATTCCATTCCAAAACAAAGAATTAAATAGTGCTATTGGAAAATTTTCACTTCCTACTTTTGATGGTTCTTCTCAAAATTCTACTAACACTTGGATGCAAAAATTGGATGTATATTTTCAGCTGAATCCTATGTTGGAAGAGGATGCATTAAAAATGGCCATTTTTCATTTGGAAGGAGATGCCAATGAATGGTGGTTCTATGGATTGAAAACCTTAGTTCATGATCAGGTTAAAACATATGGAGAATTTTTTGATGGGGTACTACAGAGATTTGAACAAAAAGATCCAGAATTGCCTTTCAAGGAATTAGATCAATTGAAGCAAACTGGGACCCCTACTGAATAGATGTTGGACTTTCAAAAATTATCAGTCAAGGTGGCTGATGTATCTATGGGAAGGTTGGTATTGCTGTTAACTGAAGGTTTGGTTGAACCCTTAAAAGTTTTGGTCAAATCCCACAAGCCAACTACATTAAAAGATGCAATGAACTTGACTAGGGATCTCCAAAATATGCTTCCTAGAACGAGATTTCCTCCCAAGCCTGACTTCATAATTGAAAAGAAACCTTGGCAAAGAGATGCACCTGATAAGAAGCCATGGAAAGAAGATGAATATGGAAAGGATAAGAAAGAGGAACTAAGCAGGAAAGAGCTCGGAAGGAAGAAATTGTGTTACTCATGCTTCCAACCATGGGTACCTGGACATAAATGTGCTAAAGGAAAGGCCCAATTCATTGAAGTATTTTATGATGAGGGATATGAAGGGGGCATAGAGGAAGAAGGACATAATTCATCCCAAGAAGAAGGATATACTACAGCAGAAGAAGGGAAACCAGAGGTGAAGCATCCCTCTCCCACCAAAGTAACAATGGCAGTACTTTCAGCAGTACCTCGCTATCATACTATCCGATGAAAAGGTATGGTACAAGGATAAAGAACTTCAGTTTTGGTAGATGGAGGAGTCACCCATAAATTCATTGATGCAGAGATGGTGGAGAAAAGAAATATTCCTATTGAACCATTTGATGGCTTCACAGTTGTCATTCCCGGTCACAACACAATGGAGTGCAAAACATGGATTCCATAGCTGCAAGTCACCGTAGGTAACTATACTTTTGTCGATAGTTCTTATGTGGTTGATATTTCTGATACTAATGTTGTTTTGGGAGTGCAATGGTTGTATTCAATAGGAGAGCATACAGTAAATTATAAAATTCTTGAAATGAAATTCAAAGATTCAAAAGGAGTACTAAGGATTGTGAGAGGGCAACACACCTATCCGAATAAGGTAGTTTCTTCCCACAGCATGAAGCACCAGAATAGAAAGATTATGGGAGACATTACTCATGGAAGGCCACCAGATAAAGGAGGGACAAGTTTGCAGCATGGTAAATTGAGATTGCTTGAGGACAAGCAATCTTGGGTGGGGAGGATTGTAATGTCCCCATTCCAATAATTTCATAGTAAGACAATCCCATCAATCCTACTAGTTTCCTAGGTTGGATGGGCACATGTGGAATGGTAATAAGGAAGCTAATAAATGATGTTTAGACATTAGAAGGGTTCAAGTATTTAATAAATAGAGTTAATAAAGAAATTCAAGAGAAATCTTAGGTGACAAATGGTTTTGGAGACATCTGGAGGATGTGGGACCCACACTAGCTTGATTTTTCATAATACATGGTATCTCTCTTTTGCAAATTCGAATTAATGGGAATGTGAAAAATCTTGGATGAGTTGGTAAGTCATAACACATTTCATTGAGCATCTTAGGTCGAATTGGGAAGGATTGGTAACCTCCATGGAAGATAAAGAGTCAAAGTGGAAGTTTGTGGACACTTGGGCTAGATTCCCTAGCCCCTATGACACCAATGATGGAGCATCTATGACAACTATGAAAAATTGCAGACCTGACCTCTGACATCTGACCACTATTACATGTCAGCACCAAAAATAGGCTCAAAGAAAGCGAATTTGGGAGTTGGAGAAGCCAAAGAGACTCAAAATCGAATTTGGGAGAAGATGGAAGGTTGGAACTAGGAGACAAGTGGCAAATGTGGAATATTTACTAAATGGAAATCTATTGAATCTATTGAGAGGATTTCGACCCTTATAAGGCTAATTTTGGTTATAAAATGTAGAAATGAAGTATGAGAATGTCTTTTGATGATTTGAGAAAAATTGCATTGGTGAAGAGAGAGCTAGTGGATGACTAGTTTCTTGCCTTAGCCAATTTCGAGGGTGAAAGATTCCCATCCAAGTTGGTGTTTGGAGAGGTCACTCAGGTCTTTCATGGTGCTTTAATGGAGTTTGTATTTGCAGGTAGTAGCTACAGGAAGTTTCATGGTTTAGTTTAGTGCAGCACTTTCTCTCCACTGTTTCCAGTTTTGAAGGCATATTCATGCTCCTTGAGGGAGGGCGTTTTTGGTGAGAACTTGTGCTTCTTGAGAGAGATTCTCATTATATATTTATGATTTTAATAGATTCATATCCTATTTTATTAATATTCAGAAAGTCTCAGGTCGAAATACCCACTGGTTGTATGCAAAACTATTGATTAACAAGCAAACAATGTCCATTTCCCCAATGCATTGATGTATGACACTATAATGTTGATTATTTCGAATGGATGGATGATTCTATGATATATTTGTGATAAATATACTTCCATTTATTTCTTATACAAGTTTCATGTACTGTACTTGAGCATTTGAAGCATTTTTACTCAGTTTAGTTGTATTGGGAGGTGAAATAGTGCCATTTCCCCAAGGGTCGAATTGGGGGTTTTTGCTGTTGAATGTGAGAGAGTTAGAACAGTAATAAAAATAAATTAATGGTGCATATGAGACCTTAATAACATAATTAACACATTATATACCTCTGTTCATAAATTCGTGGGAGTTTGGAGGCATTTGGAAGGCCATTTGCAGTGTTACCCGGGGGGGATTTGATGCACAAATTACTAGTCAAAATTACATATATTGATCAGAATAAAAATCAAGTTTGTAGAAGTATTTGGAGGGACATAAAACATCCCTGAACCTCATATTCAATTCTAAATACCATTCATGCACTCCTACAGAAGATTTGGGAGCATTTGGGGGTATTTGGAGGTCAAAACAGTTAAACTAGTCAAAGGTCGAAATTGGGGAAAAAGTGGAAAAATTGGCATTTTAATAGAATTTTGAAAAATGGTCATTACAGAAAAGACCAAGTTGGTTATTGGAATAGAATTTGATGCTTCTCATTCCGTTGTAGCTAATGAAAACCTGAAGGTTGTGGCATCCATTGTAAATCATATCAAATTAAATATAATAAAGTTTACAAAGCTTATCTTGCGATGTGTCTATAATGATTTGTATTTGATGATTGTTGATGAATAGCTTATTGTGAATGATGAACTCTACTTAAGTGTTGAATTGAAATTATTTAATCATCTATGTTTAAGTTTTGAAGAAGTGAAATTGGTAAAAAGTGTTGGCACACTGATTCACCCCTCCCTCTTAGTGTGCCATTGTGTCTAACAACTGATATCATAGCTTGGCCTTCTTCACAAGCCTAACTATCTTAAAGGAGATCGGTGGACACAAAATGGAAGAACGAGTAGAGTTCATTAACAATGAAGTTCATTTTTTGACATATCAAATTATTTTGGCTGGAGAAGCAAAATGAAAGCTTGCTTGAAGTGGTTTGGTGTTTGGGAAATTGTGGTCAATCCACCTATCCAGTCCAACAAGAATACAGAGACAGCTGCTCGGAAAGATGTCGAGAAGGAAAACAACATTTCCTTGAATTTTCTAATGGATGGTCTCTCAAGCTCTGTCAAGGAAAGTGTAGGAGAATACACTCTGCCAAAGATCTTTGGTTCAAGCTAAAAAGTGAGTACCAAAGGAGAAACCAAGACACAGAAAAGGAAACAAAAGTCAAGCCCTCTGAATATGGGAAGAAAGAAGAAAAGGAGGTACAAGCTTCATACATCAATGAAGGTAAGTATTCCTCTTATAGTAGTAGCTCTAAATGTGATGATGTTGAAATTCTACTTACAGAAGATGAGAAGGAAGACTTGCTTAAATTCAATCATGCATTTGCATGTACCCTAATGGATATTGATCTCAAATTAAATCTGAGGCTTAAAAAGAATATTTTTGGCTCCTTCGAAAAATATCAAAAGAATACCATGGATTTGCTCAAAAAGCTCAATCTCAATGTTAGGATATTCCTATACTCCATCCTAGTCCCACCAGTATTTTGATCATTTACATTTTCAGTGATGCATGCACTTTTAGGGTTTGCATGCATCATTTAGGGTTTGCATGCATTCCAGTCATCAGTCCAGCACCTAGCCCTCAGTTAGCCATCCCCCGAGAGCTTCTCTCAGATCACTTTTATCCCTCCTAGAGCTTAGTGTGCCCTTCCTCCTTGATTTAAGGAAGCCACCCGTCCTTTCTCACCTACCAGTCCAGTTTACTTCAGTTATCCACCAATATTTCCTTGATTTGAGGCCAGACTAACTCATCACTGTTGTTATCACTTCGATTGACCTCCGATGAGACATGACTACCTGTTCTGACTCCAGTTAGCTCCTCATGCACCCTCCACTGATCCTCCTTCATTTAGTTAGTGTCTGCATGTGCCAGTTACATTCAGTTACACCTACCTGCACACTCAGTTAGACTCAGTTTGACTGACGGTTGACAGTTACTTGTGCATTGATGACTCCATTGATGACGAGATAGACTACTAGTTGTGCTCCAATGACACTCCAGTGATCCTTTGATCATTCCATGAAGGCTAATTCGAATTGCCACCTTAGGCATTCGAATCCTCATGCATTTTACTACTTATTTGTCCATATTGTGATTAATTAATTAGTGTGTGTGAAGTATTTTTGCTTCTATCCGAGTTCTACTGTATTTTTATTTTGTTGCTCATTATACTACATTGACCACTCTTCTTCTATTTTCTTGCTTAATCAATTACTTTCTTGTGAGGTATACATCATCTCTTAGATCTGCTGGGAGGATTTTCACATGATATCATAGCATGTTGAGAGTATTGTTTATCTCCATTCTTGAGAGTTTTTGCAAGTTATTACCAAGATTTCGAGTGCAGCAGTTGTAGCAGTTTCGGCATCTTTGCAGCAGTAGCAGTTGGAGATATTCTCTATTGTTTTTGCAAGTCTTCTACAAATTCCATGTATTTATCATGAATTACTCCTCTTTCTCCTTTCAACTATGATGAATGAAAACCACAAATGATAGCACATTTGAAGAGACATAGTCTCTTTGATTATTGTTCTGAAAGAGAGTTCGAATCCTATGATGAAGAGTATGACTAGTTAAGTGAAGGTGAACAAGCTTGTGCAGTCATGAGTTATGCTATGTCTCTATGCATGTTATATGACCTCCCTAATATTTCATCTCCAAAAAAGATATGGGCTTACCTGGATGAAATATTTGGCAGACATAATGAAGGAATTGGTCCAAACCCTTTCGAGAACAAGCCCAGTGATACATTCGCTCCCCTTGATGGTCTCTCAGATCATGAACCAGTATCATCTCATATTGAAGTTGTCCACAAAGAACTTGCAGATTCTACACTCATGCTCCAACTTTCTTCTCTTTCTGTTCCAACTCACACTCTAGATATTGCAGAAGGTCCTAAATACTCTCTTGCACCAGAGTCTGTTGGTTTGCATCATGATCACATGATTATTTCGGAGGAAAAATAAGCTATTGGAGGTAATGCATTCGCCCTCCTCAAGCAATCACCTCTTATTTACTACTATATGATCATTATTCCATGCTTTCAGAAGGTTATTGAAGAATATGGCCATTGCCACCCGCTTGGGATAATTTCTCATGCACATCATGGTTTTGATCTCACCCCTGCTGGTTCAAAGAAGATCTCAAGAAACCATGATTCAAGCCTTGGATCTGATTTGGATTCCAAGAAATCACCTCTCATTTACTACTGTAAGATCATTCTTTCATGTTCTCAGAAGTTTATTGAAGATAATGGCCATTGCCATTTGCTTGGGAAAATTTCTCATGCACTTACTGGTTTAGATCTCACCTCAAATGGTTCAAAGGAGATCTTAAGCAACCATGATTCAAGTCTTGGATCTGATTTGGATTCCAAGCAATCTTTATTATTTGATGGTTCTTTTTGGCATAATCTCACCCATGATGGTTCGAAGGATAAGACAAAAGACTATCTGCATATTCATGTTTTTTATCCTAGCTCAACTGATTCTAATCATAGGTTCAAGGATCATCCTCATACTTTTGGATTTGTTCTCATCACATTCAATCTAAAGAGAAAGTACAAGCACATGCTTTTTGAGCATGATCCACTTCTTCCCAAGAATAAGATACCTCCAGACATATGACCAAGCATCACACCTGCTTGAGTTTGGAGCATTTATTTTTTTTGTGTGTGCCTTACAGTCTGTTTTGAGGGGGGGGTATTTTTCCCATGAAATTTTCCCCACTTCCTTGGTTTATTGACTGTTATTATTCATTGTATTGGGTGACCTTTGGTCTTAATTACCAGGGCCCAGGATGGATTAAGGGGGGGTGTTAGGATATTCCTATACTCCATCCTAGTCCCACCAGTATTTTGATCATTTACATTTTCAGTCATGCATGCACTTTTAGGGTTTGCATGCATCATTTAGGGTTTGCATGCATTCCAGTCATCAGTCCAGCACCTAGCCCTCCGTTAGCTAGCCCCCGAGAGCTTCTCTGAGATCAATTTTATCCCTCCTAGAGATTAGTGCGCCCTTCCTCCTTAATTTAAGGAATCCACTCGTCCTTTCTCACCTACCAGTCCAGTTTACTTCAGTTATCCACTAGTCTTTCCTTGATTTGAGGCCAGACTAACTCCTCATTGTTGTTATCACTTTGATTGACCTCCAATGAGACATGACTACCTGTTCTGACTTCAGTTAGCTCCTCATGCGCCCTCCACTGAGCCTCCTTCATTCAATTAGTGTCTCCATGTGCCAGTTACATTCAGTTACACCTACCACTCTTAGTTAGAATCAGGACTGACAGTTGACAGTTACTTGTGCATTGATGACTCCACCAATGATGAGATAGACTACTAGTTGTGCTCCGATGACACTCCAGTGATCCTTTGATCACTCCATTAAGGCTAATTCGAATTGCCACCTTAGGTATTCGAATCCTCATGCATTGTACTATTTATTTGTCCATATTGTGATAAATTAATTAGTGTGTGTGAAGCATTTTTGCTTCTATCCAAGTTCTACTGTATTATTATTTTGGTGCTCATTATACTGCATTGACCACTCTTCTTCTATTTTCTTGCTTAATCAATTACTTTCTTGTGAGATATATATCATCTCTTAGATCTGATGTGAGGATTTTCACACTCAAGAAGGCAAGTTTACAAGATGAGCTAAAATACAAAGACGATGAAATTGAAAAATTGAATTCCAAATTGATCAGTCAAGGAGAATCTAGTAAGGATACAGACGAGCTTGAAGAAACAAGAAAGGATAATGTCAATTTGAAGACTCAGCTGGAGGAAGCCAAAATAATAGAAGAAATCATGAAGTATCAGCTGGAAGAAAAAGAGAAGATAAACAAGAAGCTTGAGATGGAAGTTGTTGATCTCAGAAAGAAGATTGAAAATTCAAATGCTCATGTGAAGTTCAACAATAGTTCAACCATCTTGGATGAGATCTTGGATTGTCAAAGATCTCCATTTGACAAATCTGGTCTTGGCTTCAATAAGGAAGAAGGAAAATATGATGTTGGTACTTGGTCCCCCAACACTCCTAAAGCAATCCCTTCAATGTCCAAGAATGGAAGCAAAGCTTCTCGGTAAGAACCTACACAACATAAAGAAGATTTCAAAAGATCAAGAATGCATCAAGAAGTTGGTCCCACTCCTCAAAGCAAATTCAGAAGCGAGAAAACTCTAAGATGGAATCAAGCACTCAGGTATGATAGTATTTTTAATGGTTATTGCTATTCATGTAATGGTTTTGGTCATAAGGCTATGGACTGTACATTCCATGGAAGAAGTGCCAATAACACAGTTATATGTTGGACATGCAACCGAGTTGGACATATTGTTACATACTACCATACGATGAGATGCTACAGCTGTAGTGGCTTTGGTCATAAAGCCCAAGATTGTGCAAGTCCAAGAAGACAAACTATGAGGAGTTCTTCATATCCATCAGCAAGGAAATTCAATGAATCTTGGATGATGAATAATGCAGAAAAATTTGAACCCCAAAAGACATGTGATCACAGCAAGGACATTCTCAGGTATGGATGGAAAAGAATGTTTTGTTAAATCTGAATGAAGTTGATCATTGTAGAGAAGATGGATTCCATATGGAAAGCCATGTTTGAGGTCTTTCAAATACCTTGGCACACCTTGAGTTCATTGATGTGGAGGATGGACTCAAGGGTCAACATTGAGTGCTCCAAGCGAATAAACATGTCCAAGGATCTTGATTGCAATGGAAGATAGATATGCATATTGATAGGGGGGCAGTATGGTTAGTTTTTGGAGTAAAGCAACATGGA
Organism: Larix kaempferi; assembly: GCA_027924585.1. Classification (NCBI taxonomy): domain Eukaryota; kingdom Viridiplantae; phylum Streptophyta; class Pinopsida; order Pinales; family Pinaceae; genus Larix; species Larix kaempferi. The sequence continues at coordinate 790,264 of BSBM01001304.1, forward strand.
AGGGTGTCCTTAATGCATGCTTACCTTTGATGAATTTACTAGGATAAGAGATTATTATGTATGTGAAAAATGAAAAGGTACATAGCAGCAAAGGATAAAGTCTGAAAGCATGATTCTAAGGTCTCATTTTATGAGAACTCTTTCGGTCAAAAGCCAAACTATAAAATACAAGTCAGATCAAGAAAGAAGATACTCTGAAATTTAAGTATTTAATTAGAAAAACGCAGGCAATACCATCCACAGGATAGCTACAGCAGAATATCAAGCATATCTCAAATCGAATTTGACAGTAGAAGCATATGAAAACAAGATGATAATTTGTGAATGAAAATTGAATAACTCTAAAAGACAGTAGCAACACCTGAATATTAAATTATGTGGAAGAACCCGAAGGTATTATCGATAAATGAGCATATCACAGGGCTAAAGAATCATCCCATCTCATAACCCTTGATCTCAACATTTCTTCTTGCCAAGTACAAGAAATAGTACAACCATGCTCTTGCGGGGGAGCAAATAATTTTTCAGGAAGAAACATTTTTTTTAGGCATTTGATGAAGCTTGGAGAAGGTTGTATACATTACCAGCAAGAGATGTTGTTTGTAAAAGTGTATGATCAAATGAAAAAAAAATTGAAGTGAAGCAACATTGTGATTGATGCATACTTACCTTTTATGAAGTGTATCAAAAGCACCTGTGAAGAAGCTTTCGTTGGATAAATGGTTGCTCTCATGGAGTTCTTGTTAAAGATCTTGGTATAAATTGAAGCTCATGAATCTAAACAGTGCAAAAGTAAAAGTATTGTGAAGTATTTGGAAATTTTATCAAGGCATCCAAAATAAGAGTGTTGATTGGTAGGGGGAGCTTGAAATGTTTAAAGAAGCTACAGCAGCATACTTGATTGGGGAAGCAGGAAGAAGGCATTAAAGCTACAACAACAAATCAGACAGGGGGAGTAGATAGCTCAACAAATGAAGAAGTATATATATAAGAAAGAGCAAACATTTTAGGATGATCTCAAGATTTATTCAAAGATACAATTCTTTTTGGACATTATGAAGCTTTTGATGGCTAGTTGTTTGGCCCTTTGTCATTAATGTCAAAGGGGGAGAGAAATTAAAAGAAGGTTTCCATCAATGACAAAGAGGGATTTTTATGACCAAGGTTTTCATTGATGACAACACATTAATGACAAAGAAAAATAAAGGTTGATGACATGGCATGATTCAGGCATTTCTAAGGGCCCTTGAGGGAATCTCCTAAGGAGTAGTGCAGACATTTCTATGGAGATTGTGGGCATATGAAAAGAGCCCTTGCGGGAATCTCTTGGAGCAGCTTGTGGGCATATCTATGGATCAGTGTGGGCATATCTATGGAGCAGTGCGGGCATATCTAAGAGCCCCTTGCGAGCATATCTTAGAGCCCTTGCAATCATCTCTTGGAGCCCTTGCAGGAATTTATGATGGAGCAGCTTGTGGGCATATGGAAGGGTTATGGGCATTCTGAAAGGTCAAGAAATTCATGGCAGTTTGAGGATTGGAGCCATGATATGGGCATTCGAACACTAGGTGGTCCAAATGACCCATTCTGTGGTCATATGTTGATAGAATTGTAATTTGTGGATTGACATTGATGATGGTCCATACTACCACTTAATGATCGGCCTGAAGTGCATAGAGACCATCTGGTTCAAATATTAAATGACATCTTGAAAGAGTCCTTGAAACCCTTGCATGTGGTACCCTTGGATTTTAAACCCACACACTTGGCAGTTTGTTGATAATGATGTACGGTCATTGTTGTGGTAAGATGGATTTTGGTATGTTGATGAAGTTGGAACATGTGGTCATACCTTGCATACATTTGATGGCTTGAAACTCATGATGATCATGATATGCATGAAGTGGATCACCTATTTGAGACATAAGTTAAAATAAGAATTAAAGGCTTATCTCTCAAACTACAAGTTGGCCTGCTAAGAAGTTTTTGTTTAATTATTTTAAAACATACTACAATTTGGCTTCAAAAAACTTTAAAAAATAATAAATTCTTTTATCAAAAAATGACAGGTCGACCTTTAAAAATACCATGTAAAACTAGTATAAATAGAACCCAACGATCTCATTCACTTTGCATAGATTGAGAAGGTAGTTTTGGGTCTGATTTTTGGGTGTAGCTTCTGAGGAAATTCAGATGTAGAATAAAATCGCAGTATGAAGGCGAGTAAGGAAGTCTTTCTCTAATTTTTGTGTTCATTAAGTGACTGAGGCAGCTGTGAAGGAAAGATGGTGTGATATCTTCTCTGAAATCAATTCTGAGGCAGTTACAGTTGAAGAAAAGTTTGTTAAGTTTCTTTTTCTTGAATTCAGGTGTGAAATGAAGACTAAGGCCGCAGCATGAATTTTAATCAATGATGAAATTTGAGTGAAAAAAGAGGCAGCTACAGATGGAATACTAAGGTATCAATAAAATTAATAAAGTTTCTTTTCTCTCTTTTTTTCTTTTATTTGAATTTCAGGATAGACTGAGACTGAGGTAGCTCGTGGACACTACAGGAAGCAGTAGTAAATGAAGATGACTTGACAAAATGTGAAATGATGACATGCTTAGTGATATGATAAGCAGAATAGAGAAATACTTGATTCTACAGATTGATGACATGATTGTGTTAACAAGGATAGGTTGATGAAATGTGACATGACATAGTTGATGAAACGAATCTATATGTAATTGTAAGTTGGGTCTTGCACACCCTTTCTTAGTTGGATCTAAGAAAATACCAAGTTAGGTCTTGGAATAGAAGTTGGTGCTTCTCAGTCATTTGTAGCTGATGCAAACCTGAAGGTTGTGGCCTCCATTGTAAATCATATCAAATTAAATATAATAAAGTTTACAAATCTTATCTTGTGATGTGTCTATAATGATTTGTATTTGATGATTGTTGATGAATAGCTTATTGTGAATGATGAACTATACCTAAGTGTTGAAGTGAAATTATTTAATGATCTATGTTTAAGTTTTGAAGAAGTGAAATTGGTAAAAAGCGTTGGCACACTGATTCACGCCTATAGCTAGGGTTTTCACCCTAGCTTGTGCAAATGAGCACCTACTAAGGAGAAGGGACTCCTTAGTAGCAGTTCAATAAACAGTAATTAAAAGACAATACATTGAAATGGAAATTATTCTAAACAGATGCATGAAACATAAGAGACAAGAAATAATAAATGGTTTTCTTTGTATTAAAATTTTACCGCAAGTGTAGAGGTTGGTGAAGTTCTTGCAATGATCCAAGAGGGTTGCTCCAAACTCCAACTTTGCTCCTTCTCTTTCTCCAATGGTGGAAATGGGCCAAAAGGGGCTCTCAATGGTGAAAGTAGCTCAAGGGTGAGCTAGGGATTCAAGAGAGATTTTGGCAGAGTAAGGGTATACTTGATTATGGATATGAAATGAGGGATCTCCATCACCTATTTATAGGTTTTTGGTGGTGGAGTGTTGGCCCATGGTTTTGGGAACCATATGGTTTAGGTGAGCTGTATAGGGTTTTTTTTCTCCTTTTTCCTCTTTTTCCTCATTATTTTATATTTTTTATTCCCTTTTTAGAGGATTTTTGCTATTTTGGAGGAATTTTGGATATTTTTTGGGGGAAAAGGGGTTTTTTAGCCTTTTTTAGGCTTTTTTATGGTTTCGTGGCCTTTTGGAGGCATTTTTGGCCTTTTAGAGGATTTTTAATGGGATTTGAGGGTTTTGAAGGTAAATATGGTAAGAAATATGGACAAATGAGTCATGTAATGGGGTAGATGAGGTAGTGAGCACTTTTTGGGTGTTAACAGATTGCCCCCTGATGTGTGAGGGCAGGATCTCATTGTATGGCCGATAGACATCATAAGTCTTTTAATGGTTTTCCTGGGGTGTGGAGAAGAGAAGAAACAAACTGGAGCCCAGAACAACGATCCCGAACAAACTGCAAAAACTAAAAGTACATAACCTCAATAATGGATGAGGAATAATCTGATCATATGGACGAGGTGGGCATTCCCATGCTCGTATCAAGATATAGAACAATAATAACAATGGGGTCCAAAATATGGGGACTTGACATATACATGACCTCAAATAATGAATGAGGAAGAAACTCAATATATGGTCGAGGTGGGCATTCCCATGCTCGTATCAAGATACATCAAAAATAGCTGTGATGACCGAAAAGGGGGTCCTGTACGATACATAGAGAACCACTGTGTACATCATAAGGGTCCAGAGGGGACACAAATCTGGGACATACTTCTGGGCTGACCATGTTTGAGCTGAAGAACTGATACACTGGAATGACAACAATGCTACTAAGTGTGGTACCAAAGGAACGGATGAGCTGCTGGATCATAGTGACAAGGGGTCATACTCTTAATGGTACACTGAACTGGAACTGAACTGGGTACTCAAGGAAGCATATAACTGGATGGCTTCTGAATACAAGAGCCTACGCAACCCAGACATCCACGGGAACATATAACTGGGCGTTCCGAAGTGACTCACGAATGTGCTAGAGTCGGGGGAAATCCAGGGTATTCAACCAATAACTGAAGGGATATAAGCCCTGCGCGATTCTCAACGATGCGATCAAGGTGTTGAATTCGAGCATGTGAGAAACAATCATTTGGAGAGGCAATGATGACTCCTCTCAAAATGATCTATAGGCACTCACCACAGATGGTGATGGGTCCAAGGCCCAGGGACCTTTGGGTCTATCCTCTGGAATAGAGGGGTTGTCGTCGATAGAGGGAGACCTGCAACTAGCAAGGCAATGATGTTACCTTGATAGGAGCACGAGGTGGAGAACCGAAGTGTGAGAGTACTGATGGTAGGACTGACAAACTGTGGGGGATAACTGGGCAAGTAGAGTGGGTGGACTCAAACTTTCTTTGTTTAGAGTATGATGGCAGGGATGATCGGGTAGCATATGAAACTGATTGATGGGAAAGGGATCATAGCTGTAATGGATCAAGGATAGTGACTGGGATGAGGAATTCTTAGGCTGGTGAAAAATGGTAGGAGACTGCAGACTACTCTGAACAAAGGCGACCTGATTGGGGGTGCTGCCGAGATGATCGATCATAGTGCCAAGAGGCACGGGATGACTTCTTCATGGGTTAAGGAACTGGAAGAAGTGTGTGTAAAATGATACTATCGTGTGGATTTATACGAGCCCAAGACAGTTCATGCTCGTGATTGCTTTCAATTTTAAGGAGTCTGAAAGCGATAAGAAGACTCTGAAAGAATGGAATGGTACTATCGTGTGGATTTGTACGATCCCAGGACAGGTCATGCTCGTGGTTGCTTTCAATTTTAGAGAGTCTGAAAGCGATAAGAAGACTCCAGGGGGTTGCTTTTTCGTGTGTTAGTCTCCAAGTCCCAAAGAAGCATAAAAGGATGCAATGAAGAACTCTTCTAGCCGGTGTGACTAGAGTATTCATTTTTTCGTAAGTAGTCTACCAGGTCTGGAAAAGGGGTAAACTTATACCAGATAGACGCCCTTTCAGGTACTTTAACGAGCATGAAAGGAAGCAAGATTGCTCAGCGATCTTTTCATTGTTTTAGGAGTCAGAAAAGAGCTTAACAGAAACTCCCTAAGTGCCTTTTTCGTAAAGGACTTGTCCGGCCTGAAAAAGGGATAAAATTATACCGAACAAAAGGAATGGCCAGGCAAGGAGGAAGTGCTCAATCAAGGAATATTTATGAAGACCAAGAATGAGGGTAGGGGGGGACACTGGTGAGCCTCCTTGTGGGGTAATGAATGGTGGCAAAATAACGAAATAATTGTAGTATGACAGGAGTGAATGGCTCATGTAAAAATGTGGAACAATCCGATGGAGGCCGATGTGGCGCGCAAACTGAGGCAGCAAGGTGTCGGGACACAATGTTGAAACTGTACCAAGTGAGAGCGAGAAATGATCTCAAGCATCATCACAAGCTCGAAAAAATGAATCTGGCGATATAAAGAGTGTCAAAAAATGGATAACGGCCGATGTGGCACGCAAACCGAGGCGACGAGGGGTGTTTTGGAAAAAATACCTGAAAAATCTGGGGGTGAGGGCAAGAAATGATCTCAAGCATCATCACGGGCTCGGAAAAATGAATCCGATGATATAAAATATACCAAAACGGAAAGCATCCGAAGTGGCATGCAAACCAGGGCGACAAGGTGTCAGGACACAATGTTGATATTGGTCCTGGTGAGAGCGAGAAATGATCTCAAACATCATCACGGGCACAGAAATATGAATCCGGCAGTGCAAATGGTGCAAAAAATGGAGATCATAAGGACTCCGAAATGGTTAAAGGAAAATAACTAGGTTAAAAAATGATTGCAAATAAAGGTGAGCCCACCAAGCCAAGGATGCAGTGGTGGGGAGAAATGATGACCTATGGGGGAAGAATACTAGGTGTATCAAATCAAATCGAATCTACAAGTGATATGTGACCGCAAAAATGGTTGAGATCACAAGTGTGAAAAAGTGAGCAGGGTTAATGACTTGCCCCCATGCTATGTGCATGGGGTTTGTGATTATGGATCACGTATGTGTGGGTTTGAACAATGGGTTCACTGACGTGCTGAGATAGATGTGATGGGGAAGGTTCAAATTGATTGATCATGCCCCCTATCCCAGGGTCGAGGTAATCTATTATGCCCCCGAGCTCAGAGGTGTCAATGCGGTGCTCTAAAATAGCGGGGTCAAGACCAGGCATTTCAGTATAGGACCAGGCAAAGACATCACGGAACTCTTGGAAACGTTTTTTGTACTCTCCAATCTCATACTCACTGGAGGAGGCTCCTAATGTAATGATTTCAAGAGCACCAGGTGGGTCAGAGATGTCTATGTGGATGACAGGTGAGATGTTGGCCATGTTACCTTCCTCAAAGGAATCAGGAGCAAGAATAGGATCCTTAAACCAGTCGACTTTGGTGGGAAGGAAATATTTGGACTCAACCGCAAATTGGGTAGTTGTACTAGAGGAGGATTCTTCTGGGAGGAAATAGGAACGATGGTGCATGTCATCCCAGGGATAATCCGGGGCAGTGAGAGCCTCGAGAATCTCCTCATCAATACAGAAAGTGAGGGTTGTCAAATCAGTTGACGAGGGAATGGTGGTGGAAGAGATTATATAAATGGTATTAATCTCGCCGGATGGGGAGGAGACCGGTGGGTGGATCTCCTCAATTGTGGGGGGAACCATCTCAAGGTCCAAATTATTCATCTCGTAGAGAGCTGCTCGGTAATATGGGAGATCAGGACAATGATGTGAGTAGTGGCCATAAATACCGCATATGGAACAAGGGTGGTTGGTGCGCAGCAATTTATCACGAGGCTTGGGGGTTGGGTCGAGTTCGACAACTGGATGTTGGGGTCATCGTCAAGCATCTGCATGTGTTCCTGTAAGGCAGGTAACTGTGGACATTGGTGAGTTGGATAGCCTAACTCATCGCACAACGAGCATTTGGGGGGAGCACGAAAAATGGGAGGGGGTTTAACTGTCTTGAGAGGAGGTACAGCAGTGTATGGTTGTGGGCCTCTGCCCCCAGTGTGCTTGATAAGAGGGGGGATTCGTAGAGGACGAAGGGGGTAGTGACACCGATAGGTGGTTGACTAGTAGTAGCCATGGGTTGCACCAGTTTTAGGACGACGATTGGTGTCGGCAGGGGAACGGGAGGCGAAAGATACCACACGGGTAATCCCAAGGTTAACCCAGGGAGGCTAAGGGTAGCCATAACCGGGGCGCTTACTACTCCTAAGGGAGGGACTAGGAAGGGGATTGTGTGGATGGGTGTAACACCAATGTGGCTAGGTACCAATGGTGGTTTGGGAAACAAGGGCGGTTGATTGTTAGGTGTTTGTGTATTGTGGGAAAGGGTACACAGGTCAAATACTTCGGGTGCAAATGACAGGGGAGGAATGGATTGGAAGGTTGATGTCATCGGCGGATCTGAGTAAACTCCAGGTCCCAAGGAGGAAACAAACGAGGTAGCGGCACCAGTAACAGGTTGTTCAATCATGGGGAGAACATTTTTGGGTGCAGCGGGGGCATTTGGATCGTAGTAGGTTATTTGGTCGACCTTGACCACGTGTCCATCATGGGGGAACATCATGGTACGAAAAATAGAAGAGGCAACCGCCTTCATGGCATACATGTAGCTATGGCCAAGTAAGAGGTTATAATAGAGTTGGGAATTGATGACCTCTATGTCAATGAGAATGGTTTTACCAGCCAGCTGGATGGGGACGTTAGCTAATAGGCCTTGGGGTTGAGCCGAACAGCCGTCGTAGGCTCGCAACGTAGTAGTGGACTGCTGAAGAGTAGGGGATCCCAACTTCTGCCAAACGAATGTGGACATGACGCATGTAGAGACAACTTCATCGATGATGCACCGATGGATGACAAGATTCCCAATGGAAATAGAAACTTGGAACGCTAAAGTGGAAGGAAGGCGTGGTTCGGAGTGGTCCAAATTGAATGCCATCAGTTGTGAATCATTTGGGTCAATAGCACCAATGGCGGAGAGAAAAGTCTTGCACTGTGAAGGATAGTTTTTTAAGACTTCTAATGCGGACATGGTCGCGGGAGATTGGGCTAAGTCATCTACAATGTTGTAATTTGACGCGGTGCAAGCATTGGGGTTATTGTTGATACGATGAAGTGGGAAATGAGGTGCTTTGGAGGCACCATTGAGGGGAGCTAGAGGTATACGTAACATCTGATCGGTGGGATGAGCATTAGTGTTTTTATCGGAGGGAGGGGATTCAGGGGTGGAGCCATGTTGGTTCCGATGATTTTGGAGGTTGACATCAGCGGATGACATCATCAACAAGTGGTGAGTACCTGAGTCGAACATGGGTTGGTCAGGAGCAGCATAAGTGATCTATTGTTGTGGTGGCACGTTGCCCTGAGGGGGAGCCAACGGCTGAGTGTTCACTATGCCTTGAGTTGGTAAGGGGTTTTGCAGTACCAAAGGTGGCCGTTGAGGGGGTGGGGGGTTGGGTGGCCCTTGAGGAGCTACATGCCCTCGAAATGGGCATCATCAACCCAGAGTTGTCGAGCTCGCTCCAAATGTGGGAAAGCATGTGTGTAGTGGCCATAGACCCCGCAAATAGAACAAGGATGGTTAGTTCGCAAGTTATGGTTTTTGGCCTGCTTGGGTGGCCGATCAGGGTTTTGGTTGGCAGGTGCCGCATTATTGTTGTCTAGGGGATTGGGAGGTTGACCACCTTGGTCTGGAGGAGGGTTGTTCCCATGATTACATCCTTTTCCATGGTTTTGCTGGCCCTGTTGGCGCTGGTTGTTGTGGTTTTGCTGTTGATTTTGTTGGGCATATACTTGCCCTTGGGAAGCAGGTGGGTTCTGGGGTTGCGCAGGTGCTGGAGCAGGCTGTGGAGAATAATATTTAGGTGCAGGCTGCGCATGTGCTGAACCTTGTGGGGGTTGATAATATGTCTGCGGAGCGGGTTGTGGGTTGGCCGCGGGGGCTTCCTGAGGTGGGTAATAAGCAGGTTTGGCTTGAGAGGTCATAGGAGCTGGTGCAGCCTAGGGATGGTAATACGGTTGAGGTGCGACCGGGGGGGCATAGGCGAGGGATGCGTGCCCAAAGCACTGAGGTGGACATGAGGGTCCATGGGAATGGTGGTGATGTGCCATGGGAGCATACGAATTGGTCGCACCGGAATGTGATGTAGCTCGCGAAAGGTCGGGGCCATGGCTAGGACGTGCTATGGAAAATGGTTGGGGATGTGAGGCAATACGACCGATGATGCCGTCTGCGGCATGGGATGCCCCCGGTGCATCGTGCTGGGAGGAATCACCGCGAGCGGCGTCAGGTATGATGGTATAGAGATAACCCGACTGGGCGTAAATGAGGTCAAATTGCTGGGCTTTGAGGATGGCCTCTTCTTCAGACTGGGGTCGTTCGGATGCCACATCCTTGGAAATGACAGGAAGGAGGGATTTTAGGAACCAATCTAAGAAGATACGGTCGTCTAACTTGATTTTGCAGAGGCTATGGCATCGACGCCACTCATGAATGTGGTCAGTGATGTGGGTAGCCGTGTTCTGTCTACAAGACAGTAGGATCTCAACTCTCGCGTCATAGCGGACAGGTAACTAAAAGAACCGCAGGAAGGTTGAGGCAAGGGAGGTAAAGTTGGCATGGGTCCCAAGGGGCTGCTCGATATACCACTTAGTTGTAGAGCCAGTGAAGGTGCGCTGTAACAAACGGAGGCGGACAAAGTCATCCACTATGGAGTTGGAGGAACACCATAGATGGAAGGACATAATATGGTTCTAGGGGTCCTCACCTGCCTTGCCCTCAAACTTAGGGATGTCAGAGGGGAGCTTGGTGGGCATGTGAGGCCACGCAGGGTCGTGTCTGATAGGATCGTTAGTCAGTCTAGCTAGGTCAGGATGGTTGAGGCTAGCCATGAATGGCAAACTAGTAGAAGGATGTGACATACTAGTGGGTTGGACCATGTTGGGGCCAATGCCCCCAGGTGTAGGGGCAGGGTTTGGGAGGTTTCCCCCAAGTGTGGAGACAAATGTGGTATGGGATGGTCCTACACCGCCAAGAGTAGCATGAGTCACTGATGGAGTGGGAATAGGTATTCCAGCTACTGGAATGGGTGCAGTGATCAGAATGGTAGATGGGGACCCCATCGAGGGCATACCCAAAGTGGGTGTGGTGGTGGATGCTCCACCAATGGTCCATACAAAGAAAGGGGTGGAATTCATGCCAGCCATGGGGCTGGTTGGTGCAGTGTAAATGGGGTTCTCAAACTCTTCCTCACAATCAGAGGTGAAATAGGGGGCATCTAAATCGGGTGACGAAGCTCTATGCCGTTGACATGTGGAGTCAAGTGACAAAGCTCGAGATCTATTATGAGTGGTATCAAGTGATGAAGATCTATGTCTATGACGGGTGGTGTCAAGTGAACCGTGCTACGGGGGCTCACCCCGGAGGCACCGAGAATGTCTCTGGGACTCAATGGTGACAAATGGTGTCAAATATCTGGGGGTTGTGTTGAGTGAAAAACATCTCAAAAACCCTAATGCAACCGAGTGTGCAGAAGGAGAGCTCAAAAAATACGGCACTCAGGCCAACAACCAACTCAAAACACCCACTGTAACAACTATGCTACAATAAGTGGAGTATCAACAAAAATGGTCAGAATACCAACAAGCAACAAGTTTCCTAAAAAATAAAAATAGTGGACTCACTAGACCAAAAGGAGGTAAGGGAGCATGCAAACACCTAACTAAATAGTATTCTGACTCAAATAGACATATCCTCTGCAAGGTGATGAAATCCAAGTCAGACAATATGGATAGGAGAGCCAAGTGGCTAAAGATATCCCCCTACCGGGAGGGACACCGGGTAGTCAATCCTAGAAGAAAAGCAACTAAGATACCCCGTTCATGACACGTCTAGAAAAGGTGAATCTGTCGTTTGGTCCTTTTACCGCAGTACCCCCATACAGGGATACCCCGAGAACTGCAAAAGGTAGCCCTTTGGTTACTGAATGGATTGCGGTATTCCACTCAGGCCTTCGGAACCAGTCTGGCGACTTCAACCCTCCTAGGGGAGAGGCCCTCTGATAAACTGGTTGTGACCATGCCAAAAAATACTAGGGGATTTTGGTTCCTTAATGGACAACAGCTATGTCTCAAGTGTAAGCAACCGAGGGGTGTTATTTGGATGCCTATTCCCCCCATCCTACCTAACTACAAAAATTCTTATGTGTTCCCCAAGTGGGGTTAGAATGTTGGTTGAGTTAAGTAGTTTTTTAAGGCTCACTTGAATTAGGTGATAGAGTGTGTGCGTGTGAGGTGATGAACCCAAAATAAAAGTGCCACAAGGGGGGCAACTTTCTAACTAACAATAACAAGACAGAATGTAAACTTTAACATGCAAAATTTTTTATTTTTTAAGTAAAATGCTAAAATTTTAAAAAACGATTCTGTAAATGAAATAGAAATAAAAAGTGCAGAAAAAGGCTGTAAGGAAGTGTGGCTGCAGGTAGGACAGATGGTTGTGCTGGGTCATGTCCCAAATTTGGTATTGGGTCACAATGGCCTAATCACATTGGCCATATTCATTAGAGTTTGTAAAATTGATGTTAAAGGTCAAATAATTGCCAAGGAGGAAAATTACTAGTTTCCTAGGTTTGGGGTGGAAGCTTTGGGATTTGGAATAATGGGGATAATAAATGATGTTTGAACATTAGAGTGGCATAAATATTTAATAAAGGATCTAAATAAATATATACAAGTGAAAATCAAAGTGGCATTTGATCATGAAGACACGTGGAGGAAGTGGGACCCACATATGGCTAGATTTCCCCACTACATTTGGCATCATTCTCTCACCAATTCGAATTCAAGGTGAATGGTAAGATACTTGGGGGATTCCAAAAGGTATTATTCATTGCATGACTCATCCAAGGTCGAAATATAGAGGAAGAGTAACTCCCATGGAAGAGGAAGAGGCAATTTGGAGCTAGTGAGACACTTGGGCTAGATTCCCTAGCTCTATGACAACAATAATGAAGATGCTATGACACCTATGACACAAATCAGACCTGAAGGATGACATATGACATATATGACATTTCAGGGCTAAAAATAGACTCCAAGAGGGCTCTCAAGGGTGTTAGGGAAGCGAAGATGCTTCCACATGTGATTTGGTGGAAGTGGGAGACTAGGAATTGTTGTACAAGTGGCGTTCTTTGGAATCTCTTCCCAACATGAGTTGTCATGAGTCTCTTGGAAGGAATTCGACCCATGGAGGAAATTAGAAGTTTATAAATGTCAATAACAAAGAATGAAACCAGCTTTTGATCATTTGTAGAATTTGCAATTGCAATTGTGAAGAGGGAGAGCTAGTGGATGACTAGTTTCTTGCCTTAGCCAATTTCGAGGGTGAAAGATTCCCATCCAAGTTGGTAATTGGAAAGGCCATTCAGACCTTTCATTTGGAGCTTTAATGGATTCTTTATTTTCAGGTGTAAGCTACAGGGCAGCTCATGGTTTCTTCTATTGCAGCTCACTCCTTCAACCATTTCCAGTTTTGATGGCATATTCTTGATCCTTGAGGGAGGGCGTTTTTGGTGAGCTATTGTACTCTTTGGGGAAGATTTTAATGCCCCATTTATTTTGTAATATGAATTAAATACTCTTTTCTTCATCTCTAGAAAGTTTCAGGTCGAAATTCCAAGTAGAAATGTATAAATCTCATTTTTAATGGAAGAACAATGCCATTTCCCCACTACCTTGTTGTGAACCATTGTATTGATGATGATTTCGAATGAATGGATGATTCTCTGATATATTTGTGATAAATATACTTCCATGTATGTCTTCTACAAGTTTCATGTACTGTACTTGAGCATTTGAATCATTTTTACTCAGTTTAGTTGTATTAGGAGGTGAAATAGTGCCATTTCCCCAAGGGTCGAATTGGGGATTTTTGCAGTTGAATGGGAGAGGGTGAGAACAGTTGTAATAAACCATTAATGGTGCATATGAGACCTTAATAACATACTTAACACATTACATACCTCTGTTCATAAATTTGAGTGGGTTTGGAGGCATTTGGGAAGCCATTTTCAGTACTTGCCTCAGGGGGATTTGAACCCCAAATTACTAGTAAAATTGCATACTTGGTCCAGAATATTAAGAGAGTTTGCAGAGGTCTTTTGGTGGCCATATGTTATCCCTGAACATCATATTCAATTCCTAATATCATTCATAAACCTTCCTTGAATATTTGAATGCATTTGGAGTCAATTTGAGACCTAGAGGCCAATACTAGTCAAAGGGAAATCACTAGTAAAGTTACCTACATTGACCAGAATTGAAAGAGTATTTGCAGAAGTGTTTTAAAGATACAAAGGCATCCCTGAAACATATATTTATGTTCTAATATCATTCATATACCTTCTCAGAAGATTTTGGATCGTTTGGGGCAAATTTGGGACCTAGAGATCGAAACTAGTCCAAGGTCGAACCAAGGAAAAAAGTGGAAAATTGCAATTTTAATAAAATTCCTAACAAGGGACTTTACAGTGGTATCAGAGCATGGTCCTTGCACCTGTGTATTAGGTACATACATTCAAGAATAATTGGCATCCATGTCTTACTATTATGATGAATCCTATGAGTACAATTCTTATGAGGAATATGCAGATGCTTATGAGCAATATGAAGCAGAATGTGAATGGTATGAGGAAGAGGTGCCATCATGCAACACTTCTTACAATTTCAAGAGAAATGAAGATTATTCTTATGACTTTAAATCTGATGAATATGAGTGTGTCACACCAACCAAGGATAATTCTATGAGTGAGTTCCAAAGATGGAGAGCAAAATATAAAACATTGCCCCAACAATATCAAAAATATCAAGAATATCTTGCTTTTAGCAAAAATACACAAAATGTCATGTCTTTTGAGTACTATGCTGAACATGTTTTTGAAAATAGGCCCAAAAATGAAGATGTGGAGTTAGTGAAGAAAGGTTTATGCCCTTCTTGTAAAAACCCTTGGAGCGAGTATCATATATGTGTGCATGAAATGATGTCCTCCTTGAGGAGAGCTTTTGAGATTTATTCAAGAAGAGATTCCAAATATATTGATCCTAAGGAAAACAAGGGGCAAAATGCATCAGCTTGCTTTAATGAGCAAAAGGAAGAGACATCACAAGAGCATGAAGAAGATTCTATTGAAAATATGGAAGATCATTTCGAGACACCTTCTAGCTTAGACATGAACCAAATAGCATCTACTGATGGATGCTTAAACTATGAAGGAGTACCTACTGATGGGTGCTCACACCTCTATGTTGGTGACATAGAGATCACTTTTGAAAGTGTTTCTACAAGTATAAGTTTCATTAAGCATGATAATGAAGACCTTGTAGCGGTTGAAGAAGAACCAAGATCAACTTCCCCATCACCACTTGAGCTTCATGAAGTTGGTCCAAGCAAAATTGAAGAAGATGAGGAGGTTCATTTGCAAGAGCCTCATTTTCTTGAAGGGTCCTTAAAGATGAATGAAAATAATATCCAAGAGTCCCTCAGCATTCTCCATGACACTCAAGCATTGGTGTCAAATTCTTGTTGGAGAGCTACTTCATTGGAGGAAACATCCTTCCTTGAAGACATGGAGAAGATTCAAAGAGAAATGTGCCACATCAAAGGTAATTTCATGTCTTCGCTTTTTGATAGAAACCATTTGTTTGAGCTTAATGAATTGTTACATGATGCATACTTGAAGAATAATGAGGATATTCATAAGCTCACAATTCAAAATGAGCAACTTCTTGAAAAGTTGCAAGATACTTGTTTTTCCTCCTATGTTTCAGATTGTCAAATGGTAGATTGTTTGGAGGATTCTCATGACATGGTGGGTCATGAGAAATGTGAAAATTTGAATGTTCTTGATGTGTTTGAAGATGAACTTGAAGAGATCCAAACACTTGATGTGGTGGAAGAGGAATTTGAATTGCCTCTTGATGAAGGTTATGCAATTTTTAAAGAAAAGCATGATTCCTCTACATTGGAACCAAACTATGACAAAGAGTTCACACTTTTGAAGGAGCTGCATGATACTACCCACATGGATCCTTCCCATGATGAAACTCCTGAACTTTTTGATCATTTGGGTGAGTTAGTACATTCTCCTACATCCTACAATTCCATGTTTTGTAGTATTAGTCTCAATGAAGTATGGGTGAAAGGGTTCTTTTTGATGGTGCCACATGAGGAGTATGGAACTCCTAGATTTAACTTTTATGATGACATGGTTGGAGCACATTCTTATTCACATTTGCAGTAGCATAATTTGTCACTTTATGATGATTCACATCTACATGGATGCACCTATGATATGGATTTGAGTCACTTGAATACTCATGGTTTTTCTTGCTCAACACTGGGTTCATTTGATGTTAGAGGAACTTCATCCAACACTTGGATGAATAGATTTATGATGGGAGAACATTTTTGTTGGCAGCCACATACTTTGTTACATCTTTATGATTCTCACATTCATGGATGTATGGGTGAGACTTCTTTGAGTCATTTGAAGTCTCCTTGTTTTTTCTGCTCATTATTTGGTTCAGATTTTAGTGGAGATTCTTCATTCACTTCTTGGATGAAAGAATACATGGTTGAATATTTTGATGCATATCACATCCTTTTGGAGCAGCATTATAGGACATGGGATCCTCACCTATTTCATTGGAGCAGATTTGATTGGTCACTTGAAGATTGTATGCACTTGGAAAATCGTGGTCTACTTGCTTGGAGGTACAAGCACTTTCATGATTCTTTGATGAAGCACCTCCTTGATGTACATTTTCATTATGTAGTTATGTACTTTGATGATATATATTTTGTACTCATGATGTTTGGAAGAATGCAGACAAGAAAATGGGATCCAGGAATCATCTTATCTGATGGTATGGGTTGGAGAGCACTCTTCATTGTTGGGGTGCAATACAAGCAATGGGACCCTGGAATAATTTTTATCTCATTGGTTTCATATTTTTTGGGGAAGCAAGAAGTATGGGAGATGGATTCCCCACTTAATAAAGTGATTTTAATCAGAGTAGTGCAGCAGCAAGCATGGTGGTTCCTCTCTAAAATCTTCATGGAAACTCAAAGACTCAAGGTTGGGCAATTCAATGGCAACTTCAAAGAATTATATAGAAAGCAGGTTCTTCAACACCCACATTTAAAATTGCTTGAGGACAAGCAATATTGGGAAGGGAGGATTTGTCATGTCCCAAATTTGGTATTGGGTCACAATGGCCTAATCACATTGGCCATATTCATTAGAGTTTGTAAAATTGATGTTAAAGGTCAAATAATTGCCAAGGAGGAAAATTACTAGTTTCCTAGGTTTGGGGTGGAAGCTTTGGGATTTGGAATAATGGGGATAATAAATGATGTTTGAAAATTAGAGTGGCATAAATATTTAATAAAGGATCTAAATAAATATATACAAGTGAAAATCAAAGTGGCATTTGATCATGAAGACACATGGAGGAAGTGGGACCCACATATGGCTCGATTTCCCCACTACATTTGGCATCATTCTCTCACCAATTCGAATTCAAGGTGAATGGTAACATACTTGGGGGATTCCAAAAGGTATTATTCATTGCATGACTCATCCAAGGTCGAAATATAGAGGAAGAGTAACTCCCATGGAAGAGGAAGAGGCAATTTGGAGCTAGTGAGACACTTGGGCTAGATTCCCTAGCTCTATGACAACAATAATGAAGATGCTATGACACCTATGACACAAATCAGACCTGAAGGCTGACATATGACATATATGACATGTCAGGGCTAAAACTAGACTCCAAGAGGGCGCTCAAGGGTGTTAGGGAAGCTAAGATGCTTCCACATGTGATTTGGTGGAAGTGGGAGACTAGGAATTGTTGTACAAGTGGCGTTCTTTGGAATCTCTTCCCAACATGAGTTGGCATGAGTCTCTTGGAAGGAATTCGACCCATGGAGGAAATTAGAAGTTTATAAATGTCAATAACAAAGAATTAAACCAGCTTTTGATCATTTGTAGAATTTGCAATTGCAATTGTGAAGAGGGAGAGCTAGTGGATGACTAGTTTCTTGCCTTAGCCAATTTCGAGGGTGAAAGATTCCCATCCAAGTTGGTAATTGGAAAGGACATTCAGACCTTTCATTTGGAGATTTAATGGAGTCTTTATTTGCAGGTGTAAGCTACAGGGCAGCTCATGGTTTCTTCTATTGCAGCTCACTCCTTCAACCATTTCCAGTTTTGATGGCATATTCTTGATCCTTGAGGGAGGGCGTTTTTGGTGAGCTATTGTACTCTTTGGGGAAGATTTTAATGCCCCATTTATTTTTTAATATGAATTAAATACTCTGTTCTTCATCTCCAGAAAGTTTCAGGTCGAAATTCCAAGTAGAAATGTATAAATCTCATTTTTAATGGAAGAACAATGCCATTTCCCCACTACCTTGTTGTGAACCATTGTATTGATGATGATTTTGAATGAATGGATGATTCTCTGATATATTTGTGATCAATATACTTCCATGGATGTCTTATACAAGTTTCATGTACTGTACTTGAGCATTTGAAGCATTTTTACTCAGTTTAGTTGTATTAGGAGGTGAAATAGTGCCATTTCCCCAAGGGTCGAATTGGGGATTTTTGCAGTTGAATGGGAGAGGGTGAGAACAGTTGTAATAAACCATTAATGGTGCATATGAGACCTTAACAACATAATTAAAACATTACATACCTCTGTTCATAAATTTGAGTGGGTTTGGAGGCATTTGGGAAGCCATTTTCAGTACTTACCTCAGGGGGATTTGAACCCCAAATTACTAGTAAAATTGCATACTTGGTCCAGAATCTTAAGAGAGTTTGCAGAGGTATTTTGGTGGCCATATGTTATCCCTGAACATCATATTCAATTCCTAATATCATTCATAAACCTTCCTTGAAGATTTGAAGGCATTTGGAGTTAATTTGAGACCTAGAGGCCAATACTAGTCAAAGGGAAATCACTAGTAAAGTTACCTACATTGACCAGAATTGAAAGAGTATTTGCAGAAGTGTTTTAAAGATACAAAGGAATCCCTGAAACAAATATTTATGTTCTAATATCATTCATATACCTTCTCAGAAGATTTTGGATAATTTGGGGCAAATTTGGGACCTAGAGATCGAAACTAGTCCAAGGTCGAACCAAGGAAAAAAGTGGAAAATTGCAATTTTAATAAAATTCCTAACAAGGGACTTTACAAGAAAATAGTGCAGCAAAGTGTTGGGTTTAGAACAGGGAAAAATGCAGAAAACTGACTGCGGGTTTTTGGAAAATCTGGGCGGTCAGACCGCGGAAAACAGCTCAACAGTCGCAGTCAGGTTGCGTGATTTTGGATGAAAAACGTAGTTGAGACGCAGGAAAAATGCAGAAAGGCGCCAGCGGGTTGTGGGAAAATGGTCGAAAGCTGTAGGTGGGACACAAGAAAAACGCCGAAAGGCACTGGCGGGTTGCGGGAAAATGGCCGAAAGCCGCAAGCGAGATGCAGGAAAAACGCCGAAAGGTGCCGGCGGGTTGTGAGAAAATGGCCGAAAGCCGCAGGCAGGATGCAGGAAAAACACCGAAACGCACCGGCGGGTTGTGGGAAAAGGCCGAAAGCCACAAGCGGGATGCAGAAAAAGGGTTAACAGCCGCAGTGGGACCGTCCCAAACAGGCTAATAGCCGCGGTCGGATCGCAGGTAACAGACTGAAAACGACCGGCAGGTCACCGGAAATAGTCTGAGAGCCACAGTCGGATCGCAGGTAAATGCCTGAAAGACGCGATCGGAACGCAACTGCAGGGGGTAAAAGATGCGGTTTACGGCGGCCGAAAGGGACAGCCGAACAAAAAGATATTGCAAAAAATTAAAACGTCTAAAACTTAAAAAATTATAACTAGAAATTCTGAAAAACACAAGCGGAGTCGCCAAAAATATAGCTAGGGTTTTCAATCTAGCTTGTGGAAATGAGCACCTACTAAGGAGAAGGGACTCCTTAGTAGCAGTTCAATAAACAGTAATTAAAAGACAATACATTGAAATGGAAATTATTCTAAACATGTGCATGAAACATAAGAGACAAGAAATAATAAATGGTTTTCTTTGTATTAAAATTTTACCTCAAGTGTAGAGGTTGGTGAAGTTCTTGCAATGATCCAAGAGGGTTGCTCCAAACTCCAACTTTGCTCCTTCTCTTTCTCCAATGGTGGAAATGGGCCAAAAGGGGCTCTCAATGGTGAAAGTAGCTCAAGGGTGAGCTAGGGATTCAAGAGAGATTTTGGCAAAGTAAGGGTATACTTGATTGTGGATATGAAATGAGGGATCTCCATCACCTATTTATAGGTTTTTGGTGGTGGAGTGCTGGCCCATGGTTTTGGGAACCATATGGTTTAGGTCAACTGTATAGGGTTTTTTTTCTCCTTTTTCCTCTTTTTCCTCATTATTTTATATTTTTTATTCCCTTTTTAGAGGGTTTTTGCTATTTTGGAGGAATTTTGGATTTTTTTTAGGGAAAAGGGGTTTTTTAGCCTTTTTGAGGCTTTTTTGATGGTTGTGTGGCCTTTTGGAGGCTTTTTAATGGGATTTGAGGGTTTTGAAGGTAAATATGGTAGGAATTATGGACAAATGAGTCATGTAATGGGGTAGATGAGGTAGTGAGAACTTTTTGGGTGTTAACAATGCCCCTCCTTCTTAGTGTTCCATTGTGTCTAACACACCGTTGGTGGACAACACCTTATATAGGAAGCTAGTTGGTAGCTTGTTGTACTTGACTCATACTTGAACTGATTATGATTATGCAACAAGTGTGGCTTCAAGATAAATGGAGCAGCCACATGATATTCATTGGTGGGCTACAAAAATAATCTTTCAATATGTGCAAGGCACCAAGTCTGATGGGATTCACTATGTTGCATATTCTAGCCTACATCTTCTTAGCTTTATTGTTTCAGATTGGGCAAGAGATAGCCTAGATCGAAAGACCACTTTTGTATTTATTTTCATGCTTGGAGGAGGACCTATTTCCATTTCAATTAATAAACAAAGTGCAATTGCACTCTCTTTAGTAGAGGCTGAGCACAAAGGAGCAGTGAATGTTGCAACTCAATGTGTGTGGTTGCAGGGTATACTTTCTGAGTTTGGGATTTCCTTTAGCACTCCCACAGTCATATTTTATGAAAATCAAAGTGTTATAAGGATATAAACTGATCTAGTACAAAATAAAATAACCAAGCATATTGAGATCCATATGCACTACATTCGGAGTCTAGTGCATGATCACATCATTGATCTGCAATATTTCCCATCATCTGAGAAAATTGCCAACATATTCACCAAAGATTTTTCAAAAAAGTATTTCAGCAATATTAGATCACTGCTTGGGATGGATGAACATGTGGTGGAGTGAAGCATTGATCAGCAATTCTTCAATTTTGTTCATTTCCATGTTTGAGGGGAGGCTTTTCCCATGAGGTTTTCCTTCTTTCCTTGTTTTGTGGACAAGGCAGTATGTAAAAAGGTGACCATGCCAAGTTGTTGGGCCCTAAGTATTTATGATTTTTAGCACATTAATTTAGGATTAAGGGAGGGTGTTGGAGTATTTAAAACCCATCCATATCCATTTCATACTTAGGATAAAATTATTAGACATTTTTTATTAATTTCTAGGTGTTGACTAGGTAGTTGGCCATAATTAATTCATTGTGTGGACCACAAGCCATCCTGAGTCACTTGGGCATACTTATGGAGATTCTAGATAATAGTTCCTGATATTTTATCTGATTTTATTCCATTCCTGGAATAGAAGGCCGCATTTCCTGGTTTTATTGCTTTTTACTGCTTTTGGTGAAAAGGTGAAAGCTAATTGACTTGGCTTTAGCAGTTTTTTGGCCAACTCATCCTCCATGATATTTCCTCTTCCTAAATTATGTACTTAGAATTATTTTATATCCTACATCACCATCCAAGTCCTCTCTTATCAATTCATGAGCTTTAGAGCTTATTTGGAAAGCACTTTTTACACCTAGGGGGGTTTTCATCTTTTTAGTAAGCCTACTTTTGTGAGGATTTCGAATTCCTTCTTTGGACTTCAAATATCAGATGTAATTATATATTTGGAATCCATTACATTGCTCAATTTTGGATGATGTATACTTATTCAATATATTTTTACTGTTAGCATAAAATTCGTGACTGTTTTATGTGTTCTATGACTAGTTTTTGCAAGGCAATTTGTGAGAGTTTGTAATTGCTTGAGTAGATATTGGTGTGAACAATATTTTCACATAGCTTACCCTTCCCAGTGACTAACCTTTTTGTTAATAAGTAATTTTCATTCACATGATGACTCCACGACGTGACTCCGTTGAGGAACGACCTCGTAGCCATTCTTACAATCATGAAAATAAGCCTTTCCAAGAAGACAATATGCTTGGTATAACTATGGAATTTATGACACAACTGTGTGAATTGGTCACTAACATGGATTTAATAGTGAAAATTCATGATGAGGATAATAGGGAACGTGATGAATAGATGAAATCCATGATGACTAGTATCTACAATAATAGTGTTCCTTCAAGAGCTTGTTGGAATCGATTTAATACTAAGAGGGGGGTGAATTAGTATTAGCACAGTTATTAATAGATTTTACCTTCTTAACTGATTAGCATTTACTTAATATTTATCTTATGTTGTGCATAAGTAAATAAACATTCACACATATATGCACCACATCATCAACACATAACACATAGAATTTTTACGTGGAAACCCAAACGGTAGAAAACCATGGAATGCTTCGTTATAGTGAGAAGGAATACATTCAAGGAAGCACCAAATTCCTATGTTTACCAGAACCAACTAGAAGGAGGCACCGACCCCCTATTTTTTCTCCAGCACCAACTGGAAGGAGGCACCAACCCCCTTTTTTTTCTCCAACACCAACTGGAAGGAGGCACCGACCCCCTGTCACTTTGTTTTATAAGCACCAACCTCAAGGAAGTTGTGACTCCCTGTCTCTTTGTTTTTTTACAGGAACCAACTTGAAGTAATCTCCAACTCCCTGTCTCCTTGCCCCATCTAAATGCCCTGATGTCCAATATATTTTACTGCCTTGTTGATCTTAAACTGTGCACACTTCTTCAGGTCTTCTGATGATGATTCTTTTGTGCACTACTTTTGTATGCGGACTATACTATTTCATTGCGCTGCATACATAACTTGCCCTCTCATTCCTCTCAACTCACACTTATGCTGATGACTTACTTCATGTACTGTGTGTTTTTTCTGATTCTGCAGTCTTCGTTTCTGGTTCAACAATCTGTTCTTCATGACTGCAATGATCAACTGATGTTGTTCTTTCAATTGTTAGTTTGATGTTCATAAATGAAGCACTAGTAAACCAAATGAACTGCGCACTTTATGATGTGTCCGTTCTATTTAAGTGTTGCAGTCTCTCCGATAATTTATGTTGTTATGTGCATCAAATAATTGGTTCGTTTAGTTTAATGCACTTATCTCAGATCATCTGCATCATGATGCACCTATCGTGTTTTGTTGATGTTATTTTGTTGCGCATCAGATAAAGTCTTCAACTTCGCACACTTTCACTTATGTTCATATGCATCAGCTAGACATCAGTACAATATCTGATAAACTTCAGTTCTATCTCTGCACTTTTGTCTCTTCAACTTCTGTGACTATCGACATGCTTAGTGTGGTATTTTCCTTTGAGATATACAACACTTTTGCATTATTCAGTATCTCCTTCTTTCATTGTTTACACAATTGTCATAGGTCTACAGCATCTTTCTGCAAACCATCAAAACTTCATTCTGCTACATGTGCACATTCGACTCTTCGCTAGATCATTATGTTTTGTCCACGATCCCCTTGATTCTCTGAAAACGAATTGAAACTGTCATACAAAAACACTTATTTTTTTGCAATCAAGCTTACTTCAAATATTCAACTTGCATTTATATATATACATGTCCTACACGGATTGTATATTCGCAAGTTGGTCGTGGCATCCCTTCTTCCATACTTCACGGATTGTTCATATGCCACATGTCATCATCTACGCTATTGATGTGTCATCTCTGATGTATCAAGTGCCTGCAAGGTCTACAACTTAGTGGGAATTTACACCTTGGTGGTGTAACATTGCACTATTGATGTACCATTTCCATACTGTATGTGCGCAATCTTCCACTTCATCTTGATTTGTCTATGACCTTTTCTATACCAAACTTTGTGGGTAATGCGTCCTTGTGATATTGATACTTTGTGAAATCTGCACATTCTCCATCTTCTGCTTAGTGACATTATGACATGTGCTTCATCATTTCATTTGGGTGATGTGTCCGTGGTGTATTGATACTTTACGAAATATGTGCATACTTTGACTTTTACTTGGTGGTACTTTGACTTCTGCCTTGTCATCACTCGTGGGACTTGCGCACTTTCGGTTCGTTGGCTGTGGAATTTGCTCATATATTATCTTCAACCATTGTACCATTCTAGGAGTTTGTGCATGTTCCACTTACTAAAATCATCTTTGTATTGGATTTGTTTACGTGCTTTCAGGATTTTCCAACCATCTATTGTTAATTTCTTCCTGCGCTCTCCCAACCATCAACCAATCAATGCTTAGGCTTGCTTGATTTCTTGTCCCATTTGTTCAGCCCACTTCTTGGCAGTTTGAGCAATTGTACCATTGTCCAACCAACTCCTTCAATTTGCTAGCATGAGAGAGTATGACTTGGTGGACTTGATTTCTGCATAAGAGCCACATGATGTAGGATCCATTACTTGTGTTTCTTATTGAATTGGATATTCATTAAGTAACTTTTGGATCTACATGATGTATCATCTTATGTACTTCTTCACCTGCAATATGTATCCTTGATGCACTCTTAGATATACTCCAAAGTTGCTTGAGTGTTGTATCCTTGATATACATCTTCAAACATAATGCACTCTTAGATATAATCCAAATTTCCATACATATCTGTCACCTTCACCATTTGTGCATATACTTCTTGTGTTCATGATTTCTTTATGATGTCCATAAACTACGTCAAAGTGGATTCTTCATACTTCTGTTGGAATACTATATCCACTATGACTTACGATATCAATGACTCATACTAAATCAGTTGACATCCTCTTTGAAATTGGATGGAATTCAAACTCTTGACATCCTATTTGACAATGGATGACAGTCAAACACTTGACATCCTCTTCAGTTGACATCATTGACAACCAATGCTCAGAAATCTCCCTACATTGGATGACGGTCAAACACTTGACACCTTCTTCATTCAAACACTTGACATCAATAAAAACCAATGCTTGTTAGAACAGTAATCCATACTTAGTACCATAGTCCATAACCATAGTCAAATTTTTATTGCTCATGTGCTTAATTACACCATAGTTTGGAGTAGGTGACTTTAGTTAGTCAGATACCCACATTTGAGAGTGTTCACACCCACTTCCAAGCAAACCAGTTCACCCAACCTCCTATTTTGTCCACAAGTGCACCCTCATTAAATGTTGGAGCACTCTCTCTCCTTGATTTGGGGAATTTCAGTTGACTAGGGGCGCTAGGGTGGATTTTGCCCAATTTTGGCTAGATTTGGAGCATTTATTGCTCCCTTGGTCCTCCCAAACACCTCTACTTGCTCACCCATGCCTGCCTTGGACTCATTTATGACCTAGCATGCTTCAGCCACCTTCACACCTGAATTCATGACTGTTTGGGATGATTAGGACTGAGTTGGACCCACCTAGGGGGGATTGAGGCCAATTTAGCAATTTTGACTTGTACACTCATCTTGAGCTAACTAATGCTCTCGAATTTCTCATGGATGTAATAAAAACTTGTTCTTAACATTTTTACATGTTAGACAGTCAGTTAATGAAAAGATTAAGCTCACATTGTGTGTAAAATTATCTCCTTTTTCAAGTTTTTCACTGGTTTTGCAAATTAATTCGATTTTGTGAGGTTCTCCATAGCTCCTATATCTTATTGTGATCAAAATACTCACATGGTATCAGATCCAATGTGGATTTAGTGAGTTGAAGGTCAATATTGAGCATTGAACTACATTCTAGAGAGGATTTCCAGATAAAAATTGAGTGTTTTTTGCAGGTGTTTCAGTAGTTTTATCACCTTTAACGCGGAAACAATGGAAGCAAACCAAATGTTGCTCACACCCTTAAATTTATTCGATTGGAAGGCTAAAATGGTTATCAAGCTGAGATCTAAGGGTCTCTATAGAGTAACCATGGGCACAGAAGTGGAGCCAAACTCTGTTGTGGAGAAAGCAAAGTACTACAATCAACTTGATGAAGCTTATGGATTGCTATGTCTGAGCATTTCGAGGGAACTCTTGTTTCATACAAACAGTTTGACAACCCCCAATGAAGTATGGATGAAGCTAGAATCACTCTTTGGGAAAACTGATGAACTAAGAGGCCACCAGCTTGAAAACGAGCTCATTAGCTTGAGCCCAGTGCATTTTGAAACCATGCAGGAGTTCTTCACTAAGTTCAAGTCACTAGTGCTTCAACTGCAACAATGTGGAATTGTTAAGAAGGAGGAACAACTGATTCTATCCATCCTTTCGAAGCTAGGCCCAGAATTTTCTGTATTTGTTAGCACATTTCACTCAGCCAAGATGACCCTTCGAAATTGGCAAATGCCATCACTAGCTACCTTCATGGAGTGTCTCACTTAGGAGCGGAACAAACTAGTTCAGATGGGCACCATAAAATCAAAGGACCAAGCACTGGCAATGGGTGTTTCAAATGCCAACAAAGGCAAGCAGAAAGCCAAGAATTCGAAGCAGCCAGAGAAGAGGAAGTTTGACAAGACCAAGTCTGTAGATGGAGGTTCGAATCTGTCAAAGGAGAAGGACAAGAAGGGAAATGAAAAGACCAAATGCACCTATTGTCATAAGGGATGGCATCCAGAGAGCTCATGCATGAAGAAAACCATTGACTCAATGGCACAGCTGCTAGAGAAGAACAACATCCCAGTCCCTAAGGGCGCAAGGAAGAAAGAGAGCACCTCAAGTTCTGACAATAAGGATAAGTGTCATGCTTTGGTAGCAGGTATTTCGAATCCCTCATCCTTTATCATTGATTCAGGAGCTTCCAGACATATGGTTTCATCCAGAGAGCTCTTCTCTTCTATGAATTCGAATGGGAGATGATTCAGAAATCCAGACCAAGGGGGATGGTAGGATTGACATGGAGAATGGCTATTTCAGTAATTTGCTCTATGTACCTTCATTGGCTGAAAATTTGCTATCAATTTATCAAATGACCCATACAGGAGAAGCCAAGAGAGTAACATTTACTCCAGATTTGGTAGAAATCTCAGAAATTTCTTCAAATCAAGTTGTGGCAGTGGGGTATGCTGATCATGAAGAGAGAATGTACAAATTCTCCAATTTCCTTCCAAATTATAGTGACCATGATTTTGTCTCTCATTCCAACGAGACCTCCAAGTTGTGGCATGAAATATTTGGCCACATGAACTACAAATATCTCTAGACATTGCACAAGGACGAGATGGTGGAAGGGCTTCCAGAAATCAAATCTTCAAATGGTGCATGCATTGGTTGTGTAGTTGGAAAGCATCCTGAGCGCAGCTATGAGAAGGGAATGGCAAGGAGAGCCACTCAACCACTTGGATTGGTACATTCAGAACTCATTGGTCCTCTTCCCACTCCATCATATGGTTGATCAAGGCATGTACTCACATTCATAGATGACTACTCTCGATTCTGCTGGGTTTACTTCCTTAAATTGCAATCAGAAGTGTTTGAGAAATTTAAGATTTGGAAGGCCTTAGTGGAGAATCATAGTGGTAATAAGATAAAGATCCTTAGAACTGATAATGGAAAGGATTATTTGAATAATAACATTCAGCATATTTGTGAGGAATGTGGCATCCAAATGCAACATTCAATCCCCTACACACCTCAACAAAATGGTGTGGCAGAGAGGAAAAATAGATCTCTCAAAGAGATGACCACTTGCATGATTGAATCTAGGGATCTAAGCCCTAAGCTATGGGCTGAAGCCATCAATTGTGCTGCTCATATTCAGAACAGAGCCTTTCACAAATCAGTCAAAGGAAAAACCCCCTATGAGGCATGGTTTGGCCAAAAACCAAATGTGTCAAATTTCAAAATTTTTTGGTCTAGAGCATGGGCTTGAATTCCATCATAAAAGAGGAAGGCTTTGGAGCCACAAAGAAGAGAATGTATCATGGTTGGATATTGTGAAGACACAAAGGGATACAAGCTCTTTGACACATCCACACTCAAAACTTTCATTGAGAGAAGTGTGCAATTCGAAGAAGAACCAATTCCTGATTTTGAGCTTGCACCGGGGGAAAGCACTTCTCCTCCTCACCTTAATGAAATTAGTGATGATTCCACTTCTAATTTTTCTGATATTGCTGAAGATGACATTTCTATACATGAGTCACCATCAAGGCCCAAGTGGGATGAAAAAATCATGCAGGCTGCAGGTGAATTGGCAGGCAATCCCCAAGAGCCTAGGAAGACTAGATCTCAAACAATCAATGCTTCCTTTGCAAATGAAAGTGAACTTGATGATCACTGTTATATGATAATTGGATCTTATCCAACATCATATCAGGAAGCTCATCATGATCCAAGGTGGAGAATAGCAATGCAAGAAGAATTCCAATCTCTCCAAGAGAACAAAACATGGGATTTGGTGCCTCTTCTTCCCAAGAGGAAACTTGTGCAATGTAAGTGGATTTTTCGAACCAAACCTATTTCTGATGGTTCTGATCTGAATTAAAAGGCTAGGTTAGTGGCTAAGGGCTACTCACAGATCCATGGTGTGTATTATATAGAGACCTTTGCACCGGTTTCAAAGATGGACTCAATTAGACTAGCTCTAGCCATGGCAGCTAGTAAGGGTTGGGAAGTTCACCATATGGATGTTAAAAGTGCATTCTTACATGGTGAGCTACAGGAATATATCTATATGCAGCAACCTGAAGGATTCCAAGAGGATCCCACACTTGTTTGCAGGTTGAAGAATTCACTCTATGGACTCAAGCAAGCCCCCAGGGCTTGGTATGCCAAAATGGATGCTTTTTTTCTCTCAATTGGTTTCTGTCGATGCAAGTCTGATCCAAATGTTTATTTGCAGAAATTTGGTGATAATTTGCAGGTCATTGTACTGTATGTTGATGATATTTTAATTACAGGGAGCTGCAACAAACAAATTGGCTCAATTAAAGCTTCTTTGCACAGTGAATTTGCCATGAGCGACCTAGGATTGCTAAGGAAATTTTTGGGTTTGGAAATTGAGAAATATGAGAGAGGTATATTGCTGAGTCAACCTAAGTATGCTTCAGACCTGTTATTCAAGTTTAAAATGGCTGAATGTAAGGCATCCAAGTTCCCATTCCTTTCAGGCATAAAACTAGGTGAATTTGAAGACTCTCCATTGGTGGATTGCACAGTCTACAGGCAGCTAGTTGGAAGCTTGTTGTACCTTACACATACAATACCTGATTTGTCTTATGTTGTAAGTGTTGTAGCAAGATATATGTAGAAGCCACATGAGATCCATTGGAAGGCAGCCAAAAGGATCCTTCAATATGTCCAAGGAACAAAGAGCTTTGGGGTACACTATGCAACTGGTTCTTCACTACAACTAGCTGGATTTTATGATTCTGATTGGGCTAGAGATCCCATCGATAGAAATTCCACTTCAATTTTTGTGTTTATGTTTGTTGAAGGTCCCATTTGCTGGTCAAGTAAGAAACAACATACCATTTCACTTTCATCAGCAGAGGCCGAGTACAGGGCAGCAGTGAACGCAGCCACACAGTGTGTTTGGTTGCAAGGCATTCTTCGGGAGTTTGGTGTTGCTATTGATTCTCCAACCAACATTTGGGTGGATAATCAAAGTGACATAAAGATATCTACTGATATAGTACAGAGGCAAAGAACAAAGCACATTGAAATCCATATGCACTACATTCGGGGCTTGGTGCATGACAGGGTGATTTCCTTGCAGTATTGCCCATCCATCGAGCAAACTGCAGACATTTTCACCAAGTGTTTTACTGAGAAGACCTTCACTCACTTGAGAGATTTTCTTGGAGTGAGTGATGGATGGTGATTGCTGCAATATAATTGTAGGTTCAGCCCCATGTCCATTTTAGAGGGAAGTTTTTATCCCATGTGGTTTTACTTCTTGTCCTCGGTTTATATGGACAAATAAAAATTATGTTTGTAATGAGGTGACTTGAGCCTTTGTTGCCAAGGCCTCCCACTTATTTTCATGAGTTGTACTAAGTTCTGGTTAAGGGGGGGTGATATAACAGTAATCCATACTTAGTACCATAGTCCATAACCATAGTCAAATTTTTATTGCTCATGTGCTCAATTACACCATAGTTTGGACTAGGTGACTTTAGTTGGTCAAATACCCACATTTGAGAGTGTTCACACCCACTTCCAAGCAAACCAGTTCACCCAACCTCCTGTTTTGTCTACAAGTGCACCCTCATTAAATGATGGAGCGCTCTCTCTCTCCTTGATTTGGGGGATTTCAGTTGACTAGGGGCGCTATGGTGTATTTTGCCCAATTTTGGCTAGATTTGGAGCATTTATTGCTCCCTTGGTCCTCCCAAACACCTCTACTTGATCACCCATGCCTGCCTTGGCCTCATTTATGACCCATCATGCTTCAACCACCTTCACACCTGAATTCATGACTGTTTGGGATGATTAGGACTGAGTTGGACCCACCTACGGGGGATTGAGGCCAATTTGGCAATTTTGACTTGTACACTCATCTTGAGCTAACTAATGCTCTCGAATTTCTCATGGATGTAATAAAAACATGTTCTCAACATTTTTACATGTTAGACAGTTGGTTAATGAAAATATTAAGCTCACATTGTGTGTAAAATTATCTCCTTTTTCAATTTTTTCACTGGTTTTGCAAATTAATTCGATTTTGTGAGGTTCTCCATAGCTCCTAGATCTTACTGTGATAAAAATACTCACAATTCTCAACAATCTCCCCATTTATCATTGATTTCAACACCTTATTAAGTTGTACCTAATCTTCTTGAGTTGTATGCTTCATCTATGTTTGGTCGCAGTGCTCCCACTGATGTAATTTAGGCATTTAGATATTGTGCTATATTTCAGTAGTTCTTTCATATCTGCTTGAACTATGTTCCTTCCTGTCATATCTAGGTAGACCATGTATTCAAGTTTTCTTCTTCACACTCTTTCACATCTACTGTCATTTCATGTTAATCCTTTGATGTCTGTGATTCTTCCCCTTTCGTGTTGTCCTGTTGATTTCATTCATATTTCATGACTTAGCTTCATGTGTTTCTCAGCTTCAGCTGCCTTTGATATTTTCAGCTTTATGCATCTCTCCCCAAATTCATCAACTTCATTCATCTCTCCCTCTTTGACATCAATGGAAAAGAGGTCCATTACGCAATGTGGATTCTTTTATTTATGTTTTGTGCCTGAACTCGTCTTGATTGTTTCCTGGGATGACTTCCCCTGTATTCTTACCTCATTATCTTTGATTGCTTTTCTGATATTAATGTTATAATTCCCTTTTGTCTTGGTCTCATGTTCTTTTCACAGTGCATCACCATACCTTGCACAATTATCCATGTTGTTAATCTTATTGCGTAGTGCATAAGTCAGTTCTCTACTGATTTGCATTATTCTTTATGCGCCTGACTGCTCCACCTGTCGCATTTACTGCGCTGTAAAAAAGCCTTGTCACATTTAATATAGTTGCTAAGAAAACAAAAGATATGGCACATTTTCATTCATAGTGCAAAACTGGACATGACACTCAATTTGTGTGGAAAGAATGACGTGTCGTTTCTGTACTAGAACCTTTTGAGGCAACAATGTTCATCGTAGGGTGCAATGAATCAAGCTTATCCCTTTTTTTACTATTTTCAAAAACTCATTAGGCTCAGCATTTATTTTTAGCGACTCCACCATCCTTTCCGACTTGTGCGACATTGAATTCCTTTCTCATCAATTAACTGCATGCGCATGAACTTTCTTTAATGACTTCTATAAGATCTCTGCGAGTAATTATGGTTCATCGCTTCTTGCATCCTTTCTCTTCCATGTCACATTGATGTCTAGTATTTTGCTGCTTAATCTTCATTTTCCTTCCAATGGCCTCCTATCATCGCATAATAACCAATTCCCTCGATAATGTGCAACATTTCATTTAGTCTCAGCAAGCTGAATTTTCCTGCTTGAGAACGGATATGGGTTCCTACCAGCAACAAAGGAAGAGTAACCAAATTCTCCACCAGTATTGTCATTCTGAGTAGCCGAATCTTCTAATTCGCAAGGTTGGAAATATGGAGCGTCAGCAACAACAAATTCTGTAAGAATTTTCTTGTCTACGGCCTCAGTAGGTTGACTCGTCATCGTTTACAACCATGCAACTTATTCCTCTTCACTCTGCTTCTGAATGTGCTTCCCCGGTTCCGGTGGATTTGGAACTACGTCTTGCAAACTGGAAATAATTTGATCTCGAACTTGAAATTTGGTTGTAGGATGCTTCGGCATTTTCAATTTTGCTCCATTTCTTTATATATGTCATTCATGGCTTCGACATGGAGTCTTAACTCATGCAATTTTGTAATCATGCCCCAATTTTGAATGAAAAATATCTATTTTGCGCAATTTCATTTCTTTAGCAGTGTTTTAATTCTTCATGCAGGATCTACTACTTGTATTTTTGCAACTGAAACCAATGTGATGATTCTCTATTCCATGATATGCACGATAAGTGTATAACTATGTATGTATGCAATCTTCCTTATCTGTGACATAATCATTAAATGTGTGCGAACATAATGAATCATATTCTAAATTTAAATACTTTTCACCATACATCAAATAGACCTAATTGCACACCTAACTAATATTCCTTTGAATTCCCTAAGATGCATCGTGTTGAACTCAAGGGTCTCCCATAGTCCTTATTGGACTAGCCAGAGAGGCATAAATTGCTTGTTGCACCTGGATCTTCTGCATTTTCAGCGCACTCCTGGGGAGATTTCCTTACCCAAGTCTTGTTGTGCGCACTTCTATTTTGATTATTCGTAGGATATTTCCTACTCATGAAGTCTCTTTGGGTGTAATATCCTTTGCACAATAGTTCTTCATCCAGACAGTTTACTGCTTTTCAACAATACATAGCTTTGTGTCCAAAGCGATCATAGGCATAACATCTTACGGTTTGACAATATTTTGCAATATGGCCAAAAAGATTTCATCTTACGCACTTCACTCTATTGATCCTTCTTTGATTAGTATATCGAAAGAATTATAGTTGAATGAGTCATCATACCTAAATGTTTTGTCATTACTTGAGCATTATTCTTTGTCGTGGATCTTCTTAGGTGTCTTTACAAAACCCAGACCAGTTTTGTCTTCTAGTGATCTTTGATCCTTCAAAATCTTGTTCAATATAGTCATGATATCTTTTAACTTATTATACACTTCTTCTTCAGATTATGTCTTGTCACTTCCTAAATGTCCGCAGATGGGATCAATACGGACTTGTTTCTTTCCCTTTATCTTGGTCATTTTATCTTCTAGATGAAATGTCTCTTTATCCTTTTCCTCAAGTTGATTAGTCATATTTTTTATTTCCTGTTCCAATTCCTCTAGTAAAGTTCTTAATACAGATTTTTCTTTTTCAAGTATTAGAACCAGTATTCCTCATAATTGGTTATCCTTTCACAAATCTCTATGTCAACAGATTCCTGACATGGCCTATCCTGTTCTTCATACTTTGACAGTTGTTCCTGAAACAGATTATTCTTCTTCTTAGACTTCTTTAATTCATCCAAGGAACTTATCATTTCACCTTCCTAGTCAATGTCTGCATCTTCTTCATCTTTGGATTGACTGTTAGTATTAACCTCTTCAACGGGTTTTGGAGGTGTGACTTTCTTTGCAGGTGTTTTGAACGATGCCCTAATGTCCAATATATTTTATTTCCTTGCTAATCTTCAACTTTGTGCACTTATTCAGGTATTCTGATGATGATTATGTTCTGTACTACTTTTGTATGCAGATTGTACTCTGTCGTTGCACTGTATACATCACTTGACTTCTGATTCCTCTCAACTCGCACTTTTGTTGATGACTTACTTCATATACAGTGTGCTCTGATGATTCTGCAGTCTACGTTTCTGGTTCAACAATTTTTTCTTCATGACTGAAATGATCAACTGATATTGTGCTTTCAATTAATAGTGTTGTTCAGAAATGAATCACTAGTAAAAAGAAGGAACTGCACACTTTCTGATGTGTTTTTTCTACTTAAGTGTTGCAATCTCTCAAATAATATGTGACATCCTGTGCATCAAATAATTCATCCGTTCGATTCAACGCACTTGTCTGAAATCATCTATATTTTGATGTGCCTATCGAGTTATGTTTATGTTTTGTTGTTGCGCATCAAATGAACTCTTCAACTTCGCACACTTTCACTTCTCTTCATATGCATCAGCTAGACATGAGCACAATATCTGATAAACCTCGGTTTTGTCTCTGTGCTTTTGACTCTTCAACTTCTGTGTAATGTCCCTTGTTAGGAATTTTATTAAAATTGCAATTTTCCACTTTTTTCCTTGGTTCAACCTTTGACTAGTTTCGATCTCTAGGTCCCAAATTTGCCCCAAATGATCCCAAATCTTCTGAGAAGGTATATGAATGATATTAGAACATAAATATGTGTTTCAGGGATTCCTTTGTACCTTTAAAACACTTCTGCAAATACTCTTTCAATTCTGGTCAATGTAGGTAACTTTACTAGTGATTTCCCTTTGACTAGTATTGGTCTCTAGGTCTCAAATTGACTCCAAATTCCTTCAAATATTCAAGGAAGGTGTATGAATGAGATTAGGGATTCAATATGATGTTCAAGGATAACATATGGCCACCAAAATACCTCTACAAACTCTCTTAAGATTCTGGACCAAGTATGCAATTTTACTAGTAATTTGGGGTTCAAATCCCCCTAAGGTAAGTACTGAAAATGGCTTCCCAAATGCCTCCAAACCCACTCAAATTTATGAACAGAGGTATGTAATGTGTTAATTGTGTTATTAAGGTCTCATATGCACCATTAATGGTTTATTACAACTGTTCTCACCCTCTCCCATTCAACTGCAAAAATCACCAATTCGACCCTTGGGGAAATGGCACTATTTCTTTTCCCAATGCAATTAAACTGAGTAAAAATACTTCAAATGCTCAAGTACAGTACATGAAACTTGTAAAATACATCCATTTCAGTCCATTAATCACAAATTCATAATAGAATCATCCATTCATTCGAAATCATCATCAATACATTGGTTCACAACAAGGTAGTGGGGAAATGGCATTGTTCTTCCATTAAAAATGAGATTTATACATTTCTACTTGGAATTTCGACCTGAAACTTTCTGGATATGAAGAAAAGAGTATTTAATTCATATTAAAAAAGAAATGGGGCATTAGAAGCTCCCCCAAAGAGTACAATAGCTCACCAAAAACGCCCTCCCTCAAGGATCAAGAATATGCCATCAAAACTGGAAATGGTTGAAGGAGAGAGATGCAATAGAATAAACCATGAGCTGCCATGTATCTTACACCTACAAATAAAGACTCCATTAAATCTCCAAATGAAAGGTCTGAATGGCCTTTCCAATTGCCAACTTGGATGGGAATCTTTCACCCTCGAAATTGGCTAAGGCAAGAAACTAGTCATCCACTAGCTCTCCCTCTTCACAAATGCAATTGAAAATTCTACAAATGATCAAAAGCTTCTTTCATTCTTTTTTATTGACATTTATAAACTTCTAATGTCCTCCATGGGTCGAATTCCTTCCAAGAGACTCATGCCAACTCAAGTTGGGAAGAGATTCCAAAGAACGCCACTTGTACAACAATTCCTAGTCTTCCACTTCCACCAAATCACATGTGGAAGCATCTTAGCTGCCCTAACACCCTTGAGCACCCTCTTGGAGTCTATTTTTAGCCCTGACATGTCATATATGTCATATGTCATCCTTCGGGTCTGATTTGTGTCACAGGTGTCATAGCATCTTCATCATTGTTGTCATAGAGCTAGGGAATCTAGCCCAAGTGTCTCACTAGCTCCAAATTGCCTCTTCCTCTTCCATGGGAGTTACTCTTCCTCTATATTTCGACCTTGGATGAGTCATGCAATGAATAATACCTTTTGGACTCCCCAAAGTATGTTACCATTCACCTTGAATTCGAATTGGTGAGAGAATGATGCCAAGTGTAGTGGGGAAATCTAGCCATATGTGGGTCCCACTTCCTCCATGTGTCTTCATGATGAAATGCCACTTTGATTTTCACTTGTATATATTTATTTATCTCCTTTATTAAATATTTATTCCATTCTAATGTTCAAACATCATTTATTATCCCCATTATTCCAAATCCCAAAGCTTCCACCCCAAACCTAGGAAACTAGTAATTTTCCTCCTTGGCAATTATTTGACCTTTAGCATCAATTTGACAAACTCTAATGAATAGGGCCAATGTGATTAGGCCATTTTGACCCAATACCAAACTTGGGACATGAAAAATCCTCCCTTCCCAATATTGCTTGTCCTCAAGCAATTTTAAACATGGGTGTTGAAGAACCTGCTTTCTGTATAATTCTTTGAAGTTGCCATTGAATTGCCCAACCTTGAGTCTTTGAGTTTCCATGAAGATTTTAGAGAGAAACCAACATGCTTGCTGCTTCACTACTCTGATAAAAATCACTTTATTAAGTGGGAAAATCCATCTCCCATACTGCTTGTTTCCCCAAAAAATTTGAAACCAATGAGATAAAAATTATTCCAGGGTCCCATTGCTTGTATTGCACCCGAACAATTAAGAGTGCTCTCCAACCCATACCATCATATAAGAGGATTCTTGGATCCCATTTTCTTTTATGCATTCTTCCAAACATCATGAGTACAAAATATATATCATCAAAGTACATAACTACATAATGAAAATTAATATCAAGGAGGTGCTTCATCAAAGAATCATGAAAGTGCTTATACCTCCAAGCAAGTAGACCACCGTTTTCCAAGTGCATACAAGCTTCAAGTGACCAATCAAATCTGCTCCAATGACATAGGTGAGGATCCCATGTCCTATAAAGCTGCTCCAAAAGGATGTGATATGCATCAAAATATTCAGCCATGTATTCTTTCATCCAAGAAGTGAATGAAGAATCTCCACTAAAATCTGAACCAAATAATGAGCAGAAAAAACAAGGAGACTTCAAATGACTCAAAGAAGTCTCACCCATACATCTCTGAATGTGATCATCATAAAGATATAACAAAGTATGTGGATTCCAACAAAAATGTTCTCCAATCATAAATCTATTCACCCAAGTGTTGGATGAAGTTCCTCCAACATCAAATGAATCAAGTGTTGAGCAAGAAAAACCATGAGTTTTCAAGTGACTCAAATGCATATCATAGGTGCATCCATGTAGATGTGCATCATCATAAAGTAACAAAGTATGCTGCTGCAAATGTGAATAAGAATGTGCTCCAACCATATCATCATAAAAAGTAAATCTAGGAGTTCCATACTCCTCATGTGGCACCATCAAAAAGAACCCTTTCACCCATACTTCATTGAGACTAATGTTGCAAAACAGGGAATTGTAGGATGTAGGAGAATGAACCAAATCACCCAAATGATCAAAAAGTACAGAAGTTTCATCATGGGAAGGATCCATGTGGGTAGTATCATGCAGCTCCTTCAAAAGTGGGAAACCTTTGTCATAGATTGGTTCCCATGTAGAGGAATCATGCTCTTCTTTAAAAATTGCATAAGCTTCATCAAGAGACAATTCAAGTTCCTCTTCCACCACATCAAGTGTTTGGATCTCTTCAAGTTCATCTTCAAACACATTAAGCACATTCAAATTCCCACATTTCTCATGATCCACCACGTCATGAGAATCCTCCAAACAATCTACCATTTGACAATCTGAAACATAGGAGGAAAAACAAGTATCTTGCAACTTTTCAAGAAGTTGCTCATTTTGAATTGTGAGCTTATGAATATCCTCATTATTTTTCAAGTATGAATCATGTAACAATTCATTAAGCTCAAACAAATGGTTTCTATCAAAAAGCAAATACATGAAATTACCTTTGATGTGGCACATTGCTCTTTGAATCTTCTCCATGTCTTCAAGGAAGGATGTTTCCTCCAATGAAGTAGCTCTCCAACAAGAATTTGACACCAATGCTTGAGTGTTATGGAGAATGCTGAGGGACTCTTGGATCTTATTTTCATTCATCTTTAAGGACCCTTCAAGAAAATGAGGCTCTTGCAAATGAACCTCCTCATCTTCTTCAATTTTGCTTGGACCAACTTCATGAAGCTCAAGTGGTGATGGGGAAGTTGATCTTGGTTCTTCTTCAACTACTACAAGGTCTTCATTATCATGCTTAATGAAACTTGTACTTGTAGAAACATTTTCAAAAGTGATCTCTATGTCACCAACATAGAGGTGTGAGTACCCATCAGTAGGTACTCCTTCATAGTTTAAGCATCCATCAGTAGATGCTCTTTGGTTCATGTCTAAGCTAGAAGGTGTCTCGAAATGATCTTCCATATTTTCAATAGAATCTTCTTTATGCTCTTGTGATGTCTCTTCCTTTTGCTCCTTAAAGCAAGCTGATGCATTTTGCCCCTTGTTTTCCTTAGGATCAATATATTTGGAATCTCTTATTGAATAAATCTCAAAAGCTCTCCTCAAGGAGGACATCATTTCATGCACACATATATGATAATCGCTCCAAGGGTTTTTACAAGAAGGGCATAAACCTTTCTTCACTAACTCCACATCTTCATTTTTGGGCCTATTTTCAAAAACATGTTCAGCATAGTACTCAAAAGACATGGCATTTTGTGTGTTTTTGCTAAAAGCAAGATATTCTTGATATTTTTGATATTGTTGGGGCAAGGTTTTATATTTTTCTCTCCATCTTTGGAACTCACTCATAGAATTATCCTTGGTTGGTGTGACACACTCATATTCATCAGATTTAAAGTCATAAGAATAATCTTCATTTCTCTTGAAATTGTAAGAAGTGTTGCATGATGGTACCTCTTCCTCATACCATTCACATTCTGCTTCATATTGCTCATAAGCATCTGCATATTCCTCATAAGAATTGTACTCATAGGATTCATCATAATAGTAAGACATGGATGCTAATTCCTGAATGTATGTACCTAGTACACAGGTGCAAGGACCATGCTCTGATACCACTGTAATGTCCCTTGTTAGGAATTTTATTAAAATTGCAATTTTCCACTTTTTTCCTTGGTTCGACCTTTGACTAGTTTCGATCTCTAGGTCCCAAATTTGCCCCAAATGATCCCAAATCTTCTGAGAAGGTATATGAATGATATTAGAACATAAATATGTGTTTCAGGGATTCCTTTGTACCTTTAAAATACTTCTGCAAATACTCTTTCAATTCTGGTCAATGTAGCTAACTTTACTAGTGATTTCTTTTTTACTAGTATTGGTCTCTAGGTCTCAAATTGACTCCAAATGCCTTCAAATCTTCAAGGAAGGTGTATGAATGATATTAGGGATTCAATATGATGTTCAGGGATAACATATGGCCACAAAAATACCTCTGAAAACTCTCTTAAGTTTCTGGACCAAGTATGCAATTTTACTAGTAATTGGGGTTCAAATCCCCCTAAGGTAAGTACTGAAAATGGCTTCCCAAATGCCTCCAAACCCACTCAAATTTATGAAAAGAGGTATGTAATGTGTTAATTGTGTTATTAAGGTCTCATATGCACCATTAATGGTTTATTACAACTGTTCTCACCCTCTCCCATTCAACTGCAAAAATCACCAATTCGACCCTTGGGGAAATGGCACTATTTCTTTTCCCAATGCAATTAAACTGAGTAAAAATACTTCAAATGCTCAAGTACAGTACATGAAACTTGTAAAATACATCCATGGAAGTCCGTTAATCACAAATTCATCATAGAATCATCCATTCATTCGAAATCATCATCAATACATTGGTTCACAACAAGGTAGTGGGGAAATGGCATTGTTCTTCCATTAAAAATGAGATTTATACATTTCTATTTGGAATTTCGACCTGAAACTTTTTGGAGATGAAGAAAAGAGTATTTAATTCATATTACAAAAGAAATGGGGCATTAGAAGCTCCCCCAAAGAGTACAATAGCTCACCAAAAACGCCCTCCCTCAAGGATCAAGAATATGCCATCAAAACTGGAAATGGTTGAAGGAGTGAGATGCAATAGAAGAAACCATGAGCTGCCATGTAGCTTACACCTGAAAATAAAGACTCCATTAAAGCTCCAAATGAAAGGTCTGAATGGCCTTTCCAATTTCCAACTTGGATGGGAATCTTTCACCCTCGAAATTGGCTAAGGCAAGAAACTAGTCATCCACTAGCTCTCTCTCTTCACAAATGCAATTGAAAATTCTACAAATGATCAAAAGCTTCTTTCATTCTTTGTTATTGACATTTATAAACTTATAATGTCCTCCATGGGTCGAATTCCTTCCAAGATACTCATGCCAACTCAAGTTAGGAAGAGATTCCAAAGAACGCCACTTGTACAACAATTCCTAGTCTTCCACTTCCACCAAATCACATGTGGAAGCATCTTAGCTACCCTAACACCCTTGAGCACCCTCTTGGAGTCTATTTTTATCCCTGACATGTCATATATGTAATATGTCAGCCTTCAGGTCTGATTTGTGTCATAGGTGTCATAGCATCTTCATCATTGTTGTCATAGAGCTAGGGAATCTAGCCCAAGTGTCTCACTAGCTCCAAATTGCCTCTTCCTCTTCCATGGGAGTTACTCTTCCTCTATATTTAGACATTGGATGAGTCATGCAATGAATAATACCTTTTGGACTCCCCCAAGTATGTTACCATTCACCTTGAATTCGAATTGGTGAGAGAATGATGCCAAGTGGGGTGGGGAAATCTAGCCATATGTGGGTCCCACTTCCTCCATGTGTCTTCATGATGAAATGCCACTTTGATTTTCACTTGTATATATTTATTTATCTCCTTTATTAAATATTTATGCCATTCTAATGTTCAAACATCATTTATTATCCCGATTATTCCAAATCCCAAAGCTTCCACCCCAAACCTAGGAAACTAGTAATTTTCCTCCTTGGCAATTATTTGACCTTTAGCATCAATTTGACAAACTATAATGAATAGGGCCAATGTGATTAGGCCATTTTGACCCAATACCAAATTTGGGACATGAAATTCTGTGACTATCGATGTGCTAAGTGTGATACTTTCCTTTGATATATCTAGCACTTGCACATTCTTCAATATCTCCTTCTTTCAATTTTTGCGCAATTGTCACAGGTCTACATCATCTTTCTGCACACCATCAAAACATCATTATGTTGCATGTGCGCATTCGGCTCTTTGCTAGATCATTCTATTATGTCCATGAGCCCCTTAATGATTCCTTTAAAAACAAACTAAAACTTTCATACAAAAACACTTATGTTCTTTCTATCAAGCTTACTTCAAATATTCAACTTGCATTTCTATTTATACATGTCCTGCACGGATTGTATGTTCGTAAGTTGGTCATGGCATCCCTTCTTCCATACTTCATGGATTGTGCATATGCCACGTGTCATCATTTATGCTATTGATGTGTCATCTCTGATGTATCAAGTGCCTTCAAGGTCCACAAGTACTTAGTGGAACTTTACACCTTGGTGGTGTAACATTGTGCTCTTGATGTACCATTGTCTTACGGTATGTGCGCAATCTTCCACTTCATCTTGATCTGTCCATGACCTTTTATGTACCATCATTTGTGGGTAATGCGCCCTTGTGATATTGATACGTTGCGGAATTTGCACATTCTCCAACTTCTGCTTAGTGATATTATGACCTGTGCTTCATCATTTCATTTGGGTGATGCGCCCTTGGTGTATTGATACTTCACGGAATCTGCGCAGACTCCGACTTTTACTTGGTGGGACTTTGACCTTCTACCTTATCATCACTCGTGGGACATGCGCACTTGTTGTTCGCCGGCTATGGAATTTTCTCATATATGATCTTCAATCGTTGTACCATTCTAGGATTTTGTGTGCGTTCTACATACTGAAAGTATCTTCTTATTGGATTTGCTTGCGCGCTTTCAGGATTGTCCAACCATCTGTCGTTCCTTTATTCTTGTGCAATCCAAACCATCAACCAAGAAATGCTTAGGCTTGCTTGCTTACTTGTCCAATTTTTTCAACTAACTTCTTGACAGTTTGAGCACTTGTACCATTGTCCAACCAACTCCTTCAATTTGCTAGCATGAGAAAGTATGAGTTGGTGTACTTGATTTATGCGCAAGAGACACATGATGTAGGATCCATTGCTTGTGTTTATTCTTGAACTGGATCTTCATGAAGTATCTTCTGGATCTGCATAATGTATCATCTTATGTACTTCTTCCCCTGCAAGATGTATCCTTGATGCACTCTTAGATATACTCCAAAGTTGCTTGAGTGTTGTATCCTTGATATACATCTTTGTTAGATTGTGCTAACTTTGGGATGTCCTCCATGGTTCATATTCCTTACATGGAGGTACATTAGCTACATAGGCATCAATATGGAGTAGAGGGTGAGATACACTCTACTCAGTGGCATGAGTCTAGTGGTGGCTACATACAGACCTTCCGGAGTGTTTTGACCCTTGCATGCATGAGTTTTGCATGCACTGCCATGCGATTATTGGATGCATGCACCGAGAATTAGGGTTTTGGAAAACCTAATTCATCGGTGAGATTATTTATAGAGGTAGGGGACCCTAGATAAGGTTACTCAGTTGCATTGTCAGAGAGAGATATTGCTAGAGTGAGGAGGGTGTAGCTATGCAAGTAGGGTGACTTTTTGAGAGAGAGAGGAGCTGTTGCAGGATCTAGGAAGGTCAGATCTGAGCTAGATCAGTGACCTTCAATTCCAGAGTCACTAGGCACCCAGTACAGTGAGCTGAGATAACTCATGAATTTGTTTTTTGAGCATTTTATAGGAGACTGAGTTCTCTTGGAGGAGGGCGCATTTCCCAAGGAGGGAGAAGCTCGTTTGGAGATGGATTGACCGATTCAAAGTCTGAGTCTTCCTAGATAGACTTGCCTCGGCATTTGAGGAAGGTTAGGGATGAACAGAGCTCAGATCTGTTGAGATCTGGTCTGGTACGAGTATTTGAAATCTAGAGGGGAGGGTGCACTTTTGCATGCAGAGGAGGCCAAATTCTTCAGAGGGCAGTCTTCAGAGCGATCAGATCAAAGTGTTAGGATATCTCATCATTCACTTTTGTACTTTGCATGCATTCCACATGCATTGCATGCACCCGCATGCTTCCCAGTCATCAGTATGGTACCTCCAACACCTAGTCCTTAGTCTCCCAACACTCGAGAGCTCCTTTCCACTCTGCTTTAGCCCTCCTAGCCTTTCATGCACCCAATTCTCACCTTCCACTGAAGAAGGGCGCCTTTATCACCTACTAGTCTAGTTACACTTCAGTTATCACTCCGATTTACCTCCGATTGACCCATAACGGATGTTATCACTCCGATTGACCTCCGATGAGACATGACTGACAGCTCTGAGTGCAGTTAAGCCCTCATGAGCCCTCCATTAGGCCTCCATCCCTAGATTAGTGCCACTTACCA
This sequence comes from Larix kaempferi, assembly GCA_027924585.1. Classification (NCBI taxonomy): domain Eukaryota; kingdom Viridiplantae; phylum Streptophyta; class Pinopsida; order Pinales; family Pinaceae; genus Larix; species Larix kaempferi. Next base: position 833,738 of record BSBM01001304.1, read on the forward strand.
TCAGTTACACTTATTACACTCAGTTAGACTCAGTTTGACACCTGTTTGACAGTGACTTGTGCATTGATGACCACCACTGATTGATGATGAGGACTCCTAGTTGGAGCCAAGCTATGCCATTCAGTTAATTCGAATGACCTCCTTAAGCAATTCGAATTTCTCACTTATTGTGACAATATTGTATTGTATTTTTCACCCTTATTGGGATATTGAGCACTGATGCATGTTCTTGCACAGTTTACACCATATTTTCTAAGTTTCATCTATTGTGATTGATTTACTTGTTCATTAGATCTGCTATGACTAATTTTACATGGTATCAAAGCCACTGTAGGGACAAGATCTATTTTCTACTTGTGTTCTACAAGAAGATTTGAGTGAATTTGCTCAAAATTACTAAAGTTTTGGCATGAAATATCTCATGTGCATTCGCTCATGTGCATGCAAAGCAGAAAAATACACTCCAATCCACTCCAGAAGCTTGAGTTTTCCACATAATTCCTGGATTTGATACATTGGACCCATTCAACTTGTTTGATCTTCAATCCCAGGTGTGATGCAACTCTAAAAGGGTGGATTGTTCGACCTTATTGTTCTTGTTTTGATTGTGATTTGTAGGCTAATCATCTTCACCAATTGCATTCTCTCTCTTGTGTTTGACAAGTTCTTCTACATCAAGTGCACTATCTCTTTGATATGGAATACTCTTCTTCCAAGCCATTTCTTACTCCCTTCAATTATTTTGAATGGAAAGATGATATGGAGATTATATTGCACTCAAAAGGGTTCTATAGAGTCATTATTGGCCTCGAATTGGAGCCAAGCACATTGTTGGAAAGAACCAAACACTGCAATAAGCTTGATGAAGCTTATGGTCTCCTTTTCCTCTCCATTTCCAAGGATCTTCACTTCCATCTCAGTGGATTGAAGACTTCAAAAGAAATATGGGAGAAACCTGAAACACTTTTTGGCAAGCAGGACGAGCTTAGGGCTTTTCAATTAGAGAATGAATTGATTGCTCTTAGTCCTGAGAATTTCGAGACCATCAATGAGTTTTTCACAAAATTCAAGCACTTGTCATTGCAGTTGAAGAACAATGGCGTTGTGAAAGAGGATAAGCAATTGATCCTCTCCATCCTCACAAATCTTGGGAAAGATTACTCGGTATTTGTCTCTACTTTCAATTACGATCGGCTAACTACCCCGAATTGGAAGATGCCTACCTTGAATGCCTTCATTGAGTTCGTCACAAAAGAGCATGATAAGTTGATTCAAATGGGGTCCATAAGCTCCAAAGATTCAGCCCTATTTGTTCAAGGACCCAAGAATTCGAATGGTAAAGGAAATCAAAGGAAAGAGAAGCCCAAATTCGAGCCTACCAAGAAAAGAGATAAAGGAAAGCAACCGGAAGCACCATCCGGTTCGAGGAACAAGCAGAAGGGTAAAGAGGGAAAGGAAAAATCTAAATGTTCATATTGCAACCGTGGCTTTCATCCTGAAAGTTCATGCATGAAGAAAAAAATAGATCAAATGGCCCTCCTTTTGGAAAAGAACAACATATGTCTTCCCAACGGTGCACGGAAGAAGGATAGGAATGATGATAATGAAAGAGGTCAAGCACTCATGGCAACTGTTTCGAAACCCACCACTCTACTGATAGATTCTGGTGCCTCGAATCATATGGATGCAAACATTGACTCCTTATCTTCATTCGATCCAAGAAGCTCCATCCCCATCCATTTGGAAGATGACTCAAAAATTTCTTCGAAGGGCAAAGGTACCATCCATGTAGAACATGGAAGCTTCCAGGATGTTCTCTATGTGCCTTCCTTGGCTTCAAATCTAATTTCTGTGTATCAAATGACACACACTGGTGAACCGAAGAAAGTTACATTCAGCCCTAATACAGTTGAAATTTCTGATATCAAAAGTGGAAGACTTATTGCAGTCGGAAAGGCAAGCCACACTGCAAAATACTATGAGTTTTCTCACTTTGTTCCGCTTGAAAATCCCACTGCTCTCCTCACTCATGGAAACGAGGTTAGTAGGCTTTGGCATGAAAGGTTTGGACACCTTAATTACAATTATTTGCTTCTTCTACAACAGAAATCCATGGTATATGGTCTTCCACAACTCCGTTCCTCGAAGGGAATTTGCCCCGGTTGCATTGTTGGGAAGCACCCCAAGCAAAGGTTCAACCACGGCAAAGCTAGCAGAGATTCCACCATTTTGGGCCTCATACATTCTGATATTAGTGATCTGATGCCAAATATGTCCATGAATGGTTCAAGGTATGTTTTGACATTCATTGATGACTTTTCCCGCTTTACTTGGGTATTTTTTCTCAAAAACAAGTCAGAAGTGCTTGGAAAATTCAAGGACGTTAAGGATTCTGTTGAGACCCGCCACTGTTGACTGCTTTTCTGGGCAGACCCGGGTTTTAATGAAGCGCAGCAACAAAACCCCTTGGCGCACTAGCCCTTTCGGCAACGAGCTGCGCAGCAGCTCGAGGTCTCACCCGAAGTGGCTATGGGGGGGTTAAGGAATCAGGTTTCCTTAACCATGGTGACGCGGAGATTGTTCTGTATATCTTCTTCTTCCTCAAATATCGGCGGTCGGACCTTCCCGCAGGCCGCTCGGCGCAGCTGCGCGGACTCCTTCCTAGGCCAGCCTACTGCACGGTTTCTCCTCTCTAGCGCAGAAGGCAACTATTCCTGGCGTTGACGCGCTAAATACTTCCTTGCCCTTCGCATCCGGTGCAGTAACGTATTCCTCGCTCGCTGCAGCGACAGCGCGTTACTACTTCCTGGTACTCAACACTCATAGCTATCAAGAGACCTTTCCGACTCACTTAAACAGTCACAAAGATGATGCAAAAGATGTTCACACAGGTAATGATCTTAAACAGTTATCATTCATGCAAATATTATAACAAGAAGATATATGTGACGCTCATCTCCTCGAGGAAAACCACATCCACGGGAGTTTTATATTAACCAGAAAATGATAAAGTTATACAATATGCTGCGCACACAGCTGCAGCCTTAGATCTTACAGGAAACTCCACGCACACAGCTGGGAGCCCTTCTCTCAATCTTGTCTCCTCTCTATGGAGATTACAAAGGCACAGACGTCGACTCAGACTGTCTGGCAACTCAGGGATTAGCTCCTCGGCTATCCGATTTCCTCTCTAGTTCTACTCACCGGGTAGAAAATACAGTGAAGGATAATCAACACATGATCTATCCTTTAGACTGGCTCTCTAACAGTCTAGTATCTAACTCTCTAACTCTCCAAAAGGAAGGAACTGAAGGAACCTCTACCCATTACAATGATTCATATATATAGGTGGCCATGACGGTCACACCTTTACAAAACTGTGGGCCTTTCCCAACAGTGATTCCCAAAAACCCTAACCATGCACATGGCTAGGTGTACTGTAGGCGCCGCTTGCAGTCACGTCGTCGCTTCCTGCAGGCTCCGTGAATTCCGGCGTAGATTGTGGGTATGGGCGATCGTCCTTCGCCTTCAATGCTCTGGTCCGTTGCTCCTCCTTGATCCGAGCAACCATAACTTCTGTACTAAGCCTTTAAATGAGGGTAGCTGAGCCCTCTACTCCATCGCCTTATTTATTATGGTAGCTGAGCCACCTTCATTCTTCGATGACGTGCACGCGAGCTCCGCAATTTCCGGTCCGTGATCTGCGCTGAGATCATCCATCTGGCACCGTACTGCGCACCGTCTCCTTCTTACCCAAAACTTAGTGCTTGTCCCAAAATTAGCACTTTCCTTCCATACTCGTGCTTTTTCCCAAAATTCGCAGCTTTTACTATAGCTGCGACCTTGGCCCCAACAGGCCCCCAACACTCACTTGTGGCTCGCCCTCGAGCCACTCGCACTAGCGCGTGGTTGTTTGATTTGCGCATCTGCTTTTGCTTGAATCTCCGCGAATGTTTTCTGCCACTTCGCAATAGCGGAGTCCAATTCCTCGATACACTCATCAGCTGTTTGCACTGTTTCTGCGGTCGTTTCATCTTTAGTGAGTGTATCAATGATCTCCTGAGACTCGGTAATCTCTTTGATTTTTGTCTCAACCTGGCCAACGATTTCAGCATACTCATCCATGAATGGCTGAATGCTGTTGGTGAGCTTCTCATCTTCAGTTCTGAGCTTGTGCAGTTGCTGCTGCATTTTGCGCACTTCACCCATTTTCTTCATCTTTGGCAAGCCTGTTAAGGACTTAGCTTCTTCATTCAGAACAGTGAGAGACTGTTCTGCAGCTTGCACCTGTTCTGATAGTCCCACTTTAAAAGGGAGGTTCACAAGCTCTGACCATGCTTCCATAGCCTGGTCCATCAGGTTCTTGGCTTCCTGTACCCGATCTTTCATTCGTGTGGAAGCTCTGCTCAATGCTTCAAATTGTACCTGCGCATCATCCGTAAGATGCGCAGCAACGCGAGCTTCTAGCTCAGCAATCTGGGTTCTATGGTCCTCAGCCATAGCAACTTTTTCTTGCTCCAGGGTTTTCACCCTTCCTCCAATAATTTGAACTTTTGCAACCAGAGGGAGGTCTGGTTGAATCTCGCAAGCCGGCAATTCCTGGGCAATCTCTTCTATTGCGTTTCTGATGCCGGTGTCTTGCGCCTCATAGAGTGCAAGCTTCGCAGAGATATTCTTATGACTTTCCTTCAGCTCTATCTCCTGCGATTGCAGTCGTTGGTTTGCCTGGAAAGTAGAGAGCTCTCTAGCTCTCAACTCAAGAGAAACTTTCTCCTGTACAAGCTGTAGGGTTTCTATAGGAATCATAGACAAATTTATTTCTACAGGTCCAACTGTGCTTACCTGTAGTTCAGCTAGAGGATCTGGAAGTGTCATGCTGGTAGGCGGAATATGTACGACAGTGTGCCTTTCTGTGAGTTCTTCAACTCGCTCATCAGTTGGAATTTCTTGTGGCGCCTGCGAAGTAGATGCTGGCGCATGGGTCTGCGCAATCCTTCCTGCGAGACCTTTTAGTTCTACAAATTGTAAGTCTAGAGCACTTCGGATGTGAGCATGCATGTTCCTCATCTCACGAAATTGCTCTTTCAAGTATTTGTCGACCTCCGAGGGAATGGCCTCAGTGGGATGCGACACTTTCTGCTTCTTTGTGGCTGGTTCTGTTGAGCCTTCATCGCTTCTTTGCTCAGGGGCTTCCTTGCCCTTATCCTTTTCTTGCGCAGCGGCGGGTGGCATCGCAGGTGCGATGTCAGCTGCTGCTCTCCATTCGTCCGACCACGACTTAATGGTTTCTTCGACATCTTCTGTGGTCATCCTGTAAAGACCTAGCGCCCAGTCACCTGGAATGTCGCAAGGCCGAAGGTAGAGTTGATGGATGTCGGCAGTAAAAGCCAACTTTCCTTCATACAATGTGGCTGTCTCCCCGCTCAGCCTTGGCATATCTTGTATGGTATCTCGGAGGAGATAGTAGTACTCACAAAAGACAGCGCGATTCATCTTGCGCTTCGCGGGATTAGGGGAATCCCAGAGGTTGATGTAGCGCATGCCGGCAACCTCTCCTGCGCGGCGTGGACGGAACTGAGTATTCGGGGGCTCCTTCCACCCGACGAGAGCGCATAAAATTAGAAGCCACGAAAAATGGAATGATTGGCCTGCATTGTCCTGCACATTCAGGCAATCAGCCAAAAAAGAATTCAGCAGGAAGAGAGACCAGTTGTACTGTTCTCCCTCCGCAGCTGCGATAGCGAGCTCGACGACAGCTCCAGTAACTTCTTTCGGTCGGCAATTTGTGAGAAGTCTGCCTGCAAGCAGACTTCCTGTGAAGCGAAGTGCCTCATCTTCTACTGTCGTGAGGTCATAAGCCCGACCTCCTCTTGTCAAGTTATATTTCTGGACCAGCTTTGCAGCCAATTTTCGGTCCTTCTCCTTTCCCACAAAATGGATATTGGGATCCTTACCAACCTTGGATAGACCGGTGATGCGGTGTATCAAATCAACATTTAGATCAATTGGCCTCCCGAGCCAAAGGTAACCTCCATGAACGCAGGATAGCAGTGTTTTAACGACTGCATTCACTTCATTGCTACGCCCAAAGTGCGGTAGCTTCAACAAATTCAAGAGTCCAGGGCGCTCAAGATTTGCTGCAAATCCCTTCGGGATAAACTCGTCAACCTGCCTGGTGGGATTATGGACGATATCCAGATATCGGTCCAACTGGAACTGAGGATATGTCTTATAGTCTCCGAGGTTAAAATCAGAGAATTTAACCAATGGAATGTTTCCCAATAGTTGGCCTTCTACCCGCACACTAGCCAGTAGTGGCGGTAGTGGAATTGGATACTTTGCATTCTTCGGAATCTGTACATCCGGCGCATCATCTGGACGCGGCGGAATATAGTTCACCATAGACGCAAGCGGCTCTGGAACAGGTTCCTCCGGCTGCTGCTGAGATGCTCTTGTGCCTGGAGATGTTCTGGGATCAGTAGCACCGGGGTGTACGTAGGTCGAAGCCGTCACCGGAGTGGCCATGCCGAAATCTAAGCCTCGGCGCAGAAATTGACGAACAACTTCTTCAGTTGATAAGTTCTCCGTTGTGAACCAATGTAAATAACAAAACTCTGGACAGCAAATGGCGGAACTGCGTAGGTTATAGACTCTGAAAACAAGGGGAAATACTCTGCACACTCGGCTCTGAAAACAATACTTTGGGTCTTCAAACACAACTATGCAACTCGAGACAGTAACCCGAAATTGATACAAGTGTGAGGTATTTATAGCCAGCGGGGTTAGTAAATGCGACCAAGTGGGGTAACGTAGCTATAGGCGGCTACAGATGAGTTGACAACACGCTATCCTCCTTGCCGTAGCGGTGCATTTAGTGTGATTGACGGGTTCTGACAGCCTTCCGGGAGAAGCTAATGCTTTCGGCGCCTGAGTTAAATGCAAATCTTTCGGAGATTAAGCCGAATCCGTCGGAATGGCTAGACTTAAATAGCGGCCTTATCCTTCATTTATTCAAACGCGGCTACATAACTGCTGTAATTCAAAATTTCCGGCGGGTCATTTCAACTTAGGAAACTGTGCCTCTATGGGTCCATGACAAAATATTTTTTTTTTTTTTTTTTTTTTTTTCAAGCGGCAACAAAAAAGGGAACTCCGTAGGAGCGATAGTTCCATGGTCCAAAAACAAAACTTCGCCAGAGCGCATCGATAAGCTCTCTTCAAGCAATTTTTATTCAGGATGCGCGGATATTTCAAGGAACTGCGCAGGAAGCTGGAAACTGAGGGTGTGTCGCAGCTTCCGTGTAGACTAAATGCGATGTCTCTTTCAACTACACTGGGCATCTGCATTCTTGAGTAATATATTATGTCGACAGGGCGGAGTGGCCGTCGCAATAAAGCTTAAGCCGACTCCCGTTTATCATTGTAGGTAGTAGTTCTCCATTCAGCTTTGCAAGCTGAACTGCGCCTCCGTCTGTTATTTTTATTATCTGAAAAGGACCTAACCAATGCACACGAAACTTGCCTGGAAACTTGATGAATTTACTATCATAAAGGAGTACCAAGTCTCCTTCTTCAAAGTGCTTATGCTTAATGTGCCTGTCATGCCAAGCTTTCTGTCTTGCCTTCTGTACCTGTTGATGAAATCCGGCCAAAAGTCTGTCTTCTTCTAAGGAAAGCAGTTGCGAAAGTCTTTCATTCATAGTGTCAGGATCTGCCATTTCTGTAATTTGCGCAATTCGGAGACTGGGAACAATGTATTCCATGGGCATAACTGCTTCTTGTCCATACACCAAGCTGAAAGGTGTGTGACCTGTTAATTTCTTGCAAGTGGTTCTGTAAGCCCATAATACAGCTGTGACTCTAAGGTCCCAATCATCTCTTCGTTGATTACAGACTTTTGTCAGGGCATTCTCAAGAATCTTATTGAATGCTTCCACCGTACCATTAGCTTGAGGATGGTAGGGTGTACTCTTATGGTGATTAATTTGAAATTCTTCAGTAAGGGCCTCTATAGTCTCATTGAGGAAATGATTTGTTGACTGCTCAATCTCGCGCGTCGCCAAAATAACAAGTCTCATTCGCCCGGCAACGGAACCATTTGTTGACTGCTTTTCTGGGCAGACCCGGGTTTTAATGAAGCGCAGCAACAAAACCCCTTGGCGCACTGGCCCTTTCGGCAACGAGCTGCGCAGCAGCTCGAGGTCTCACCCGAAGTGGCTATGGGGGGGTTAAGGAATCAGGTTTCCTTAACCGTGGTGACGCGGAGATTGTTCTGTATATCTTCTTCTTCCTCAAATATCGGCGGTCGGACCTTCCCACAGGCCGCTCGGCGCAGCTGCGCGGACTCCTTCCTAGGCCAGCCTACTGCACGGTTTCTCCTCTCTAGCGCAGAAGGAAACTATTCCTGGCGTTGACGCGCTAAATACTTCCTTGCCCTTCGCATCCGGTGCAGTAACGTATTCCTCGCTCGCTGCAGCGACAGCGCGTTACTACTTCCTGGTACTCAACACTCATAGCTATCAAGAGACCTTTCCGACTCACTTAAACAATCACAAAGATGATGCAAAAGATGTTCACACAGGTAATGATCTTAAACAGTTATCATTCATGCAAATATTATAACAAGAAGATATATGTGACGCTCATCTCCTCGAGGAAAACCACATCCACGGGAGTTTTATATTAACCAGAAAATGATAAAGTTATACAATATGCTGCGCACACAGCTGCAGCCTTAGATCTTACAGGAAACTCCACGCACACAGCTGGGAGCCCTTCTCTCAATCTTGTCTCCTCTCTATGGAGATTACAAAGGCACAGACGTCGACTCAGACTGTCTGGCAACTCAGGGATTAGCTCCTAGGCTATCCGATTTCCTCTCTAGTTCTACTCACCGGGTAGAAAATACAGTGAAGGATAATCAACACATGATCTATCCTTTAGACTGGCTCTCTAACAGTCTAGTATCTAACTCTCTAACTCTCCAAAAGGAAGGAACTGAAGGAACCTCTACCCATTACAATGATTCATATATATAGGTGGCCATGACGGTCACACCTTTACAAAACTGTGGGCCTTTCCCAACAGTGATTCCCAAAAACCCTAACCATGCACATGGCTAGGTGTACTGTAGGCGCCGCTTGCAGTCACGTCGCCGCTTCCTGCAGGCTCCGTGAATTTCAGCGCAGATTGTGGGTATGGGCGATCGTCCTTCGCCTTCAATGCTCTGGTCCGTTGCTCCTCCTTGATCCGAGCAACCATAACTTCTGTACTAAGCCTTTAAATGAGGGTAGCTGAGCCCTCTACTCCATCGCCTTATTTATTATGGTAGCTGAGCCACCTTCATTCTTCGATGACGTGCACGTGAGCTCCGCAATTTCCGGTCCGTGATCTGCGCTGAGATCATCCATCTGGCACCGTACTGCGCACCATCTCCTTCTTACCCAAAACTTAGTGCTTGTCCCAAAATTAGCACTTTCCTTCCATACTCGTGCTTTTTCCCAAAATTCGCAGCTTTTACTATAGCTGCGACCTTGGCCCCAACAGCCACTGAAAGAAATATTGCATTAGGATTGCATGCACCCGCATGCTTCCCATTCATCAGTATGGTACCTCCAGCACCTAGTCCTTAGTCTCCTAGCACTCTGGAGCTACTTTCCACTCAGATTTATCCCTCCTAGCCTGTCATGTGCCCAGTTCTCACCTTCCACTGAAGAAGGGTTCCTTTCTCACCTACCAGTCCAGTTACACTTCAGTTATCACTCTGATTTACCTCTGATTGACCCATAACTAATGTTATCACTCTGATTGACCTCCGATGAGACATGAATGACAGTTCTTAGTGAAGTTAAGCCCTCATGCGCCCTCCACTGAGCCTCCATCCCTATATTAGTGCCATTTACCATCAGTTACACTTATTACACTCAGTTAGACTCAGTTTGACACCTGTTTGACAGTGACTTGTGCATTGATGACCACCACTGATTGATGATGAGGAATTCTAGTTGGAGCCAAGTTATGCCATTCAGTTAATTTGAATGACCTCCTTAGGCAATTTGAATTGCTCACTCATTGTGGCAGTATTGTATTGTATTTTTCACCCTTATTGGTATATTGAGCACTGATGCATGCTCTTGCATAATTTACACCATATTTTCTGAGTTTCATCTATTGTGATTGATTTACTTGTTCATTAGATCTGTTGTGACTAATTTTACACAGATCAGGGTGATATAGAGAGGCAGATAAGTCATAGGTACCTAGAGAGACACTCAGATCCAATTTTTCCAATCAGGGTTTAGTATTCCAATGCATGCATCAGTTGGATGCATGCAGATCTAGAGTTTGTATGGTTTCAGGAGATTGAGTTACCTGTTGAGGTAATCCTATATTGTACTTGTCATTTATACATATTCTCTAGGCTCAAGAGAGAAGATAGCCCCACAGTTTGTTGGTTTTCCTCGGTTAGGGTTTATATGGTATATATGTTGTTTATGTGTGATTGCATTTATTTCAGTTTGGTAAATGAAGATCTATTTGTTTGAGTCTATATTTATATGAGCATGTATTGATATCGAGACTCATACTGCTTGATATCTCAAGGTGATTCATAGGGATTAGTTATCTTTGAATCAAATATTTATAATCTTCAGACAGAATGCACTCTTAGATATACTCCAAAGTTGCATACCTATATGTCACCTTCACCATTTGCACATATACTTCTAGTGTTCATGCTTTATTTATCATGCGCATAGAATACCTCAAAGTGGCTTCTTCATACTTCTGTTGGAATGTTGTATCCACTTTGACTTAGGCTGATATCAATGACTCATACTGAATCAGTTGACATGCTAGACTCTAGTGTTGAGTTCAATGTCATGCCACTTCTAGTGATGGATCAACTTGAGCTTGTCCCAACGAGTCCTTTTAGGAATGAATGTGGTATGGATTCTTGCCCAGTCACAGTTGTGGGAGTAATTGAGAAATTGCAAGTGAGGTTAGTCGTGTGTTCAAGTATTGAGCTTTCCATGAATGTGTTGGTTTTGGATGTTCCTAGTGTTGAGGGGATGTTGTTGTCTAGAGAATAGTCAGCTAGACATGGAGGTAGTATTCGGATGGATCTTACTTATGCCACTATCCCAATTAATGAGAATTCATATATCACTTTATTAAATGATCCTCCTATGTGTGATCATGTAGAAACTCCTGAGAGCTTGTTCAATGAGGTCGTATGTTCAAGTAACGAAATTGGAAATTTCATGGTGTTGGCAAACTATTGGGAGGATATAAGACAACTTCTTTTCCACCGAACCAAGTTTGGAAAATGCACTTTAACAAATTTCGATCTCGACATGGTGCTGGTGCTGGTATATTTTTAACCCCACCTACTATAGAAGAATATGTATACTCTTTCCAATTAGAATTTGATTGCACAAACAATGTGGCAGAGTATGAAGCTGTACTCTTAGGTCTAGAAATTGCTCGGGAAAAGAATATCAAATCTATAACTGTGATAAGAGACTCTAAACTCATTGTATTTCAAGTCAAGAATCAATTTGTTGCTAAGAATAATAGACTTAGAGATTATAGAAATGTTGTTTGGGACATAATCGAGTGCTTTGACGCATTTGGTATTAAAGTTGTGTCGCGTGAACATAATACTCATGTTGATGACTTATCTGTTACAGCCAGTATGTCCCAAGTCCAAGAATCCTTGTCCCAAATAAATTGTAAGGTTGAGGTCCTTTTCAGACCCTCTGTTCCCGATAACCAAGATCATTGGCAGGTATTTGATGATTATGCTCATATCATCCAATTCTTGACTGCTTCTCAAACCCCTATAATTAGTTTTGAATATCAATTGAAGGGTGAATCTATGTTAGATATGGATATAACGGAGGTTTCCTTTCCTTTGGGAAAATAACTTTAACCGACATGATGAGTATAAAGGTATACGACCTAAACCAATTGACGAGGTGATTGAGATTAATATTGTCTCCTCTGTTTCTCCAAACATGGTCAAAATTGGGAAGAATGGCTCCAGAGAAGAGAGAAGAAAAATTGAGGATTTGATTAGGGAATACAAGGATGTTTTTGCATGGATGTATGATGATGTGAATACATATGATCAATATATTATTGAACATACTATTCCCCTTAAGGAAGGAGCAAAACCATACCGGAAAAAACTCTGTAATATCAATCTAAAACTGGCTCCATTGGTCAAGAAGGAATTGGAGAAGATATTAGTGGCAGCGATCATTAGACCTGTCATGCATACAACATGGATTTCAAATCATGTAATCGTGACAAAGAAAAGTGGTGAGACCGGGATTTGTATAGACTTTGGAAATTGGAACCAAGCCTCGTTAAAATACAATTACCCATTGCCCCACATGAAGAACCTTTTGCAGAGCACAATTGGTGCAGGGATGTTGTCAATGTTGGATGGTTTCTTTGGTTATAATCAAGTTCAAATAAAAAAGAAGATTGGGGAAAAACAATGTTTACAACACCTTGGGGAACTTATGAATACATCTGCATGCCATTTGGATTACTCAATGTCGATTCAACTTTTCAAAGGGCCATGGACTAGGCGTTTAGTGATATGATTGGAAAAATCATTTTCATTTATCAGGATGATTTAAAACTATATTCTAAAAAGAGAAGCAATCACGTCAGTCATCTAAGAAAAATTTCCAATATATGTCAAAAATTCTACATTTCTCTGAATCCAAAGAAATCCACCTTCGGTGTTGATGAGAGAAAATTTTTGGGTCATATAGTCTCCAAATAAGGAATCTGAATAGACCTCGAGAGAGTACAAGCCATTCAATCTATTCCCCCCCACATTATGTCAATTCCCTTCCTTCCTTTTTTGGAAAAATAAATTTCGTAAGGAGGTTTATCCCTAACCTAGTCGAGTTAGCAAAACCATTGAACGCCTTCCTAAGAAAAATGTAAACTTCCTCTAGTATAAGAATTGTTCCACGTCACTTGACAAGTTAAAGAAATCCATCCCCACTACTCATGTGTTAGTGTTCCCAAATTATCACAAGGACTTCATGATATATTCCTATGCATCTGAAAATACTATAGTGGGTGTCTTACTGCAAAAGAATGAGGAAAATCATTAGCAACCCAATCCCTTTATAAGTAAGAACTTAAGAGATGTTGAGCTTAATTACACAACCATTGAAAAGAAATCTTATTCCCTTGTCAAGTCTTTGAATCATTTCAGGACATACGTTAGATATTCTAAGATCTTAGCCTATGTCCCTTATCAAGCGGTCAAGGATGTTTTATCTCAACATGATGGTATCAGAGTTAGAGGAAATTGGTTATCTAGAATTCAGGACTATGAGATCAAAATCAAATCAATCAAGTCAATTAAAGGGCAAGGATTAGCCCAAATTTTGACTAAAGCTAAAGTGCAGACCGAGGTAAATCATGAAGTAGTGGAAGGTAATAATGCTTTGATATTTTATGTGGATGAAGAGCACAAGTGGTATAAAGCTATTATTTTCTACCTCAAGAACCTAGCGTGTCCTGACCATTTGTTAGATCACCATAGGAAGGCCCTGAGATTAAAAGCGTCCAAGTAGTTTTTAACAAATGATGGCCTGGGATGGATAAATCCATATGGCATCATTTTAAAATGTGTAAATATGGATGAATCCCAGAAGATTATAAAGGAAATGCATTCGGGGTTGTGTGGTGGCCATTATCCCCTTAGAACTACGTCTGCAAAGATCATGCGCACTGGATATTATTGGCCTACCTTATTCAAGGATGTGCATGACTTTGTTAGGAGTTGCCAAGAATGTCAAGTTTTCTCCCAAAAGCTGAGGCTACCAACCCTCCCTTTATCTCCGGTCATTATAGAGGCTCCTTTCCAACAATGGGGAATGCATTTTTTCAGGCCATTCAATTCAAGTTCTAGTAACGGATATAAATATATTTTGACTTGTACTGATTATTTTACTCGATGGTTCAAAGTGGTCCCTACTAAAAAGGAAACTACGGAGGTGGTGGTAAAATTTTTAGAAGAGAATACAATTTCTAGATATGGGTGACCATTGAAGATCACCACGGACAATTCAAAAGCATTTAGAAAGATTGAAATGTCTGCATTCTGTTCGAATCATGGCATTACGTTGTCTCATTCTTCAAATTACTATTTTTATGGAAATGGTCTGGTTGAATCCAGCAATAAAAATTTAATTTGACTCCTAAAATGAATGGTAGTTGAAAATAAAATGAGTTGTGATAATAAGCTAAAATACACTCTCTGGGAAAACAGGATGATGGTAAAAAGGATAACAGGCAGATCCCCTTTTGAATTAGTTTATGGCCAAAATTGTAGATTTCCCACAAATATTCAAATTCTCGTCAATGAATTGTTACATCAATGTTCTTCTGATCAAGAAGTCATGTAGGCTAGAATTGACAAGTTGGTGGAATTGGGTGAAGTTAGAAGGGAATCATGGAATAGAATAGTCATAGAACAAGAAAGAGTTAAGGGAACCTTTGACAAAAGGACTAGAGATGTAAAGTTCGGGGTAGGTGATATAGTTCTTCTTTGGGATAAGAACAAAGAAAAACCTGGAAATCATGGAAAACATGAAAAATTATGGATGGGACCCTATCGAATAAGCAAGATAGTCGGGAAAGGTTCAGTATGGTTGGAAACATTGGTTGGTGACGAATTGGAATTTCCAGTGAATGCGTTATTGTTGAAACACTACTTCCCACTTATCTTTTCGAGGTAAAGTACTCTCTTGCTTGGTAGTGTAGGGTAGGTAGGAACCGAATAAGCTCACTTGAGAAATAGTTAGTTGTTTTTTCCATTGAGTCTAGAATCTTATTTGCTTGTTTATTTTACTTTTTGTGGTTGAATAAATTCTATTTCAATTATTATAATATTTTATTTCCAGAATTTTATTTCAATATAATTTTGTATATTGTATGTGGCCTAGTGACTTCCGGGCTGTGAGATTGGTATAGCGGTGGCATTGTGTAGGTGACAAGTTTATATCTGAAGATGATGCAGATGCTAGAGTTCATGTTCGTAGATGGATATGATGGGTGTTGTGGACAAAAGTGTTTTTAAACACTACAAAAAATAAATAAATAAAATGTATTTCATAGCTATTCAGTGGCCAAGCAACGAGCACTCATCCCTTTAATGATGTAAGGCCATTTGGCCTTATAGGGAAATAGGGTGGTAACTCCATCGCCCATATGGATGGTGGCGGGAAATGGTGGTAAGAGTGAGTCATTATCTGAGGCCCTCAAGACTATTCAGGACACCTGCTCTTGGAGGTTGGCTAGTGAAATTTTATCAAGAGTTAAATGTTAAATATAAATGTTAAATGTGCAAAATATGTCAGTAAATCAAATGAAATAAAATTTGTTTCTCTAGAGTCTATTGGGAGCATTCTAAGCACTTTACCCATTTTTGAAGCACCACCATTTCCTAGTGTCTTATATTTGGCATATGTATAAGTGGTTTCCCATTTCCCTCATGTTCGAGAGGTCACAGTGTTGAGGTTTTCAAGTCAAATCCCCTTATCCTAGCCTTGTTTCGCCCACCTTCACCCATAGCTAGCAAAATGGTTAAGTTTGTAAATGAGTATACACTTGAGGATTTCATTTGGAGTGATTTATTACGTTGAATTTAGACTTATTATTGATATTTTTATTCATGATCAACAATGTAATGCCACTTAATGCTTTGTTCTTTCTACTAATATAAATAAGGGAGCATATTTCATTCATTTGAACATGCAGGATCAGTTGTTTTCAATCTACGTCATTATTTTGATCATCTATGACCTGATCAAGCTAGCTTGACCAAGTCAATAGCAAGTTCCAAGATGAGTTTGGCCAACAGAGTTCGATTTTGGTTATTCATGTCCCTTTGATGTCCATTAGATGGCTTCATGCTCCAGACAGTGATTTTCCATGGTGGCTTGTATTATTTTTATTATTATCAGCATTTACAAGCCATATTTTTATTATTCGAGCATGGATGGACTTGTAGATGCATTTATTGATGAACGTATGGTGTATGAGTACTCATTCCTAGTGGATTTGGACATTTTGAGTCCATTGGTGTACTTAGATCTCAGTTCCAGGAACAGCTACTTGACGATCTGTCCAGTTTATTATCCAGCAGTAGAGTACCATGGAAAAATAGCATTAAAATGTGAAAATGGCTCACAAGGAAATGGCATGAATTTTTTTAGAGGCATATTGTTGATTCTCTAGACATCTTACGTCGTGGTCTTCATCTCTTGTTGGGGTCCACACAATTTTATCTTGATCCTTGGGGGCATCATCTTCCATGTTGGGGGCACACGTCCTAGTGTTCCTTGGTGATCACATGTGATATCTTATATGGATGTAAGAGGGGGTGCCATTGGAGTGATTTTTTTACCTCCTAGCCCCCCTCTCTTATGTTATATTGATGTACCTTGTCATATCTTATGTCATACGTCCCCCTAGGCATATTTGAGGGAGTGTGTCCCCCCTCTTTGAGTGATCTCATGTATATTTTTTTGGCACATCATTCGCCATTGGTATTGATGTATTATCTTTTTATCCTAGCCCTCCATACTTTTGGTATTGATGTATTGTGAGGATCTATTTATTTGATCTCTCACTCATTTATAAAGGGACTTTTGACTCTTGGAATTTTGGCAATAAAAGAAAAAAAATTAAGATCTCTTCCAAAATATTTGATGAATGTTCTTGTACATGATTGGAATGTCACTTTTTTATAAATTTGAGTTGATTCATTGTGGTTTTAAGACAAACGTTGTGGAGCATAATTGATTTTATGCAGGGGTACGATTTGGCTTGAGGGTGTGATTTTGAGGGATCTTTATCTCTCTTTCTTGCAAATCGCTTCATATAAGGGAGTATTCAATTGTGATTTATTACATTGATGTATGTCTTGTGTTGGACACAATGGTCACACTAAGAGGGGGGGTGAATCAGTGTGAAGGAAATTTAACCCCTTTTTCACTTCTATCAAAGTTAAGCATAGTTCATTGCATCATACTACTAATTATACAAACGTAACATAATAAATCAATGTCATCAACATAAAATCATAGCAAGAGACACATCACAAGAGATCACAATATTCGTATGGTAAACTTGATTTATATTTCTTATACGATGTACATGGAAGACTACAATATTCGCGATTACAATCAGCACCAACTCTCAATCCAAGACCCAGCTTGGTTTTCTCAGTTCCAACTGAGAATGGGTGAGGATTCCAATCCTCAAGGTTTCAAGACTTATCTTGGAATGAAGAATACTTTTGTCAATGTCACATCACCTCTGCTATCACTGCCAATGCAAATGTTGTTATTGTCATAATCATTATGCTTTCACTATCACATCAAACACTTCCATATCATTATCAATTTGCCACTATCAAATCACTTCACAATATTGTCATGTAGAATATTACTTCAAGGAATGTCACTCTCATGTCAGTTGTCGAATCAATTGTCGATTCATGGTATAGTCAAGTTGTTTTCATGTCAAATCGTTGTCTTCTTTCAATCTACAAATCTACTGCCACTTTACTGTTTAGAAGGTTTCATCCTCAAATATGTTGCCATATAAGCAAGTCGTATTCCCGATTCACAAAGTGATCTAACATTCTCACAAGTTTGTACTTTGATTTGCTTCTTCTTCTTGAACAAGATAATAAATCTTCTCATACAAGATCCAAAGTGAGCTTCATACAAGGGACTTAGGCATCCCTTACATAGTTATCTAAGCTATATACAATAATCTCCATGATAATATCAAATAGCATGAAATGTCCCTAGTCTATTTGTTCATTCATGTCAGAGTGTGTCTTTCAATATTTGACACTATTAGTTCAGTCCTTGGAATGTGTGCCAGAATCATCCCTTAATGCTGCAATCATTACACTCTTCACTAAGTTGAACCTTCACTTCTGTGGAATTTTATTGGGTTGTCCCTCTACTTCTGTTGTACCTTTATTGAGTTGTACCTCTACTTCTGAGATGATATTCAATTTCCTTTTGAATATCTGCTTTTGAATGGTTGAGATGAATATTTGTAAGAGGTTTCAACTATTTTTGTATGGCTGAGCAAGAATGTTTAAGAACAGACCTATTATCCTAAGTCTACCCAAAAATCAGATCTAATGTTTTAGCTGACTCTTGAGATCTTCATCTGAAATGATCAAGCTTGAACCGTGCAATGTCTTGAATATATATCTTCTGCTTCAAACAGAGTTAAGAAATAATTTCCTAAGTGTATCCCTTCATGTACCTTCAGCTTCCTTCACAAGATTGATTACCTAAGAAAGTAACTTTGGATGCGTGAAAAGATTTGACCCCTTTCCATTGTGGTTGTAACTTCATGCTGTGGTATATTGGAACTCAAAGAGATATGTCCTTGATGTATTCTACTCCTGCGACTCCTTTATACTGTTGCATCATTCCTTTTCTATACCCGAGTTCTAATCAGGGAAAAATTCAAATTCAATCTTAAAACATTGTTGTTGATCTTACTCCTGCGGTTTCCTCAGTCTATACAAATTTCAGAGATAGAGAAAATCAGAGAAAATTTTGCTTGATTGTCTTCAAACTGTGGTTACATCAGTGCACTGCTTACCCCTGAATTTCAGATCTTAGGCATCAATTACTTGCTTGCATAAATTGGAGTGGAGAGACTTGTAATTTCTACAATTCGTGAGGGTTATTTCATGGGTTGGTAGACCTTAAAAATATTCTTAAAATATATAAATGCCCCTTTTATTAGCAGGCCAACCTACCAATAGGGGGTAAAAATACATTGTCAACTTTAAAAATTCATATCTCTTCAACTGTGAAGATTTAGTGGACTCTCCACATATCAATGAAAATGGATTGACAAGACATTTCTCCCTATGAGGGTCTTGCTTTCAATAACACGGTCCTTCACCCTTCATTTCTTCAATTTGTGCAAGACATCAGAAATTGACTTGATAACTTTTTGAATATTTCTTCAAGCACGTATAAGGGATTTAAGGGAATGCACAAGGGTTTCATTACCATATGACTTCATTGTCATCAAGCAAGAGGGATTCTTTGAGAGATATGTGGGTTCTATCATCATAATTCTCCATCAAGAATATCAAATACATACTACCATGTCCAAGGGCTTCATGACCACATCAAATAATCATCATGACCATTATTATCAAGGATACAAGGGCATCATCATTATAATGAACACGTAAGGAATTCAACACCATGTCCATCAAGAGGTCCAAGTGCCATGTGTGTGGGTTCATGAAATTTTACAACCAAGTTCAATGGGATTCTTCATTTTGATCATCAAATTCTCCAAGGGCAAGGGTTCCACCAATGAGCTAGATATTTACCGAGCTTGTGGGATTAAGACCATCAAGGAAGGGGATTTCAACAACATCATCAAATGGGCTTCAAACTCCACCAGGACATCATCAATCAAGCAAGGAGATCCAACCAAGTGAGCATGGTCATCATGTGGATCTACAACAATCAATTCAACATATGTGTGGGTTCAAGACCCAAACCACATCCAAGGACTCCATGACCCCATCGAGCCACAAATGACCACAGAATGGGTTATTTGTACCACCAGAGCACACACCATATGTGAATGGGTACTAAAATCATCCAAACCTGTGCAATCATCCATCTAACCATTGTGTGTGGACATGAGAAAGATACCCCACAAAAGATACCATGAGTATGTGCAAGTGTCCATGAGCCAATCCATACCTATCCATCAAGATTTTCCACTGCAAGAAACATTGGTGGTATCCATGATAACTGAAAATGCAACTACAAGACCCTTGTTGGAATCAATGACAAATCAATCAACAATCTCCCCCTTTGTCATTGATGACAACAACTCACTAACTCCCCCTAAGATAATGCTCCCCTGTTTCATCATCTTCTCTCCCCCTTTGGAATCAATGGAAAATGGTGACCACATATCATCTTCTCTCCTCATGAAGTCACTGCTAAATACTCCCCCTATCAACATACATAACTGTCTATATCCTCCCTCTGACATTAATGACAAAGGGAAACTCAAATTTGTTCTTCGTCTTCTGCGGCTATGCTTGTACTGAAGTCTGCTTTTATTGGCTCTGCCCTTATGTTATGACTCCATCTTCACACCATCCTCAAGTAGTCTCTCTCTATAAGCATAAGAACTTCATTCATATGCTTTGTCTTGATGCTCTTCACTATTCCTTATCACATCTTCACGAATCCTTTTTAAATGCATTCATCAAATGATATCTTCGCAGATCTCTCTTACAAGGTATTAATATTTTCTTCACTTGAACACAATGATTAAATATTCTTTTGGCTACCAACCTTTGTTCACAAGGTTATTCCTATGATTTCTAAGCTTACACAGTATTTTTCATCACTAAACAAGTTTTCTATTTTCCCAATGGTTCAACAACTCCTTAACCATCTCAATTCATCTTGTGGTGGCAAAATAGTTCTTAAAAATATATCATCAACTTCACATAATACATAGATTCATCTATTTTGTATTTTCAAAAAAGGCCCCTTTTCTAGAGTCTACTCAAGTAACCTTTAGCAAGAGGTCAATGAGCAGTCCAAATATTGTCAAAAGAGTCAATATTTGTCCATCAACCAAGCTTGTAATGCAACATTTAGTCCCAAACAACAAATCTTCAAAAGGGCGGTAACTGAATCACAAACTTTGATCAACCAGCAGCACT
This sequence comes from Larix kaempferi, assembly GCA_027924585.1. Lineage (NCBI taxonomy): Eukaryota > Viridiplantae > Streptophyta > Pinopsida > Pinales > Pinaceae > Larix > Larix kaempferi. The sequence continues at coordinate 854,529 of BSBM01001304.1, forward strand.
TAGAACCATCAATTGGGTTATGCCTTAGTTCACAAATAATCCTAATCAAGATAGTTTAGCAAAGTTCTCAAGCATCCTTTCTTACCAACAAATTGACACTCTTAATACTATCAACTAACATCCTTCACAAACAAATCCCAAATTTTCTCAAGTGTATTGTCACCATAGCTTCCCAACTTCTATGTACATGATGTCCATGAGATGTTTTTTACTATTATAAAATATGTTCTTAACCTTTGAAAATGTGCCACAAAGAAGTCTTCAAATTTTCATAAGGGCCTTCACCAATCTGTAACAATAACACTTTGAAATATGTGCCTAGAACATTTTTCAACTTGTTAAATTTTCAGAATTTACTTCAATCTGATCTAGGATCTTAACTGAGAGAACAACATGTACAGCATATCTACAGCATATGGAGACAATAATGCAAGCACACAAGAGACACAAAGATTTACTTGGGGAAAACCATAAAGGTGAAAAACCCCAATAACTTCCTCATAGATAGATAGAGCAATGATACAACCAACCATGAGAGATAGACATAACCTAGCAGCAGATCCTCCTCCTCCATAAGTGCGCCACTCCTCCTTGAGTGCATGTGTGAGAAGTGAGTGAGCAAATAGAGTGCCTCCCGCACTCTATTTATACTTGACTTGACTTGCCTTTTTACCTAACTCATGTAGGCTCGAACTTAACCACATAACATAATGCTGACTGGGCCGACCCCCAATAGGGTGGTCTAATAACCCTTAGACCCACATGGCCGACCCCCAATAGGGTGTTCTAATAACCCTTTGACCCACATGACTTATACAGGGCCGACCCCAACAAGGTGGTCTAATAACCCATCAAGTATAAGTTACGACACTTATAATATAAATGACGACACTTCCGTATAGAGGAATAATACCATCTCTATAGGAGTACATACAACATATATGAAATACATTCCGAAGTTACATATACATCAACACTCCCTCTTAACTAGGAAGGTATTTCTCAGCACAGTTCTTCTAGCACAAGTCATCTTCTCTGGATCATCGTCACTGGATAATCGTCATCGAGTCATCATCATCGTCACTGCTGCTACTATCTCAATCAATCTCTGAATCTACTCGTCATAGGAAGTTCTACAGAGCCAGTCCTTTTTCATACTGGATGTAGGCCCACCACCTGCAGGTCTTCGTCATCACTGGCCATACTGTGGAATATTCAGGAATTATTACGTGCGTCACAAAACCTCGAAAGAGCATCCCAGGTTGTTACGAGCACACAGCTCTACCTATAGGATCTCCCAGGGCAACGAATTACATGTGACCTCACCACAAAACCTCGCAAGAGCATCCCAGGCTGTTACGAGCACACAGCTCTACCTATAGGATCTCCCAGGGCAACGAATTACATGTGGTCATGGCAAAACCTCGCAAGAGCATCCCAGGACTGATTACGGGCACACAGCCCAACCTATCGGATCTCCCAGGGAAACGAATTACATGCCATAGGACAAAACCTCGCAATAGCATCTGCCAGATATCCCAGGGCGCTATTATATGCCATAGGAAAAACCTCGAAAGACTATCTGCAGATCTCCCAGGGCAACGAATTACATGTCCTCCCAGAGCAAAACCTCGAAAGAGCATTTGCCAGATGTCCCAGGGCACCGAATTACATGCCATAGGCAAAACCTCGAAAGACCATCTGCAAATGTCCCAGGGCACCGGATTACATGCTCATCTGCACAACCTGATCCACGACCACAGAGTATCAACCTGATACTCACCATACATCATCCTGATGTATCCATGATCATCCTGATCATCATCACTGCAACGTCCTGATGCATGTCATCTGGAGCAACATCCTGAAGCTCGTCATCTATCATCATCCTGATCATCACTGCAACATCTTGTTGCATGTCATCTGGAGCAACATCCTGAAGCTCGTCATCTATGATCATCCTGATCATCACTGCAACATCCTGCTGCATGATCCACCTGATCATCAATGCATCTACCTGATGCATACCAAGTATCTACCTGATACATATCATCATACATGATCCTCCTGATCATCAATGTATCCACCTGATACAAATACATGATACATATCATCATACATGATCCTTCTGATCATCAATGCATCTACCTGATGCATACCAAGTATCTACTTGATACATATCATCATACATGATCCTCCTGATCATCAATGCATCTACCTGATGCATACCAAGTATCTACCTAATACATATCATCATACATGATCCTCCTGATCATCAATGTATCCACCTGATACAAATACAAATACATGATACATATCACCATACATGATCCACCTGATCATACAATGTATCCACCTGATACATATACAGATACATGGTCCAAGCATCCAACATGATGCATATACAAAATACGTACACATGATCCAACTGATCATATCCAGCATCCAACATGATGCATACATACACAAATGATCCGACTGATCATATCCAGCATCCAACATGATGCATACATACACAAATGATCCAACTGATCATATCCAGCATCCAACATGATGCGTACATACATACAAAAATGATCCAACTGATCATATCAAGCAAAAACTAGAACATCATCCTGATGCTCACCATCCAGCGCTTACATCCAAAGCCATGTGAAGGATCCTCCTTCCAACATTCTTGGAATGGCTTCAGCAAATGTGTCCATCACTTCTTCCTCGAAGTGTCCTCGATCTGAAGAACGCCAATCCTCTCTCTGAAGTACTCGAACTTCACCCTGGCTAGTGGCTTCGTCAACACATCTGCAATCTGCTCGTCCGTCGCAACATACAGGAGATTCACAGCTCCTCTCTGCACCATATCCCTGATATAGTGATATTTGATCTCTATGTGTTTCGACCTATCATGAAACACTGGATTCTCGGACAGCTTCACACAACTCTGGTTATTTACAGAAGATACCAGTAGCCTCCAACGGGAGATCAAATAACTCAGACAGTAGCTTCCGTAGCCATACTGCCTCACAACTAGCTGAACAGGCTGCAACATACTCTGCCTCAGCTGTACTCAGTGCTACACAGGACTGCTTCCTGCTAAACCAAGAGATCACACCTGATCCCATACTGAAGCAACACCCAGATGTGCTCTTCCTGTCTGCAGCACTGCCAGCCCAATCTGAATCAACATAACCCTGCAGGTTAAACTTTTGATTCTCCTCATACCTGAGCCCATAATCCACTGTACCCTTCAGGTACCTCACAACATGCTTTACAGCAACCAGGTGAACACTCCTCGGATCCGTCAGGAACTGGATCAATGTGTTCACAGCAAAGAAAATGTCTGGTCTCATGTTCGTCAGGTACATCAAGGACCCAATCATCTGACAATACAAAGAGACATCAACCGGCTCAGATGAAGCATCACATAGAAGCTTCAGATTCGATGCCATAAGTGTGGCCATATCCTTGCAGTCCATCATCCCGAACCTCTTCAGGATCTCTACTACATACTTCCCTTGTCCAAGGAAGATTCCATATGCACTCTGCCACACCTCCATGCCGAAAACAAATAGTGCATCATCCCCAAGTTCTTCATCTCGAACTTGGAAGAAAGCTTCCGCTGCGTGTCGGCAATCAATCTATCTTTACCTGTAACAAACAGGTTATCTGCATACAAAAGTAGTATCACTGGATTGCCTTCTTCAACCTTGTAAAAAAGGTTGGAATCTGCTTTACTCTTGGTAACGCCCAAACTGGATAGAAAGTTGTCTATCCTATCATACCAAGTTCTGCACACATATATGACTACACCATGCTGTCTTGAGATCCATCTGGTGCATCTTCTATTTCATCACTTTTATATTTCTCAATGCTGCCATCTGCAACATGCTTGATCTGATAGTTCCATTTGGAAGTCATAACAAACTTCCCTTCACATCTTGGGACTACATCCCAAACATCATTCTTCATGATCGACGGATCATGGCATTCCATTTCTTCATCCCAGATCCTGGGAACTTCAATATCTTCAATAAATAAATTTGTTGCTGAACAAATGTTGTAGTTCTTCTTTTGTAGGAGATGGCATACGATCTTTCCTACACAACAAGTTAAATTGCATGATTAGAAAACATCTCATAGTTTTCAGAACAAATTATTACACATAAAGAAATATGCCATACAGTCATGCAATTATCTTAGCCAATGCTTCAATACAACATTTATCCATATTCCGTAACTTTCTAGATGCCTTCCAATCTCTACCAGAACATTGTTAAGAGTGTGCACAACTCCCAACATGTCAGCAAAGAGGTTTCATTCTAGATAAGTAGCAATGGAATGTTGTACAGTGCCATAGGCCACTTACCCATGCATATTAGGAGTATACTGTTCATCAATGCAATTATTCTAATATGCATAATACACAACCTAATTCTAGGAACATCAGTATATACATAATTGAACAGTATTATTTAAGAAATGACAATTCAAATACTTATATTTGTTTGTTCGTTGGGTGGACTCCCTCTGAGTCTTCGCTTCCTTGCAGGAGCTGCTGGAGTCCTAATCTGAAGTAGCTTCTTTTACACCTTTCTGTTGTGGGATGTAGAGAGATGGTCAACTCCCTCTGAATATCTGCATCCTTGCATAAACCACTGGAGTGTACTCCCTCTTGATCTTTGCTTCCTGGATTACCTGTCCTTGAACTTACATTCATCCTTGGTTCCTATGCATGCTTATTAGTATCATGATTGTGTTATCCTTGTGATCTCATATAAAATCATACATTCATTAGTATACTATTAAAACACAATAATCTCAAGCATGTATAGTCATGATCATTTCAAATAGAAAATAATAAGCATTAGCATTCAAGGTTTATGTAGAATTCTTAAGGTTAGTCAAATCATAAGAAACATAACATGTCTAAACCGGTAATTACTCAAACCTATGACTCTTCAGATTAGTTGAATCATCAATCAAGATAAGGGATATATTATGCATAAAACCTGTGATTATTCAAACCTATACCTTCATGATTCTTCTGGTTAGTCATATCATCAATTAAGGTAAGAAACATAATATGCATACAACCATGATTATTCAAACCTATGACTTCATGAATAATCATTATCAACAACAGTATAAGATCCTAACACAAGGTAGGATTCTAGCTTGATATAGGAAAAACATACATGGATTAGCATGCTAGCTATTTATGTCTAACATACCCGTATAATGTCTTTTGTTTCTCTTCAGTGACTTGTGCTAGTAACCTGCATGTCTCATAAGTTAACCATTGTATAAACAAGTTATACATACCTCGTAAATGGATCTTGTATGAGATCCATGACAATGGATGAATCTTTGTCCTCATGTTATCATGATCATATGTTCTTGGACCAGAACATGATTTGTCTTTATTGGTGTACCTTTCATGTTAGTAGACAACATAAACCTCATACAATACCATAATGCATTAGTACAATCATAAGTGTCAACACCCTAACCAGTGAATATCTTCTATCATGCATTCATAATTTTGTTAAGGTTATACGACAAATCTAAAATCAAAATTGTACTAACCGTAATAACATGAAGACAAACATACCATAAACTTAATCATGGACAAATATCGAAACATACCTCGATGAGTCATACCTGTCGAGATCGCTTGTAATCTTCTTATGTAAGGCCTTATCCTCATCTCCCTCTGAGACAGGAACTTCTTCACTTATGCAGGTGATCAATCCATCTTCTTCTAGGATTACCCAATCCACTTGATTTGCAAGAACTGGACCTTGAGCTAGATATGGGTTTGTCAGAGAAACCCCAAAAATTTCAAACTTTGAATTTCAAACTTCTGACAAGATAGAAGTATGCGCCTTGATGAGCTGATCAAGTTGGTATATTCAGAATTTGAAAACTGCAAAGTTTCACTCCTCAATTTTGCTTTTGAAATTTCTGGATTCACTGGACGTGACCCTGAACTGGGGTTTTATGAAGCCCACTCTTCTTCCCAATCAAAATGTTTGATCCAAATCTCTAAGCTTCTATTTTTCTGAGGAGCTTCCAGCCGTGGTCACAGATTTCAAAAATTCCCATTTTTACAGAAGCCCTAATTTTCCACTTTTCTGATCAAAGTCCCGAACTAGGGTCTAATCAACCCCGCCCTTCTGCCCAACCAAAAATTCTGATCTTGGTCTCTAAATTTATATTTTGATGAGTAGCATCCATCCGTGGTCTTCGATTACAAAAAATTCCAACTTTCTCCAAAGCCCTAAATTCCGGAAGCCATGAATGAAGGTACCAAAAAATAATTCTGTTTTGACAGAAATATGTACCTGATTGTTTCTGGTGTAACTCCGAAATTTTTGATCCACAGGGTCTGAAAAAGTTTCCTGAGATAGCCTGACCTGTTATATTTCCATCCTGACAGTTCTGACCTCAATTGGATTCTCTGAGAGAGAGTTATGACAAATGTCGCAACGTGACCTGTTTTGGGAAAATACAGGAGAGATAACTTGTACGGCGTGCCACGTGTGACTGTTTGACCTTCGGCCTCTGAAAAAGTTTTCTGAGATATCTCGGCCTGTTATCTTTCCATCCTGATAGGTATGACCTCAATTGGATTCTCTGAGAGAGAGTTATGCCAAGTGTCGCAACGTGACCTGTTTATGGGATAATACAGGAGAGTGAACTTGTACGGAGTACCACGTGTCACTGGTTCAACTTCGGCCTCTGAAAACGTTTTCTGAGATAGTACAGTCTGTGTACTACCTGTCACTTTTCATGAAATTTCATTTGGATCTTCCTAGCCCAAGTTATGACCTTTTTCCCAAGGTCACCTGAGTTTGACTCAGATCTGGAAGAGGCAGAAACCCTATATTGTACAGATCATAAATCACAAAGTACAACGAATTAGAGGTTTTCCTTTGGACACAAGGTACCTGGAGATTTTAGCTTCGTCCTGTAACAATTTCAGATCCGAAAAATTCGCCAAAACGGATTTATAGCGAAAGTTCTACGATGATTGGTTTTTGCTATATCAAGCCCTAGCATCGTAAGTACAACAAGTGTCATACATGCCATATCATGCCTTCTTTCAGGCTAGCTCTGATACCATGTTAAATTTTCAGAATTTACTTCAATCTGATCTAGGATCTTAACTGAGAGAACAACATGTACAGCATATCTACAGCATATGGAGACAATAATGCAAGCACACAAGAGACACAAAGATTTACTTGGGGAAAACCATAAAGGTGAAAAACCCCAATAACTTCCTCAGAGATAGATAGAGCAATGATACAACCAACCATGAGAGATAGACATAACCTAGCAGCAGATACTCCTCCTCCATAAGTGCGCCACTCCTCCTTGAGTGCATGTGTGAGAAGTGAGTGAGCAAATAGAGTGCCTCCCGCACTCTATTTATACTTGACTTGACTTGCCTTTTTACCTAACTCATGTAGGCTCGAACTTAACCACATAACATAATGCTGACTGGGCCGACCCCCAATAGGGTGGTCTAATAACCCTTAGACCCACATGGCCGACCCCCAATAGGGTGGTCTAATAACCCTTTGACCCACATGACTTATACAGGGCCGACCCCAACAAGGTGGTCTAATAACCCATCAAGTATAAGTTACGACACTTACAATATAAATGACGACACTTCCGTATAGAGGAATAATACCATCTCTATAGGAGTACATACAACATATATGAAATACATTCCAAAGTTACATATACATCAACACAACTCAGCAAACACACTAACCATTCAACATAAACTACTCTCATCATTATGGGTTTCTCAACCACCATTTTAGAACAAAAATTGTTATTCATAAATTTCCTTTGAATACTGACATCAAAACTTTTAAGACTGTCATACTGACTGAATTTGTTGACTGTTAATGAACTCCTACTATTATAAATTTACGTCACCTATAACAAGATTTGCTACACTTCATCCTTGATTGTCTTTATTGCTCATACTTTAGCATATTTGCTTCTAGACATTCTTTTCTCTACTTGAAAAAGTCATTACCTGCTCCATTATCCCATCTTAATGAACTTAAGGTACTCTAAGGTCTTTGAAGGAATTCAAACTTGTATTTCCATATGGCATCCATCTCCTCTGCAATGCCCAATCTCTCCTATGTGCAATTGTTCAATCTTCTTCATCCATACTTGTTCCTTGGCACTTGTTTTTTCAGTATTTGTTCCTTCACCATTATTTTTCTATGGTTCATTGGCTTTCCTTGTTGAGTTGTATGAGACACTTCTCAAGTATTGCCTCCTTGTATTCCAATAGTATTGAGCTTTGTTCCCAAAACCACTACAATTGTAGCATCTCATTGTATAGAAATATGAAACAATATGGCCAACACGGTTGCATGTCCAACATCTAACTGTGTTGTTGGGATTTCCAACACTTCTTCTTTCATAGGATCTATAGTCCAAGGATTTATGACCAAAATCATTACATGAGTAACAATAACCATTGAAACTATTTTCATACCTGGGTATTTGGTTCCATATTGGAGTTGTCTCTCTTCTGAATCTGCTTTGAGGAGTGGGCCCAACTTCTTGACGTCTTTCTAATCTTCTGAATTCTTCTTTATGTTGTGCAGGTTCTAGACGAGGATCTTTGCTTTCATTCTTGGACATTGAAGGGCTTGCTTCGGGAGTCTTAGGAGACCATGTGCCAACTTTAGATTTTTTTGCTTCCTTGTTGTAGCCAAGACTAGATCTGTCAAATGGAGACCTTTGATTGTCCAAGATCTCATCTAGGATGACTAAAATGTTTTTTAACTTAACAAAGGAATATGTCTTCTGATTCTTCTTTATAAGATCAAGAACTTCCATCTCAAGCTTCTGGATTGTCTTCTCTTTCTCATCCAACCGATTCTTCAAGAATTCTTCTATCCTTTTGGCTTCTTCCAGCTGAGTCTTCAAACCGACATTAGCCTTCCTTGTTTCTTCAATCTCTTTCGATTCTTCACCGGGGTCTTCTTGTTCTTCAGCTTGACTTATCAATTCAGTCTTTAGTTTTTCAACTTCACCTTCTTTGTCTTCCAGCTGATCTTGCAACACTGCTTCCTTGTGCTTAAGTTTCTTAACCAGCTCTTTTAGTGCCATGGTCTTCTTCTGGTACTTGTCCAACCATTCAAAGGTTACCTTCTTAAACCTCATGAAATCAGATTGGTTTAAATTGACAGTGTCATGGTACCAATCAACTCTAAGATCAATGTTCAATATAGTATGTGTAATTTCATTTTTGTCTTTCAACATATCTTCATCATCTTTTGCAAGAAAATTTTCAACATCATCATATTCAAAGCTACTACAATCATAAGAGTCCATACCTTTACTGGTGTCTGTGTCTTTCTTTTCTTCTCGCTTCACATCTTCAATGGAATTGACTTATGTTTCTTGCTTTGCTTTTTCAGTGTCTTGTATTCCTCTTTGGTATTCGATTTCCAACTTGAACCACAGGTCTCTAGAAGAAGTGAATTCTCCTACACTTTTCTTGATGGATCTTGGAAGTCCATCCATGAGAAACTTCAAGGCGGTTGTGTTGTCCTTCTTGGCTTCTTTCTATGCGGTTGACTTGGAATTCTTATTGGAACGAACTGGTGGATTGACCACAATCTCCCAAACACAAAACTTATTCATGTAAGCTTTCATCTTGCTTCTCCATCTTAATTAATATGTCACGTAAAATAGAGGAACATCATTGTTTGAGGACTCTGCTTTTGCATCCATTGTGTGTCCGTTGATCTCCTTCAAGCTGGTAAGGTTTGTATTGAAGGTCCTCTCTGATACCAATTGTTGGACACAATGGTCACACTGAGAGGGGGGGTGAATCAATGTGAAGGCAATTTAACCCCTTTTTCAATTACATCAAAGTTAAGCAGAGTTCACCATTGCATCATACCACTAATTAGATCAACGTAGCATAATAAATCAATGTCATCAACATAAAATCATAGCAAGAGACACATCACAAGAGATCACAAGATTTGTGATGGTAAACTTGTTTCATATTTTGTATATGATGTACATGGAAGACTAAAATCTTCACGATTACAATTAGCACCAACTGATACAAAGAGCACCAACTCTCAATCCAAGACCTAGCTTGGTTTTCTCAATTCCAACTGCGAATGGGTGAGGAGTCCAATCCTCTAGGTTGCAAGTCTTAGCTTGCAATGAAGAATACTTTTGTCAATGTCACATCACATTTGCTATCACTATCAAAGCAATTGTTTTTCTTATCATAATCATTCTGCTTTCACTATCACATCAACCACTGTCATATCATTATCAAGTTGTCACTATCACATCACTTCACAGTCACTGTCATGTAGAAGATTACTTCAAGGACTATCATTGTCATGTCAACCATCAAATCAACTGTCGAGTCGGTATAGTCAAGTTTCTATCATGTCAAATCGTTGTCCTCTTTCGATCGACAAATCTATTGCCACTTTACTATTTAGAAGGTTTCATCCTCAAATTTGTTTCCATATAAGCAACTCATATTCCTACTTCACAAAGTGATCTAACCTGCTCACGAGTCTATACTTTGATTTGCTTCTTCTTCTTGAACAAGATAATCAATCTTCTCATACAAGTGCCAAGGTGAGCTTCACACAAGGGACTTAGGAAACCCTTACATAGTTATCTAGGCTATATACAATAATATCCAAGATAATATCAAATAGCATGAAGTGTCCCTAGTCCATTTGTTCATACATGTCAGAGTGTAGCTTTCAATATTTGACACTATTAGTTCAGTCTTTGGAATATGTGCTAGAATCATCCTTTAATGTTGCAATCATTACACTCTTCACTAAGATGAACCTTCACTTATGTTGAATTTATTGGGTTGTCCCTCTACTTCTGTTGTACCTTTACTGATTTGTACCTCTACTTTTGAGATGATCTTCAATTTCCTTTTGAATATATGCTTTTGAATGACTTGGATGAAGATTTGTAAGAGGTTTCAACTATTTTTGTATAGTCAAGCAAGAATGTTTAAGAATAGACCTATTATCCTAAATCTGCCCAAAAATCAGAGCTAATGTTTTAGCTGATTCCTGATATCTTCATCTGAAATGATCAAGCTTGAACCGTGCAATGTCTTGAATATGTATCTTCTTCTTCAATTAGAGTTAAGAAAGAATTTCCTAAGTGTATTCCTTCAAGTACCTGCAGCTGCCTTCACAAGATTTATTACCTAAGAAAGTAACTTCGTATGCCTGAAGAGATCGAACCCCTTTCCACTATGGTTGTAACTTCTTGCTGTGGTATATCGGAACTCAAAGAGATCCGTCCTTGTTGTAGTCTACTCATGTGGCTCCTTTATATTGTTGCATCAGTCCTTTTCTAAGACCGAGTTCTAATCAGGGAAAACTTCAAATTCAATCTTAAAACATTGTTGTTGATCTTACTCATGTTGTTGCCTCAGTCTATACGAATTTCAGATATAGATAAAATCATAGAAAAGTTTGATTTCCTATCTTCAAACTGTGGTTACCTCAGTGCACTGCTTACCCCTGAATTTCATAACTTAGACATCAATTACTTGCTTGCATAAATTGGAGTGGAGAGACTTGTAATTTATACAAGTTGTGAGGGTTAGTTCACGGGCTGGATGACCTTAAAAATATTTTTAAAATAATTAAATGGCCCTTTTATTAGTAGGTCAACCTACCAATAGGGGGTAAAAATACATTGTCAACTTTAAAAATTCTTATCTATTCAACCGTGAAGATTTAGTGGACGCTCCAGATATCAATGGAAAGGACTTGACAAGAACTTTCTCCCTATGAGGGTCTTTCTTTCAATAGCACGGTCCTTCACCTTCATTTCTTCAATTTGTGTAGGACATCAAAAATTGACTTGATAACTTTTTGAATATTTTTTCAAGCACTTATAAGGGCTTTAAGGGCATGCACAAGGGTTTCCTTACCATATGACTTCATCATCATCAAGCAAGAGGGATTCTTTGAGGGATATCTGGGTTCTATTAGCATAAGTCACCATAAAGAATATCAAATACATACTACCATGTCCAAGGGCTTCATGACCACATCAATATCATCATCATGACTATTATTATCAAGGATACAAGGGCATCATCATTATAATGAACAAGTAAGGACTTCAACACCCTATCCATCAAGTGGTCCAAGTGCCATGTGTGTGGGTTCAAGAACTTTTACAACCAAGTTCAATGGGATTCTTCATTTTGATCATCAAATGCTCCAAGGGAAAGGGCTCCACCAATGAGCTATATCTTTACCAATATTGTGGGCTTAATACCATCAAGCAAGGGAATTTCAAAGACATCATCAAATGGGATTCAAAATCCACCAAGACATCATAAATCAAGCAAGGAGCTCCAACCAATTGAGCATGGTCATCATGTGGATCTACAACAATCAAGTCAACATATGTGTGGGTTCAAGACCCAAACCACATCCAAGGACTACATGACCCCATCAAGCCTCAAATGACCACATATTGGGTCATTTGTGTGAAACTCCTCACATCAGATCTAATAGTTGATGTATACCTCACAAGAAAGATTATGATTAAGCAAGAAGATAGAAGAAGAGTGGTCAATGCAGTGTAAATGAGCAACAGAATAATAATATAGTAGAACTCGGATAGAAGCAAAATAACTTCAAACACTCACTAATTCATTAATCACAAATATGAACAATAAATAGTACAATGGTGGAGAGGATTCGAATGCCAAGGTGGCAATTCGAATGTTAGGAACCCATGTCAACCCTTCTATTTACTTTGTTAGTATATTGTTGTTGGACGCATATGCTTTGTAATTCGTCTCGTAGTATTTGTTGATCCATAGTTTGTCTCATTGTTGTTGGGCACATATGCTTTGTAAGTCGTCCCATAATAATTGTTGATCCATAGTTTATATTGGCCCATGGTTTGTATTGAAACATGGTATTGACCCATGGTATTGGTGCCTAGACTTAGTATATAATTTTGTGTTGATACCAATGAAGTCACCGTGAAGTTATTTGTATTGAGCTTTCTCAAAGGAGGTTTCCCCCTCGAAGTGGTTGTTGATGCCTCGGTTGTGCATGTTATATGCAAAAGGTGCTTGAATGTTCCAACACACTCAACAGAGGAAGAAAACCCAAGTTGAAAGGCTTCAAAGGACCCTGCGCAAGGGCAATTCTATCCCCAACCTGGTTGGTTTGGTGATCCCCCACGGATATTAGGCCTCCACTGGCACTCTAAGAGTAGATGAGTTGACCTATAAGATCAGTTTTCCAATCAAGGAAAACCAAAGTGTGGATATGGTAAAACAAAGCTAACCTAACCTATTCTAGAAAAGGGAAACTAGTCTGAGTCAGTCCTTTTCTAAAATGAAAGCTTGATCTTGTGCAGATTAACCCTGAGGTGTGATGAATAAGTAAATTACAACCTTTCACAGAAATGCTTTTAATTGTTTCACTTACTAACTTAAATCACAATCCATTAATGAAAATTAAAAGATAATAATTCAAGTACTTAAGCTTGTTCAAGATAAATCTGTAACCACTTTGCTAATTGAAAAATTAACAATAATTATTGTGCTATGAATCACTTGCAGAAATCGATAAAGAAAGTATTTAAATTGAAGAAACTCAATAAAACACTTTTCAACATAAATCAATCATACAGGGAAACCAATATAACAGATCCATACACTTTAAACATATGCAAAAGACATCATGCATTGTAGATGAAAATCTGAAGTACACAATCAGTAATTCTCAAATAAACTTGAAGAATAACAAGAGATGGATCAAAATGTTACTTTCCTATATTAAAAGAGGTCTTGTACAAAAAATACAAAAGGCTCTACTAAACAGAGTATCTCCAGTCCAGTCTCCTGCTGATTTGCAACTCCAAAATTACCAACCCTTAACCATGAGAGGTATTCTTCTTTAAATAATTACAACCAAGTACCAAAATAGAGATCCCTAGAAAACAGAGATTACAAAATTGGATCCAACTATTGATCCAAGAAATCTTGCCATTTCTCATAAATGTCTAACAATTCATCTAAGTTTGGGAAATTTACAGATTCTAAAGATAACTGAGCATTGCACATGTTATTCTTCATGTCATGTTTTTCCATCTTGTGCCAAGTGCGAAGATACATGTGAATCTTTCCCTCCATGTTGACCGGTTCTCTAACTATTCGTCCTTGAGCACTGGTTTTTCAGGACTGATTGCTTAATCGAAAAGATCCTCATGAAACAACAAGAATTCGATCCCGACTTGCTGATTATTGGCATCAGGGGGTTTGCCTTGTAAAGAGTCTGCCATGGGAACTCCTGAGTCAGGAACTATATTTTAAAAAACAGAAAAATCCAGTAAAGGATCCACTTCAGGAGAAGTCTGCAAAACATCAGGCTCTTGGTTAATTATAAAATATCGTATAACATTGTCGTCACGATCATTCAGCTCCTCGGAAACCTTTTTCTCTTTGTCATTAAAAAAATGCATGCAGACAGACAGAGCTTCAGAATCTTCTTCCCCACTATCATTGCTTAAGTCAGGAATACCTGCATCAAAAGGTGTTGACAAAGGTTCTTGATATAGCAATGGATAGAGCTCTTCATCTTCAAAACTGGGATTGAAGGATTTGTTACCTGTCTGCATGTTAATCATATCAAATACGTTCAGGAGGAAACTTAGCAAAATTATCATGCAAAAATTTCTTCTTGAAGAACACAAAGGACGGGATGGAGGTTTCATGCTCATTGCTAATTTAAGGCCGGCTGATAAGATGACAATAATTGGACAGGATAAATTGCAATCATTAAAATTATACGACCGATCTACTGTAATTATCTCAACTACAATGAAATGAGCCCAGATGTGCGATAGTGAGATCTAAGCCTGTGCGAAAGTACAAATTCAATTACCACTCACATGGCTTAAATTGCTTTTACGGCCTCATTATTACAAGCAATTTCACATCAGCATTTATGACTTCGGATTTATGACAAAATATAAATTATGTCTTGAAAACAGACTGCGAAGTGACTGAAAAAGAATCCTGATTACACAAACCGACAATTTTTGCATACTTATCAAACTGACATCAAATGACCAGATTTAACAACAATAAATGGAAGGGTTTTGCTTACCGAAATAAGCATAATGGCATAAAAATATCAAGGAGTAGAAACGAATAACGAGGAGTTATCAAAACAAAGTGATACTGTCAAACACCGAGGGTAGCGGAGATAGTAATCTAACCAGAGGAAAAGGAATATCAGTTTCAAACCTTCTCTAGTAGGATTCAATAGTAAAATTTTCATCGTGACAAGATAATTCTTCGAATGAGAAATGTAAAACTAAAATAGAAAAAAAACCTATTAAAAGAC
Source organism: Larix kaempferi (assembly GCA_027924585.1). Taxonomy (NCBI): domain Eukaryota; kingdom Viridiplantae; phylum Streptophyta; class Pinopsida; order Pinales; family Pinaceae; genus Larix; species Larix kaempferi. Next base: position 869,966 of record BSBM01001304.1, read on the forward strand.
AGATTAAAAGACACCTGTGCGATCGAAACAAACAAATGGCTGAGATCAACTGAAGTGGGATGCGGGATTTAGTTTTATTTATTAATTTTATTTAAGGACCCCACAAGCCGAAACCCGACAGTACGGATTGCGAGATGCGGGACTGATCAAATCGCAAAATGGAAAACCCATTCCCGAAAGCCGCATCCCGACATTTGCGGGTTGAGGGTTTCGGGCGAAAATCTTATTCACAAAACTTATTAAAGGACCCCTAAAGCCGCAACCCGACACTTGCGGGTTGTGGGGTTGCGCAAGTGGAAAGGTGGAAAAGAGTTCTCGAAAGCCGAAAGCCGCAACCGTCGGGTTGCGGGTTTCTGGTTTACCAAAATCCAAAACTAAAAAACAAGATCCCGCAACCCAAACTTTTCGGGTTTCGAGTTTTAGGACTTCTAACTGTCGGGTTTCGGGTTGATAAAATCCAAAGGTAAAATACTCAAAATTTGATGAAAATTACAAACCAGATAGGTAAAGATCATCTGGGAAGAGAAAAACATGCAGTACAAAAGTATGGGTAAGAGATCTAAGAATACCAAAACCAAATACTCATATTTACATTGAAAACCCACCCAAATACCTTTGTATTTATAAAAAAAAATGGGGCTCCCGTGCTTGAGCTAAGCATGGGATCTGTTGTGGCCACAACAAATGGCGACTGGCTGGAAAGAACCAGTTATTTCTGCAACGAAATTCAGCTAGAATGAAAATATGTTAGCCACATCACTTTTTCAACCTGAATTTTCGAAAATTGTTCACAAGAGAGGCAGTTAACGAGCATGGAACATGAAACTGATAAATCCCCATACATGACCATGTTAAAAATAATGCAAATCTTATAAGGGGGTTGAAGAAACAACCGAGATCCTTCACCTTTATGTGATCATGGAGAAGCACCTTGTGTTGAACCTAGGCACATACTTGAAAATGCTCCTAGATATCCTGATTACACATCACCTTGATTTATCGGGATTTTATTTACATGCAATATTTCATGAGATTCTTCCCCCCTTTTTTTTCTTTTTTTCTTTTTTTCTTTTTTAGATCTTTTCTTTTCAAAAGGATTGTGTATATAAGACCACTGCCCTGACTTGGTGATCATATATAGGCAGTTCCATTCACAGGAAAAAATTGGAAACTGATCAAGCCAGCTCAACAACAAGACTCCTTGTCTTCCAGTTGGAATACTGAAAGCAACTATCATGGCTTGGAGACCATATTGTGATAGTTTCAGTCCAAATAAAACCCATGATCATGGCAGGGATGGATTGCGGTAAGACCCCCCTATCCTTATATGCACGAACATCTTTTAAAAATGAGCGAACCAAATTTTATTAGATTGAAAATTACAAGGCACTACCATGGCTTGGTGACCATATATTGGTAGTGTTACTCACTGATGCTTCGTTGATCATGAATGGACCGACCTGTGATAGGATCTTCCAACTCCCAGTAAAACTGAAAGTAATCTTCCAAGTGTGGTAGCTTGATGTGAAGATGTCATTCTGCTTAGCACCTATGAACTTAATGGGCTAGCTTGATAAAAAGACCTCCCACCTTGCAATTTACATAAGAGGTTTATTATCAAGGTGATTGTAAAAGGATCCAGAGCAGAACAAGTTGGGTAGGTTATTATGATATGTAGCTTGAACCACAAAACATGAGACAATGGAGACTCTGCTATCCTCCAAACCCCAATTAAACAAATAAGACATGTGTAAGATAATGACCATGGTGGAGAGATATCAATTTAGGGTCCTACAATCATTAGTTGTATGCCCTTTGTTGAACAACTTCCGATACAAGACAAAATTGTGGTTGGCAGACAGTTATAAAACCCAAGCTAAAATCATCACCAAGAGAGAAACTGATCAATAGATATCGCCAACTGTGTGGAGTTTAAAATAAACAACTAAAAACAAAGCAATCAGAGAAATAAATAGCAAAAAAAATCTATGTACAAGTACATCTTCCTGATCAAACAAAATACTTCTTGAGGAGTGAAACATTCACTGGATAAGTTTCCACAACTCCTTCCAATGTCTGTAATCGAACAGTACGAGGAACAATCTAATCTGTAACAATGAAAGGTCTTAGCCAGAGGCGTTGAAACTTGGTATACTGATTCTTATCTTTGTGTTGTTTGTCCCATCTTAAAACCAAATCTCCAACTGAAAATTCCCTGTCAGATAAATATTTTTCATCAAACCATCTTTTCACCATCTGCTGGTGATGATACAATTTGTTCTTAGTTGTTTCCCTGTCTTCCTCCAGTTTAAGTAGTGTATCAATTCTCTGCTGGAGGGGAGAAGAATCGCCTTCTTGGACAGATTGAGCCAATTGTAGTGAAGGGATGGCAAGATTAGTAGGAAGGATGGCTTCTTTTCCATATACTAGATAGTAAGGAGAATTTCCGATTGCTTCCTTTGGGGTAATTCAATCTGCCCAAAGAGCATTATCAAGCTGTGTATGCCAATCTCTATGATGAAAAGCTACAGTCTTCTTGAGAATGTTGATCAAATTTTTTTTTGAAGACTCATCCAAACCATTACCTTGTGGGTAGTAATTGATAGAAAATTTGAGTTTCATCCCCTTTTCAAAAGCATATTCAGTTATGTCAATAGAGGAGAAATACGATGCATTATCAAAAACTAGGAATTCTGGAGTACCAAATCGTGAAAGTATGTGACTGTCTAGGAAAGAAATGACTTGGGAGGCATTACATTGCTTAAGTGGGACTGCCTCCACCCATCTGGTGAAGTAGTCAGTTGTTGTGAGAATGTATTTGTGTTGAAGGAATGAAGCAGGATTTATGGGATGGACAAAATCCAGCCCCCACTGCTGAATTGGAAACTGAACCGTGACGGGTTGCAACGGGAAGGCAGGTTTCTTGAACTTCCCCATGCATTTCTGGCATGGTTCACACCTCCTTACAAAATCATAAGCATCCTTAAACAATGTAGGCCAGTAATGCCCAGCTCTAAGAATCTTATGAGCTGTTGTCTCGCCTAAAAAATGACCTCCGGCGGGTCCTGCATGAAATTGGAATAAGATGTCATCAGTTTCATGTTTTTCCAAACACCTGAGAAAAACCCCATCATAGTTTTTCCTAAATAGAACTTCATTAATAAACTGATAAGGTGCAGCCTTTAATCTCAAGTCTCTTCATTTTTTAAAGTCCAAGGTTTCAAGAGCAAACCTATTATTCGGAAAAAATTTAATATGGTCATACCATTCTGAGGTCAGGATATCAATAGCATTGACAGAACCTATAGGAATGTCTTCTTCCTGTTCCCATTCAATTTGTTGTTGCTGGGGATCGTTAGATTGAGCGGTAAGAAGACAAAGGCCTTGACCTTTAACAATTTTGGCTGGCCTTATTTCCAAATCATACTCTTGCAGAGCAGTCATCCAGTGGGCTCTTTTTTCGCCCAACTCTTTCTGGATCAGCATGTTTCTGATAGCAGAATATGGGACAATGACCTTCGTTCGAGATTTTAACAAATAAGGCCTGTAATGTTTAACAAAATTGTAGACTGCATAGGCTTGTTTGTCAATTTGTGAATAGTTGAGCTCAGCACCCTTGAAGGTTGAACTCATGAAAGAGATTGGAATCTTTGTATCGCTGTCCTATTTCTGGGTCAAGCCAGTTGCATAGGAGAAATCAATGGTGAACGTATAGAGAATGAAATCTTTATCAAAATCCGGGGACATGAGGGTAGGAGCTTCAGCAATAGCCTTACGAATTTCTATGAATGCATCCCTTTGTTCCTGTGACCAAGTAAACTGTACATCTTTCTTAACTAAATGTTGTAAAGGTTTAACTATCTGAGCAAAATTAGGTACAAACCTGCGTACAAAGTTGATTTCATCCAAGAAGGACTGCATTGCTTTACGCGAACCTAGTAAGCCGATTTTTGAAATCACATTTGTGTGTTCAAGGTCGATGATCATACCTTCCTTTGAGACGATGAAGCCTAACAGCTTTCCCTCCATGACTGCAAAAATGGATTTCTTGGGATTCAAGGAAATGCCAAATTTTCTGCAACGTTCGAAAACCTGCTTGAGATCAAATAAGTGTACGTGTCGTTTTTTTGAAAATATGGTAATATCATCTAAATAAACCACGACAGAATTATGAGTTAGACCTCGGAAAGCTATATCCATAGCTCTCTGAAAGGTGGCTCCTACATTAATCAGACCAAAAGGCATTCGCCTGTAGGAGAAGGTACCCCAAGGAGTTCTGGAAGTTGTCTTTAATTGGTCATCTGGAGCAACCATAACCTGGTTATACCCTGAAAAACCATCTAGGAGAGAAAACATTTCAGACCTTGCTACCTTTTGGAGAATCTCTTCCATGGGGGGAACAGGGTAGTTATCCTTTTCTGAGGCCCGGTTCAAATTCCTGAAATCTATGCACAATCAGATTTCACCACTTTTCTTGCGTACCGGCACCAAATTGGCTATCCACTGCGTATGCCTCACCGGAAAAATAATTCGAACTGTGAGTAGATTTTCCAGTTCTTTTTTCACAGAAGGCTCTAGACTAGGATGCATTTTCCGCAGCTTCTGTTGATATGGTTTAACTTCTGGCTTCATGGGTATATTATGGTAGATGACACTAGTGTCAAATGTTTTCAATTCGCCATAGGTCCAGGCGAAGACATATTTGTATTATTTTCACAGTTTAATGATAGCTCGCCTTTCTTCTAGGGTGTAATCAATTCCTAAATTGATAAAACGGGGCTCTTGCTCGGTCCCTAAATTGTCTTGCTCGTCATTAAGCGAAGAGCTCTGTGTTTTGCAATTGGTTTTATGTCTGAACTTGTCTTTCAAATCATAAAACTTATCCAAATTAATCACAGACTTTGGGATAACATTTGAGGAATCGGAAAGAGATTTTTCATGTTCACCCTCGTCTATAGCCGTATCCTGAAATGTGTCCTAGTTTGTTAAAAAATCAAGTATCTGTTGATCATCGTCGAATACTTTCTAGTTTGTCACGTTATTTGGTATGGAAGTCCTATACATCAGTTCTATTGAAAATGTTTGAGGAGATAAGCCCTCTGGTGGAATCAATCTGGAAGCTATATTTTCCAGCAAGTCAGCATCAAAGTTTTGAGACCTAGGAACTAAATTAATATTGAATGCAATAAAAGAGCTGGTAAGATCTCTTACCTATTTATGGTAATTCAACAGGCGGGGGGTTAGGCAATGTATTTTATTCCTCACCTGTTTCACAATGAATGATTGGTACTTTCAAGTCAATAGCATTTTTTAGTCCCTGTATCAGGGATTCATACTCAGCCACATTGTTAGTACAATCAAACTCTAATCTGCATGCAATCATAGTTTTTGTTCCTCTTGGATCTATAGGAACACATCCTGCACCAGCTCCATCCTTAGATTTAGAGCCTTCAAAAAACAATGTCCAAGCAATGGGATCTAATCTAAAATTGGTATTTACTTTAAAAACATTATGTACAATTTCTCCTGTGAATGGTACAGATTGAGATGAGTCACCTAAGATTCATTCTGTGCATTCTCCTGTGGCGAAACATCAGCTGATAAATTCCTGAAAAAGGTATCAAAGGTAAAACTTTCAATGCGCGTGTCAAAATAACCCACAAGCTCACTTGCATCATTCAAATCTGTAACTGTCTGTTTCATAAAAGGTTCCCTGCTTATCTTGATCTTGTTTGGCTGACCATTGTAGGGTAACCACAAATGAGACCAATCAGTGGCAAAATAACCTTTTAGCTTTTCTGACCAGTCTCTACTAAGCCACATACCATATGCTTCTGGAATATCAACAATGACTATATCAATTGTTTGATGGATTCGAGGATCGGCTGATAATGTAATTAAAACATTTATGAGCCTTCCTACCACTCTGACTTTTGATCTGTCAAGTTGTACTATCTAAGTCGGGCAATGTTCCCATGTGGCATTCAGCTTTCTGCAAATAGAAAGGGGCATCACATTTGATGAGGCACCGGAATCTATCATGCAAATATGTACATTTCGGTTGAAAATCTCAAAGGTAAGTAGAAAAGGCGTTGTCCTTTTGCTGCCATACTTTTGATCATCTGGTTTAGTGAAAGAATCAAGGTGATTATTCTGCAATTCTCTTGGCTATTTAACCACCATACTTTTGGGTAAGGTATCCCTCATTGAAGGGATTTTCAATAATTCAAACAAATAGATGTTTTCCTTTACTCTTTTAAGATCTTCAACTAAATTGTACTCCATCTCAGGGATGACTGTATCTTTGTGGGGAATAGTCTTGCTTTTATTAGGAACAGGTGTAGAGGATGAGGGCTCCTGAGGGGGTTGAGGTTTAGACCTTGTGTTATAAGGATGTTGGACATTAAACACAGTCTCAGGTTCTTCTTCTTCTCCACACATAGGAAGCTATGAAAAGTAACTTACAGTGTTAATTTGTGGATCTTGATGCTCATTTTCTTCTTCCTCAGGGGGTTGTGGATCAGGAGCAGTTTGATCATTACGGATTTTAGGGGTGTTCTGAGATTCTGCTGCTAAGGCTCTAAAGATAGAATAAATTTCTTCATTCGTGAGGCCTTCTGATGGATTGGGAGGCGGTGGATTTGTTGGAGGTTGATAAGGTCTCCTAAAAGGTGGCCTCACAAAACCTCTATTCTGGTTTTGATTTTCATTATTGGTTATTTTCAAATATACCATCTCGTTTGACATTTTCTGGATTAGATTTTTCATGTCAGTGATGTCAAACGGATCCTTGCTTTGTGTAGTGGGTTTAGGGACATTGTCATTCTTCTTCCTGGAAGTTGAAGGTTGTTCATCTGCAATCTCCGAACTGTCCTTAAGACAAAAAATTTCCTTCTCAACTTGTATTGCTTCAACAAACACTTCCAGCAAAGTCCCCTTTTGTGCTCATTTAACCCACATTGAAATTGAAGCAGGTAGGCCCTTTTCATAGTAGGATATCAACAATTCTTCTGCAGGAAAAAGATTGATAGGAATTCTATTCTTTAAGTATGAGAACCTCTGGTTGAAATATTTAACCCTTTCTTTTCCTTTGATTTTCATGGAAGATAATTCCAAAACAAGATCTTGTGGTGTTTTGTCATCTCCAAAATTTTGGATGAATAATTTCTCAAACTCATCCCAAGAAACAATAGACCTTGGTGGCAGGGAAAAATACCATGTAGCTGCTTTTCCTTCAAAGGTATAAGGAAAGCGTCTGCAGACCACATCTTCGTAAATGAAACTTCTAAGCCTAATAGCCTGCATGAAGGTTTTAACGTGGTCCAGGGCAGGTGATTTTTCATCTGGGTTAAACTTGGGTAACCACTTCTCGGGGTTTTTGGGTAGTCTATGTTGGTCTCCAAGTACCCATACTGCATCTTGGTCAAGCCAAGGTCTATTTTGGCCTTCTGCAGCCATCGGTGGTTCTTCCTCTTCTTCTTCTGATGAAGAGTTTGAAGAATGTTCACTGTCTGAGGAAGAGGATGAAGGAGGAGATGGTGGTGGTCCACCAGTCTCAAGTTTTGGCTAATCTTGTGTTTCCTGAAAATTTTTGCCAAGGTTGTATTCAGGGGAACCTCATTGACCAACCGCTTCTAGATTTTGAGGTTGTGGATTAATTGTTTGTTGATGTTCAGTATTGTGATCAGTTGTCTATTGGAAAGTTGGTTCACTAATCTGTGAAATTGTGTCTTGCTGAAGTTCTTGATTACTGGTCTGCAGAAAGTTTTGTAAATTAATCTCTGCAAAACCACGTCCTCGTTGATCAGCAAGTCTTTGTTATGCCCTAGCAACCCTATCGGCTGATGTTTTCAATATCTGCTCGAGTGAGAGTGTTCCTCTGGTAGGTGATACAATAAAGATATTTTCTCTGTTTTCCTATTCTGCTGCAGATACAATAGGTGGAACAATTTGTTGAGCAGGTGTAACGGGAGTGATCGTGGGTTGTGGCTCTGTTGGTTGTTCAGATTTTGAAGCCTTTGATTGGCTTCGAGTTTGAACCGTTAAAGTATTTGTTGGAGGAGGTTTCTTAGTGGCTTGTTTAGGCATGTTGTACTATTAACCCTCCTTTTAGCGCCATTTTTTGATGCCTCGGTTGTGCAGGTTAGATGCAAAAGGTGCTGGAATGTTCCAAGACACTCAACAGAGGAAGAAAACCCAAGTTGAAACACTTCAAAGGACCCTATGCAAGGGCAATTCTATCCCCAACCTGTTTGGTGTGGTGATTGTTAACACCTAAAAAGTGCTCACTAGCTCATTCCCTTATTCACATGACCCATTTGTCCACTTTTCCACCATCTGAGCCTCTGAAACCAACAAAAGGTCACCAAAAGACCTTAGTACACCCCTTTTTCCATTAAAAAAGATTATTTTTCCTGAAAAGCATAAAAAACCCTCAAAAAGGGTCCAAATTCCCAAAAATATTAAAAAGGGAATTAAAATATTAATTTTATTCAAAAAAGGAAAAAGGAGGGAAAAGTACCTAAACCATGTTGGTCAATACCATTTGGTTTCCACAAAACCAAAAATGGTATTCCCCACCACCAAAACCTATAAAAAGGTGGTAGGGGCTCCTCATTTCACATCCATCCATTATCTCATCCTCATGCTGCCGAAATCTCCCTTGAGCATTTTTGGCCATTGTAAGCAACCTTAGAGAAGGAGACCTCTTGGAGCTTGGAGCTACTCATCTTGGGAGTTGCTCAACATCAACCTTCACCATTGAAGGTATTATCGCAAGCACTTGCTTGCCCCCCACTTTTCAATACAAATTCATTCCTTAATATTTTCTTGTTCTTGTTTTTTAAATGTTTACACTATTTGCTTAAATTATTGCATAGATCCATGATTAGTTTAGTTTAGATTAGTTTCTTGTTTTAATTCTATTGAAACTGCTGCTACTAGTTAGCAGGTGCCCATAGCACTAAGCCTGGTTGCAAAACCGGGCCAACAGTTTTTGGCGACTCCGCTGGGTTTTGAACATTAGATCTCTAGTTTTGCTTTTAATCTTAGTTTTTTATTAGTTTTTAACCTTTAGATCCATAGATCTACCATCTTAGACAGCAGATCCATTGCTGCTCTAAGTTTTGGCCACATCTATTGCCATTAACAGCCCGGAATTCACAATTTTCGGGTTCATTTTTCGGCTTCCGTGCACGGCTTTCACCTCGCGGTTTTTAGCCTGACAGTCGCGCGGTCCATCGCGGCTTTTGGCCCTTTTTCCGCGCGGTTCACCGCGGCTTTGTCGCCGGTTTCCGCGCTGCACATCGCGGCATCGCGGTCATTTACCGAACTGCACATCGCGACTGCGCGGCCATTTTCCGCGCGGTTCACCGCGACTTCGCGGCCTATTTGCGCGCTGCACACCGCGGCTTCGCGGACATTTTCCGCGCGGTCCATCGTGACTGTGCGACCGAAACCCGCGCGGTCCATTGCGGCTTTTCTGTCAAAACCTGCGCTGCTGATTTTTTCATTCGGCCATTCCGATTTTAAAAATTAATTTTTACTGTACTTCCTGCCCACATAGCACATTTTTTACAGTATTAAATTCTGCATATTTTACAGCCTTGAAAAATTTTTTACTATTTAAAATGCATATCTAGAAATCTTTTTAAAAATTTTCAAGAAAGTGAAAGAAGGACTTATTTCTGCATTTTTATCTAGATTAAAAAATTTCCTGTTTACTTCTTTAAAATCTTGCCCTTAGCAATTTACTTGAAAGAAGAAGTCCATTTATTTCTTTGAAAGAAGTCTATTATTTGCTTTCATAATTCAAAGGATCCATTGTTTTTTGAGTTGATATTTGCAAAAGCATTTAATTTCCATTTATTTGAAAAAGTCATAAATATTTGCTTTTTTATTTTCAAAAGCTCCTTTGTTTTTTGAAAATTTCTTGAAAAGCATTTCCCTTTTTCAAGTTTAGTTTACAAATACCTCACGTGCACTCACTCGATCACTTAATTGAACTGAGCCTTAAAACGTACCCTAATTTCAACACACTTTTAACCCCACTTGGGGAACACTAAAAGAACTTTTGTAGCTAGGTAGTATTGGGGGGATAGGTGTTCCAATAACACCCCTCAGTTATTACATCTGAGACATAGAAGTTGTCCAATTAGGGAGCTAAAATCTCTTAGTACTTTTTGGCGCGGTCACAACCGGTTTGTGGAAAGGCCTCTCCCCTAGGAGGGTTGAAGTCGCGAGGATGGTTCCGGAAGCCTGAGTGGAATACCGAAATCCATTCAGTAACCGAAGGGCTACCATTCGCAGTTCTCGGGATATCCCTGTATTGGGATATTGCGATCAAAGGACCAAACGGAAGATTTACCTTTTCTCGACGCGTCATGAACAGAGTATCCTAGTAGCCTTTCTTTAGGATTGATTACCCGGTGTCCCTCCCGGTAGGGGGATATCTAGCCATTGTCTCAACATTCATATTGTCTGACTTGGATTTCATCACCTTGCAGAGGATATCGTTTGTTTGAGTCACAATACTTTTAGTTAGGTGTTTGCATGATTCAACCCACCTTTGGTCTAGTTACACCTATTTTTTCTAGAAGCCGTTTGCATGTTGGTACTCTGACCATTTGTTGCATTCCTCCACTTATTGTAGCACAGCTGCTAGAATAAGTGCCTTTTTTGAGGTTGATTTTTTTTGGCCTGAGAGCCTTCTTTTTTCACTCCCCTTCTTGCACCCTTGGTTGCATTAGGGTTTTGAGTCTTTTATATATATATCACCACTTGATACTTAAACAAATTTTTTACACAAAAACTTAATTCTCACCATTGAGAATTTTAGACGCTCTCGTCGTCTACAGGGCGAACTCCCAGAGTTTAGTCCACTTGGCTCTCCACGTCACGGACGCAGAGCCTTATCCCTTGATTCGACACATCGTCAGTCAACTAGACAGTCATCCAATTCTGACAGACCTCAAGTCACATTTGATTTGGAGGCAGAATCCGAAAACAACACAGAGTTACCACCAACCACCATTATGGTTGGAACACCATTTGATCCACTGTTTACCAGCACCATAGGTGAGACATCCACAGACCTTTCTGCGGCGGTGCCATCCATGGCAACGACCACCCCCCTGGGTATGCCCAACATGGGCAACACTCCACATTTAGGAATGCCCAACACAGGGCCACCTCCTGTTATAGGAATTCCCAACACAGGGCCACCACCTGTTATGGGTATTCCCAACATAGGGGTCACACCCCCTCTGGTTTCCACAAACCCTATCCCAGGAATCCCCACTGCTATTCCTAACCCAAGTGTAACCCATGTTGCACTTGGAGGCGCTGGCCCATACCAGACTACACCTATTGGAGGGCACATACCCTCCATACCTAGCATACCTTTAGGCGCTACTAGACCCCCACATCATACCATAATGACTAGACATGTCCTGGTCCCAGTTACTACGTCTGCTAGTTTACCATACATGGCGAGTCTGAATTTGCCAGACTTAGCTAGGCTCACTAATGACCCCATCAGACACGATCCTGCGTGGCCTCACATGCCCACCAAACTCCCCTCTGACATCCCTAAGTGTGAGGGTAAGACGGGTGAAGACCCCCAGAACCATATCATGTCCTTCCATCTATGGTGTTCCTCCAACTCCATAGTGGACGACTCTGTCCTCCTCCGGCTCTTATAGCGCACCTTCACTGGCCCTGCAGCCAAGTGGTATATTGAGCAGCCCCATGGGACGCATGCCACCTTTACCTCCCTTGCCTCGACCTTCCTGCAGTTTTTCCAGTTACCTGTCCGCTATGATGCGGGAGTCGAGATCCTACTGTCTTGCAGATAGAACACGGCCACCCATATCACTGACCACATTCATGAGTGGCGTCGACGCCGAAGCCTCTGCAAAATCAAGTTAGACGACCGTATCTTTTTAGATTGGTTTCTAAAATCCCTCCTCCCACTCATTGCGAAGGATGTGGCATCTGAAAGACCCCAGTCTGAAGAAGAGGCCATCCTCAAAGCCCAACAGTTTGATCTCATTTACGCCCAGTCGGGTTATCTATACACAATCATACTAGACGCCCCACGATGCGACTCTTCACGCAGTGACGCGCCGGGGGCATCTCATGCCGTCGATGGCATTATTGGCCAAATCACACCCCAAGCTAAACCTTTCAGCATGGTGAGCACCATGCCCGCCCCAGACCTCTCTAGGGCTACATCCAGTTCCAGAGCAACAACTTCTTATGCTCCAACAAACCAGACCCATCACATTCATGGGCCCTCTTGTCCACAACATTTCTATGGGCAAGCACCATCAGCATATGTACCTCCTACATACTATACTCAACCTACCACACATACCCCCATGTAGTTCCCACAACAGCAGATGCATTACCCACAACCAGCTGCACCAACTAATCTCACACCTCCAACAGCTCAGGGGTACCAACAACCCCAACAGGCAGCTGGACCACCTCCAGCTCCACCTGCATACTACCCACCGCAACCTGCTCCCGCACCTGCGGCTCCCCAGAATCCCCCCAATGCTCAAGGGCATGTGTACTCACAACAACATCAGCCCCAATACCAAAATAACCAATGCAACTAGGGTGGGAAACCAAACCGCGGAAGAGGACGTAACCGTGGAAACAACCAAAACCATAACCAAGCTCCACAACCTACCCATCCTCCGCAAAACAATAACGCGGCGCCTGCTCATCAGAATCCTGATCGGCCACCTAAGCAAGCCAAAAATACTAATTTACAAACAAACCATCCTTGTTCTATTTGCGGTGTCTATGGCCACTATACCCACGCTTGCCCACATCTGGAGCGAGCTCGACAACTATGGACAGATGACGCCCATCGTCAAGGGTAGGCGGCTCCTCAGCCGCCACCCAACCCTCCACCACCTCAACAACAACCTTTAGTGCTACAAAACCCTTTTCCAACACAAGGAGTGGTGAACACTCAGTCGTTAGCCCCCCCAGAGGGCAACGTCCAACCACAACAAATCACTTACGCCGCTCCTGATCAACCCATGTTCGATTCAGGCACTCACCACTTATTGATGATGTCCACTGCCGACGTCAATATCCAAACCCGTCGGAACCAGTATGGCCCTACCTCCGAAGCCCCCCCCCGCCGATAAGGATACTAACGCTCATCCCACCGATCAGCCGTTACGGATACCACCTCTTCCACTCGATGGCGCATCTAAAGCACCTCGTTTCCCACTCTGCCGTATCAACAACAACCCCAATGCACGGGCTGCGTCAAATTACAACATCGTAGATGACCTAGCTCAATATCCCGCAGCCATGTCTGCGTTAGAAGTCTTGAAAAACTGTCCTACACAGCGCAAGACTTTACTTTCCGCCATTGGGGCGATTGACCCAAATGATTCGAAATTGATGACCTTTGATTTGGACCAGTCTGAACCACGTCTGCCTTCCACCATAGCAGTCCAAGTTTCTGTTTCTATTCGGAATTGTAAAATCTCAAGCACAGTTGAATCTAGCTACTATGGATTCCTCACTGGTGAAAGATTGCACAACATTTGCAAGAATTAGCATAAAAAAATTTAAATGAATGAAGAACAATACACATGAATTGGTGAATAATGTCAATATTATTAACTGTCCAACCTTAACAAAGGTTAAGAACACCCATATATACAAATCTGGAAGAATTCGAATCCATCTGGAGTGTTCACACTGATCTAGCTTAGAAAAAGCTCAAACCCCCCTAGGTTGACCAAAATATCCCAAACCATCCCAAACTGGTTCGAATCTGCAGTGTGAATGCTGGGAATGACTGGAAAGGCCCATGTGACCTCACACATGTGAAGAAACTGGTTGGCTAGAGGTTTGGAGTCTAAAATTGGTCAAAAATGTGACAAAACAAGGCAAGATTGTCCACAAAGAGAGCAAATGCGCCCTAGGTAGAAGAGAAGCATGCTGAGTGCATTAAATGACCTGAGGAGGGCGCTCTAGGCATGCTGAGTGCATTAATTGCCCTGGGGAGCGCTCCACTTAGCTGGTTTGACTCAGCACTTGTTCACATTTGCCATCTAGTTCATGATAATTGACCATTTAGTAGCTAATCAACTTAGGGATGTAATCATTAATCACTTGGGCTAATTAATCATCATTAATAAATGATTAATGTACATAGGTGGAAAAATGTTCTAACACCCCCCCTTAAGCTAGACTTAGTGAAATATCAAAAATTAAGGCCTTGGCAACTAGGCTCAAGTCACCTTTTACATCATGAAAATTTATTTGTCCATGTAAAATGAGGAAAGAGGAAAAACCACATGGGAAAAATCCTCCCTCAAGAATGGACATGATACAGAGATGATCAAAAGGTCTTCAACAGGTCTTGTTCTTCACTTGAATGAGTTGAATGAACAACTTCTTGCTGAAATACTTGGTGAAGATGTTGTGGATGTCATGATCATGCACCAATTCTTCAATGTTTTGTAGGAAAAAAACATGTTGGAAGGCTCCTTGAATCTCATCATTTGATGATGGGGGAGCATTATAAGAATGCTTCTTGCTGCATACATACTCTGATATGAATACATGATCAATAATGGAAAAGATATCTCTGCAAAATCCTTCCCAAAGAACATCAAAAATCTCAACAAAATCTGCATTTTGAGGAGCTTCCACATGGCAAATCAAACCATGAATCTTCCTTCCGAACTGATGTAGCACCTTCCCAAATCTGTAATAGAGATCATGTGGCTCTGATATATCAGAATAGGAGCCATATGGAGCAGCAAAAACTAGAGGTATAATGTCTCCATGATCGAATGGTTTTACAGTAAGAGAAGTGTGTGTAACTGGATCACACTGACAGTTGAGCAAACTTGAAGGGTCTGGAGACTTGAGTTTTGAACCATAGGTGGTAAGATCAGGTCCAGACATGTGGAACAGCAGTCCCATGATAGCAAATGACATGGTTGTCCAACCAAGGAATGATATGCAAGACATAAAACCAAGATAGATCAGTGACACAGTTTTGGAAACAATAAAATTGTGAGATTTTCCAACTGTAGAACTTGGGGTTTGTGTGGTCTTTTGGGCATCCGATGGTTGGGGAAATGGTTTGATGGCTGTCATAACCTGTATATCAGCCTGCATATTATCTTCCATATCAGAATATGAAATATCTGATTGAAGTGGGAAAGAGCTTTCAGAAGGCATGTCAAAAACTAGTGAAAAATTACTAGTATTGGGAGAAAGCTTCGGTGAACTGGATGGAGATTCTTTCAGGGAAGAGACTGATTTTTCTGAATCTGATATATCAGAATGTAAATCAGAAACAGAGATATCAGAAAAATATTTGGCTCTTTCACCCAAATCATAGAGCTTTTTACCTTTGCATGTGGCATAGAGGCAATGATCTTGTTCCAAAGAGAGCTTGGCTTCTTCTCTTCTTGCAAAATCTGGAACATCAATGTTATGTTCTTCAAGTAGCTTGGTTAGAATGTCTATCTTCTTTCTGAAACATGATTTTTCATTGTGAGAACCTCTGCAATAACCACATTTGGGCTTCTCTTTCTTTCTCTTCATCTTCTTGACTTTTGAATCTTCATCACTTGAACTTGAGCTTTCATCACTTGAATGCTTCTTCTCCTTCATCTTCTTCTCTTGAGGTTTCGGCCCCTTTGGTTTTTGCTTGCCTCTTCCATATTTCGAATCTCCAGCTGCAAGAACTTGGTCTTTTTGCTTGATGGATCCCATCAAGACCAGCTTGTCTTGCTCTTGAGTTAGCATCTCCATGAAGTCAGCCAAAGATGGCATCTTCCAACCTCTAACTGTGAGCCTTGTGGAGTTGAAGGAAGACACAAAAACTGAGTATTCAGAACCCAATTTGGAGAGAATGGACAACACCAACTGTTCTTCTTTCTTTTCTATGCCACATTGTCTGATCTGCAAGACCAAGTTCTTGAACTTGGTGAAGAAGTCCTGGATGGAATCGAAATTCCCTGGGCTCAGTGAGACAAGCTCATTTTCGAGCTGGTGGCCTCTCATCTCATCAGTCTTTCCAAACAGTGTCTCAAGCTTGAGCCACACTTCATTTGGAGTTGCTAGACTTTCTACATGAAACAGGAGGTCTCTCGAAATGCTGAGACAAAGGAGGCCAAATGCCTCATCCATTCTGTTAAAAAACTTGGATTTCTCCACAGCTGAGTTTGGCTCAACCTCAGTGCCCATCGTGATTCTGTAGAGACCCTTAGATCTCAGCAAAATCACCATTTCTTCCTTCCAATCGAAATAGTTGAAGGGTGTGAGCACGTTTGGGTGAGATGGCTCCATTCTCCTCTGCTGCAATTCGCACTTGCTGACAATGCTGAACTCCAATACCTGCAAACAACTCTCAAATCACTCTGGAGGGATATACACTCACAGATTCGAACCCTGTATGGATAGTGGGTGCATTCGGGAGAGCATCACACCTGAGAGGAGCCACTAGATTTCTCCAGTAAGCTCAAGGCAATGGCCTCAGGAATTATGTGGTTTCTCCACTGTTTCTGGCAATCCACTACAACAGTCTGCTGGTTCGAATTCTAGCTCCAAGAGCTCTGATACCATGTAAAATCTCAAGCACAGTTGAATCTAGCTACTGTGGATTCCTCACTGGTGAAAGATTGCACAACATTTGCAAGAATTAGCATAAAAAAATTTAAATGAATGAAGAACAATACACATGAATTGGTGAATAATGTCAATATTATTAACTGTCCAACCTTAACAAAGGTTAAGAACACCCATATATACAAATCTGGAAGAATTCGAATCCATCTGGAGTGTTCACACTGATCTAGCTTAGAAAAAGCTCAAACCCCCCTAGGTTGACCAAAATATCCCAAACCATCCCAAACTGGTTCGAATCTGCAGTGTGAATGCTAGGAATGACTGGACAGGCCCATGTGACCTCACACATGTGAAGAAACTGGTTGGCTAGAGGTTTGGAGTCTAAAATTGGTCAAAAATGTGACAAAACAAGGCAAGATTGTCCACAAAGAGAGCAAATGCGCCCTAGGTAGAAGAGAAGCATGCTGAGTGCATTAAATGACCTGAGGAGGGCGCTCTAGGCATGCTGAGTGCATTAATTGCCCTGGGGAGCGCTCCACTTAGCTGGTTTGACTCAGCACTTGTTCACATTTGCCATCTAGTTCATGATAATTGACCATTTAGTAGCTAATCAACTTAGGGATGTAATCATTAATCACTTGGGCTAATTAATCATCATTAATAAATGATTAATGTACATAGGTGGAAAAATGTTCTAACAGGAATCTTGTCATCCATCGATGTATCATCGACGAGGGTGCCTCCACATGCGTCATGTCCACATTTGTTTGGCAGAAGTTGGGATCCCCTACTCTCCAGCAATCTACCACTGCATTGCGGGCCTACGACGGCCGGTCAGCTCAACCTCAAGGTTTACTACCCAAGGTCCCCATCCAATTAGGTGGGAAAACTGTGCTCATTGACATAGAGGTCATTAATGCCCAGCTCGATTATAAGCTTTTACTTGGCCGCAGTTACATGTACGCCATGAAAGCGGTCGCCTCCTCCGTTTTTTTCACCATTATGTTCCCCCACGAGGGACGCGTGGTCAAAATTGACCAACTCACCTACTATGATCCCAATGCCCCTGCAGCACCCGAAAATGTTCTTCCCATGATTGAACAACCCGCTTCTAGTGCAACTACCTCCTTTGTGTCTTCTGTGGGACCCGGACTTTATTCAGATACACCAATGACCTCTACATTCCAGGCCATTCCACCACCGTCACCAGAGACCCATGTCGCAAACCTCTGTACTCTTTCACAGAATACACAAACACCCGGTAGTCAACCACCATTGATCCCTAGTCACATCGGTGTTACACCCATCCACACCATCCCCTTTCTATTTCCTCCTTCGGGTGTAGTAAGCGCCCCGGTTATGGCCACCCTTAGTCTACCCGGGTTAACATTGGGATTACCCGTGTGGTATATTTCGCCTCCCGTTCCACCGTCGACACCAAACGTCATCCTCCAACCGGTACAACCTATTGTTACCACAAATCAACCTCCTCCTGGTGTCGCAATCCCTTCATCGTCAACGAATCCTCCCCCTCTTATCAAGCCCACTGGGGGTAGAGGTCCACAACCATACACTGCTATATCACCTCCTAAGGCAGTTAAACCCCCACCGGCGTTTCGAGCTCCCCCTAAATGCTCGTTGTGCGATGAGATAGGCCATCCAACTCATCAATGCCCACAGTTACCAGCACTCCAAGAGCATATGAATATGTTGGACGATGACGCCAGCATCCCAGTCATTAGACTTGAGCCACCTCCTCAGCCTCGCGACAGATCACTGCGCACCAACCGTCCTTGTGCCATATGCAGTGTTTACGGCCACTACTCTCACCATTGTCCCGATCTCCCTGACTATAGAGCGGCATTGTACGAGTTAAACAATGTCGATTTGGAGATATCTCCTCCCCTCATCGAGGAGATCTACCCCCCGCCATCATCCTCGTCGGAAGAAGTCAATACAATATATATGATTTCAACAACTTTCAAACCAGAACCCCTTGATTTATGGTCTGACTACTTCAATACTGATGAGCAAATTTTGGAGACACTCACTGCACCCGACTACCCTTGGGATGATATGCATCATCGCTCGTACTTCCTCCCCGAAGCATCTACATCCACCGCATCCAACCAGCTATCGGTCGAATCGAAAGATTTCATACCCACTAAGGTCGATTGGTTAAAGGACCCCATCCCAGCACCAGATGCCTTTGAAGAAGGGAACATGTCAAACATTTCCCCCACTATACAGATAGACATTTCCGCAACACCTGGGAAACCTGAGCTCATCTCGCTGGGCGCATCTTGCACTCAAGCAGAAACTCAGGCGTACAAAAAGCTCTTTCAAGAGTTCTGTGATGTCTTTGCCTGGTCCTATACCGAGATGCCTGGTCTCGACCCCGCCATCATAGAACACCACATTGATACATGGCATGAGGTACCCCCTGTTCGCCAGAAACAGTGACCCATTCATCCTTCCAAACTCCCCGCCGTTAAAGCTGAGGTCGAGAAACTTCGCAAAGCAGGATTCATTTATCCTATTCCGTACACCACCTGGGTGTCAAACCCTGTTCCCGTTAACAAAAAGCAAGGCACCCTTAGAGTATGCACTAATTTCCGTGACTTAAACCACGCTTGTCCAAAAGACAATTTCCCCACGCCATTCATTGACCAACTCATTGATGAGTGTGCAGGCCATGAAGTCCTATCCTTCATGGACGGGTTTTCTGGATATAACCAGATTCACATTCGTAAAGAGGATCAGTACAAGACTGCCTTCACCACCCCATGGGGCACCTTTTCCTATCGCGTCATGCCATTTGGCCTAAAAAATGTTGGTGCCACTTTCCAGCGGGCCATGACCTATTGCTTTCACGACTTGGTCCACATCCTGCGAGTCTACCTTGATGACCTCACAGCTTGTTCCCGAAAACGATCAGACCACCTTAACGACCTCCGGCAAGTTTTCCTGCGTTGTCAAAAATATAAAATCCGCTTGAACCCACACAAGTGTGTCTTTTGCGTCCCAACGGGCCGGTTGTTGGGTTTCATTGTTTCCCAAGGCGGAATCACTGTCGATCCTTTGAAAGTCAAAGTTCTCTTAGAACTTCCGCCTCCTCGCACGCTCCGGCAACTCCAAAGTCTACAGGGGCGGTCCAATTTTCTTAGGCGCTTCATTCCTGATTATGCAACCAAAGTCCACGGTTTCTTACGCTTACTTCGTACCCACATACCCTTTGTTTGGGATGAGCAAGCAGACACGGCATTCGAAGCCCTCAAGAAATCTCTCACACAAGCCCCCTTGATATCCCCACCGTATTTCTCTCAAGAATTCACCCTTTATGTCTCGGCATCTGAATATGCTGTGTCCGGAGTTTTGGTCCAAGAAGATGCCTCCCACCAAGAGCATGTGATTTATTACGTCAGCCAGACCTTGTCTGGCCCACCTCTGCATTACCCATACGAAGAAATATTAGCCCTAGCTGTAGTTTTTTCCGTACAAAAATTGCGACACTACATTCTACTCAGTCATACCACGGTCGTGGCTGACTCCAACCCTATGTTCTATCTCCTCACCCGACGGCTCCTACAAGGTCGTGTTGCTAAATGGGTCATTATCCTCCAGGAATATGACCTCACTTTCAGAACTCCCAAAAGCACTAAAGCCCTCACGCTTGCTCACCTCATCACTGACCTCCCATCCTCTTCAACATCACCCGTTATCCAAACGGACATGATTGACGAGCAGATCTTCATTATTTCGTCTGACGACCCTTGGTACGGAGACATTTTGACTTACTTTCGTACGCAAAAATTTTGACCTACCTTCGTACGCAAAAATTTTGACCACACATCGATCGTGATGGACGCCGTCGCATACGACACCACGCCCCCCGATACCTCTTGTTAGGGGATGTACTTTATCGACGCGGCGTTGATACCATCTTACGCCGCTGCCTATCCCATAGTGAGGCAGAACAAGTCCTCAATGATTGTCATAGCGGTGCCTGCGGAGGCCATTTCTCCGGCATGGCCACCGCCCAGAAAATCATTCGGGCCAGTTATTTTTGGCCATCATTGTTTACTGATTGCATCACCGCAGTCAAGCATTGCCAGAACTGCCAACTATTTGCCCCCAAAGCAAGAACCCCCCCCCGCCCCCCTTCATCCAGTCATCACTGTTGGACCATTCTGCAAATGGGCCATCGACTTCCTCGACTGCAACCCCACGTCAGCCGGCGGTCACAAACACATCGTTGTGGCTGTAGATTATTTCACCAAGAGGGAAGAAGCCATGCCGACCTATAATTGCAAAGCCGACACTGCAGCACTGTTTTTCTTCAACCATGTTATCGCTCGTTTCGGAGTACCAAAGCAACTGGTCTCTGACCACGGCTCTCACTTCGAAGATGCCGTCTGGAAGGAATTATCAACCATGTTGAAATTTTAACACCATTTCTCCTCCGCTTACTATCCCCAAGGAAACGGCCAAGTCGAAGCGATCAATAAAATTTTGAAGACCATTCTCCAACGTACTGTAGACAAGCACAAATCCAATTGGCACCACATGCTTTTCCCGGCACTATGGGCCTACCGCACCTCAACCAAAACAACCACCGGTTTCACCCCTTTCCATTTAGTTCACGGTGTCAAATCCGTCCTCCCTATTGAGTGCCAAATCCCAGCCTTACATATCGCCGTTGAACTCCTACCGGACGTTTCCCCGATCGAGCAACGTTTACTACTCCTAGAGCAGGCTGATGAAGATCGGCGCACAGCCATTCAAAACATGGAAGCAGCTAAATAACGATCAAAACTAAGTTACGACAAACACGTCCACCCAAGAACCTTTTCTGAGGGAGACCTTGTCCTCGCTTACGATCAAGCTCATGCTAAAACCGGAAAGGGAAAGTTCGTGTCTATGTGGCAAGGCCCCTACATCATACACACCTGCCTCGGGCATGGGGCATACATTCTGACCGATTCAGAAGGCAATCCCCTACGCAACCCACGCAACGGGTTGTACCTTAAACGATTTTACCCATAGAAAATCTGATGGACACCATCGTCCATTTTAGTATAGGCATACTTTCTTTGTTCACAAAAAATTCAAAAAACCTAAATATTTGTTTTTCTCTGCATGACCACATATGGAGCCTCTTCCACTCTGCCATGTCGGTTTCGCTGATGGTGCAAGCCGTTGGTCTCCCAATCTCGCCTCCGCAGCTTGGGTAATATACTCCCCTTCACATGAGTTAATTCACATTGACGGAGTATGTTTAGGTGCCGCTACCAATAATCAAGCTGAATACGATGTCGTGACCCGTCTCCTGGCTGCTGCTCTTCAAATGAGCATCCGTCACCTCAACGTTTTCTTGGACTCACAGCTCCTAGTTCCCCAGCTCAACAATGATTACCAAGTACGCGATCCCTGTCTTTTCAAAAAATTCCTGTGCACTAAACAAATGGTTAGACAGTTTGAATCCATTTCATTCACACATGTCCCAAGACACCTCAATAGTGTAGCAGATAATATGGCCAACAATGTCCTCAACTGGCACACCAATCACATCATGTCATATCCATAAACAAAATGCATCCACGTGCATAACATGTGCCTCCACGAGCATAAAACAAATAACCAAATAATGCATCCACGTGCATAACATCTGCCTCCACGGGCATACACAAATAAACAACATACTGTATCCAAGTACATAACATGTGCTTGCACGGGCATATACAAAAGACAAAGGTGCATCCACGTGCATACACGACAATATATCCAAATATATATCCACATATATATATAAAGCCATAATAGTCAACATGTCATAGGTGCCCTCAGCACCCGATATACAAAAATACATCTGTCATACAAAAATGCTTCCCCATATGCTCATAAGCATTTGGGGGCAGATACAATAACATCTACTCAGCAGGATCCCTAGGCTCCTCCAGATCCTCCTCTACTGGCTTCGTCGGGTCAGGACAAGCCCGAACTCTCCACTCTGCCGGCCCCGCTGGGTCATCCCGTAAACGGATCCTCATCTGAGCCGGCTCTGCAGGGACATCCCGAGCACCACCCCTGTGCCCTGCCACAAACACCGCCGTCCTCAACAAGAGCGATCGCCACTCAGGCGGTGCACCGAAGCAACCCTCCAAAATATCCCGATCCAGGTCTCTCCAACCATCCTCGGGGAGTCCAGCTAGAATCCTGGCAAAGGTCTGTCGGACATCATCTATGGCGTCATCACGAGGGCCAACCCCTCACCCACAAGCCACAAAACCTCCACCACGTGGAGGTGGTACCACTACGGGTGGATGGGCGACCACCATCGCCCGCCCCTGACGAGGCATGTAGTCGTCCGGTGGCACTGGACCCACATCTGCACAAAGCAAGTAAGCCATCACATACTATACAACAATAATCATCAATGATAAATCAAACAACATATGATATAATATCAAATAAAACACAAAACATACCGTCTAAACTCCAGGCCTGTCCTGGGGCACGAGGCATCTCTGGGTCACCTCGGTAGTCCATACCGGCGTAGGGGTAGTCCTCAATCACGAGAGGCATCTGCTCCCACTGCTGATAAAAATCCTCCGTGAAGTAGCCGCGGACACCACCGCCGCCACGAGGCATCATCTGCCCCCATCTCATCATACGAGGCTCACTCGGAAGACCAGCACGAATGGGTACCCATGGCCGCAAGGTCGGCACCCGCTCGAAGAAAAAACAGCATAAAAATGAGGCATAACAAAACTCGCCTCCCTCTCTAATGGCCTTGTCCAGATCTCTCCGGACACCAGCCAGAAACATCTGCCCCCAGGCATAATAAGTACCCTGAAGAATAGAATCCACCATCATCGTCTGTCCCCCAGACATACGATGTGGCGCAGCAGCACCCAATATCCGCAGAACGCAGGCCCCAACAGCTCGCATACCCCACTCACGTAGGGATCGCAGACTAATAGAGCTGTTCTGCAAAACAGCATCATCGACACAAAAAGTCTGTAATAGGTCCTCCATATCTACACCTGGAGGGATCCTAGGTAAGAGATCTCCCACCTCACCCAAACGAGGCAACCCAGTCAAAAAATAGACATCCGTGAGAATGATCTCTAACCTCTCACCCCCAATGATAAATGCACCCTCCGCCGGCACCCACCAACTCACAAGCTTGTTCAGGAGCCGTCTCACTGAACGAGTAGGTGGGATCTGAGCGTACTTCAAAATTCCACTCATAGCCAGAGTCTGTCTCACCCCCGGATCAGTCTCAATCCTCGCCATAAGATCATCATCGATCTCTCGCTCCCGCCACGAGGACTGTGGTCTCCTCAACATCCTGCCAGAAAACAGAAGAAATTTTTAGCCCCAGCATAAAAAAAATTTGAAAAATCCCATCGCAGCTTTTACACAAAAAGCCGCGATGCCCATCGCGGCTTTTCCACCAAAAGCAGCGATGACCATCGCGGGATCCATGCAAAAACCCGCGATGAACATCGCGGGTTTTGGCCGGACAGTCGCGATGAACATCGCGACTATCCCCCATGAACTCGCGATGAACATCGCGGGTTCCAACCTCGCAGTCGCGATGAACATCGCGACTGTCAGCCTAAAACCCGCGCGGTTCATCGCGGGAACAGCCCTGAAACCCGCAATATTCCACGTTGGAGAGTCAACATGGAATTTCACGCTCTTCGGGGGCCCGCCGCCAAACAAAAAAGACATAATTGATAAGGCTAAGGAAAATAGAGTTACCTGCAACTCACTGAATCGAAAACCAACGGTGAAATCTCCCAGAAATCGAGAAATAGCTCTGACAGCTCTATCAAACTCGCACGTAACAATGACATGTCATTTGGGCCCCACGCCCTATTTATAGAAATTCCACCAATTTTCAAACAACCATTGCGGGATCATACGAAGTCCATTTCTCAAACCGTTGGTACCGTTGGAATCAGCACAGCGAGAACTTCATGCAGGTTCCTTCCTTTTCCCGTTTTCACGGGGTCCATTTTTTGACCATTTTTTGGCCTCCCTCGTCACCTCGATTTGCGTGCCACATCAGCCGTTCTCCGTTTTCAACATGCCTTATATCGCCGGATTCAGTTTTCCGCGCTCGTGATGATGCTTGAGATCATTTCTCGCTCTCACCTTTAGATTTGTCAGGCATTTTTTCCATGCCCCCTTGTCACCTCGGTTTGCGTGCCACATCGGCCGTTCTCCGTTCTGGGCATGCCTTATATCGCCGGATTCAGTTTTCCGCGCTCGTGATGATGCGTGAGATCATTTCTCGCTCTCACCTTTATATTTTTTGGGCATTTTTTCCATGCCCCCTTGTCACCTCGGTTTGCGTGCCACTTCGGCCGTTCTCCGTTTTCGACATGCCTTATATCACCGGATTCAGTTTTCCGCACTCGTGATGATGCTTGAGATCATTTCTCACTCTCACCTTTAGATTTGTCGGGCATTTTTTCATGCCCCCTCGTCACCTGGGTTTGCGTGCCACATCGGTCGTTCTCCGTTCTGGGCATGCCTTATATCGTCGGATTCAGTTTTCCGCGCTCGTGATGATGCGTGAGATCATTTCTCGCTCTCACCTTTAGATTTTTCGGGCATTTCTTACATGCCCCCTCGTCACCTCGGTGTGCGTGCCACATCGACCGTTCTCCGTTTTCGACAATCCTTATGTCACCAGAACCAGTTTTCCGCACTGATGACGATGCTTGAGACCTTTTCTCACCCTCATCAATCAATGTTTGTTCGGTATAATTTTACCCCTTTTTCGGGCCGAGCAACCCCTTTTACGAAAAAGGCACTTAGGGAGTTTCTGTTAAGCTCTTTTCTGACTCCTACAAATAATGAAAAGATTGCCGAGCAACCTTGTTTCCTTTCATGCTCGTTAAACGTATCTGAAAGGGCGTCTACCTGGTATAAGTTTACCCCTTTTCCGGACCTTGTAGACTAATTACGAAAAAGGTATACTCTAGTCAAATCGGCTAGAAGAGTTCTCCATCCGCATCATTTTATATTTTTTCGGGCCTTGGAGACTAAACTTACGAAAAAGAAACACCAATAGAGTCCACTTACCGTTTTCAGACTCTATAAACATGAAAACAACCATGAGCATGAGCTGTCCTGGGCTCACAAAATCCACAGGACCGTACCATTTCAGAGCACACTTTTATCCCTTCTTGGAGCTCATTAAAACTACGAAGAAGGAATCAATGGTGCCTCTTGGCGCCATGACAGATCACATCTACTCATTAGGCAGCTTCCCCATTTTGGTCGCCTTTGTTCAGAGTATTCTGCAGTATGTCACCTTGATAATTCCCCGACAGCACCTATCAGCTCGTCCTCCCCCCCATAGTCAATATATACCATTCAGTCAAAGCAATGATCCCCACACCTACAAGTCAGTTCCCTACGCTGCCAGGTCAACCATT
This sequence comes from Larix kaempferi, assembly GCA_027924585.1. Lineage (NCBI taxonomy): Eukaryota > Viridiplantae > Streptophyta > Pinopsida > Pinales > Pinaceae > Larix > Larix kaempferi. The sequence goes on from BSBM01001304.1 coordinate 896,047, forward strand.
TCATCATGCTCTGAACAAAGGAAGGTTGAGTCTACCTACTTTATGACCCAGTTATCTCCCATCCCCACAAGTATGTCATTCCTACCATCAGCACTACAGCACTTCAGTTCTACACCTCATGCTCCTATCAAGGAAACATCATTGCCTTGTTAGTTGCTGGTCTCCCTCTGTCGACGACAACCACATTTATTCCAGAGGATAGACCTAGAAGTCCCTGTGTCTTGGAATCATCACCATTCATGATGACTTCCTACGAATCATTTCGAGAAGACTCCTCAGTACTTCTCTAAATGGTTGTTTCTCACATGCTCGACTTCAACACCTTGATCGCATCGTTGAGACTCGCACAGGGCATTGATCCTTTCAAGTTTTTTCGTCGAAGACCCCGGGTACCTCCTGACTCTTCCACATTTGAGAGTCTACCTATGGAAACAACCAGTTACACTTTTTTATAGATATCTGGGTTGCGCATGGCGACAGTATTCAGATGTACCCCAGTTTCATACTCCCTTGAGTACGCAGTTACATTAATTCTCAGAGATGACTCATAATCTTTGAGTCCCTACAGATGTTGGACACCTTCAGTTTCAGCAGTTCACCAGTTATTCTAGTGTATCAGTTATTCAGATCAGTGATGATCGAGAGTATATCCCAAAATAATGTCCCCCCTGGACCATTATGATGTACCAGTAGATTCTTTATGTATTAGATCCCCCTTCTTGGGACTAATTGTTATGTATATGTCTTGATACGAGCATGGGAATTCCCGCCTCGTCCATTATCAGAGATTATACCTCATTCATATTGAGGCCATGTAATATTTTTTGTTTCTTGCAGCTTCCAAGGGCCGTGGCTCTAGTCTCCAATCGGTCTCTTCTCCTTCCCAAACCCCTGAAAAAAGACAAAAGAACTATGATGTCTATCGGCCATACGATGAGCTCCTGCCCTCACACATCAGGGGGCAATCTGTTAACACCTAAAAAGTGCTCACTAGCTCATTCCCTTATTCACATGACCCATTTGTCCACTTTTCCACCATCTGAGCCTCTGAAACCAACAAAAGGTCACCAAAAATTAAAAAAGATTATTTTTCCTGAAAAAGCATAAAAAACCCTCAAAAAGGGTCCAAATTCCCAAAAATATTAAAAAGGGAATTAAAATATTAATTTTACTCAAAAAAGGAAAAAGGAGGGAAAAGTACCTAAACCATGTTGGTCAATACCATTTGGTTTCCACAAAACCACAAATGGTATTCCCCACCACCAAAACCTATAAAAAGGTGGTAGGGGCTCCTAATTTCACATCCATCCATTATCTCATCCTCATGCTGCTGAAATCTCCCTTAAGCATTTTTGGCCATTGTAAGCAACCTTAGAGAAGGAGACCTCTTGGAGCTTGGAGCTACTCATCTTGGGAGTTGCTCAACATCAACCTTCACCATTGAAGGTATTATCGCAAGCACTTGCTTGCCCCCCACTTTTCAATACAAATTCATTCCTTAATATTTTCTTGTTCTTGTTTTTTAAATGTTTACACTATTTGCTTAAATTATTGCATAGATCCATGATTAGTTTAGTTTAGATTAGTTTCTTGTTTTAATTCTATTGAAACTGCTACTACTAGTTAGCAGGTGCCCATAGCACTAAGCCTGGTTGCAAAACCGGGCCAACAGTGATCCCCCATGGATATTAGGCCTCCGCTGGCACTCTAAGAGTAGATGGGTTGACCTATAAAATCAGTTTTCCAGTCAAGGAAAACCAAAGTGTGGATATGGTAAAACAAAGCTAACCTAATCTATTTTAGAAAAGGTAAACTAGTCTAAGTCAATCCTATTCTAAAATGAAAGCTTGATCTTGTGCAGATTAACCCTCAGGTGTGATGAATAAGTAAATTACAACCTTTCATAGAAATGCTTTTAATTGTTTCACTTATTAACTTAAATCACAATCCATTAATGAAAATTAAAAGACAATAATTCAAGTACTTAAGCTTGTTCAAGATAAATCTGTAACCACTTTGCTAATTGAAAAATTAACAATAATTATTGTGCTATGAATCACTTGCAGAAATCGATAAAGAAAGTATTTAAATTGAAGAAACTAAATAAAACACTTTTCAGCATAAATCAATCATACAGGGAAACCAATATAACGGATCCATACACTTTAAACATATGCAAAAGACATCATGCACTATAGATGACAATCTGAAGTACACAATCAGTAATTCTCAAATAAACTTGAAGAATAACAAGAGATAGATCAAAAGATTACTTTACTCTATTAAAAGAGGTCTTCTACAAAAATTACAAAAGGCTCTGCTAAACAGAGTATCTCCAGTCCAGTCTCCTGCTAATTTTTGTTAAATTTTCAGTATTAAATCACAATACTATAGGATCTTTGCTGAGAGAATAACATCTACAGTATATCAATGCATGACAATCATAATATGACAAGCATCACAAGCATCACAAGAATCAAAAGCATAGAGACAAGAGACACAGAGTTTCCGTGGGGAAAACCCTAAGGTGAAAAACCCCACAAACTTCCTCAGAGAAAGAGAGAGCAATGGCTCAACCAAAATACAACCAAATAATACAGAGATAGTCTCCTAGCATATGATCCTCCTCCTCCTCACTAGTGCGCCACTTTCCAGAGAGAGAGATAGATGCTTTTCCGAATGAGTAAAATAGAGATCTCCTATCTCTATTTATACTCACCTTTTTGCCCAGTGACCTACTGGGGCCGACTTGTCTACTTTAGTACATCCACATTATATTATATATTAATTAGGGCCGACCCCATAAGGTGGTCTAATAACCCATTGGCAAGTACACACACTTGCGACACTTGTCAATCCACATGACGACACTTCCTTATAGAGGAATAACACATCTCTTATAAGGGTACAATAAATATACATATAATATACTGATGAAATACATTCCGAAGTTACATATACATCAACACTCCCTCTTAACTAGGAAGGTATTTCTCAACACAGATCTGCTAGACAAGTCTTCTTCTCTGGATCATCATCATCGATGCATCGTCATCATCATCATCACTGCTGCTGCTATCTCATCCAATCTCTGTCTCTACTCGTCATAGGAAGTTCTACAGAGCCAGTCCTTTTTCATACTGGATGTAGGCCCACCACCTGTAGGTCTTCGTCATCACTGGCCATACTGTGGAATTCTCAGGACTTTTACGTGCGTCACAAAACCTCGCAAGAGCATCCCAGGCTGTTACGAGCATACTGCTCTACCTATAGGATCTCCCAGGGCAACGAATTACATGTGACCTCACCACAAAACCTCGCAAGAGCATCCCAGGCTGTTACGAGCATACTGCTCTACCTATAGGATCTCCCAGGGCAACGAATTACATGTGGTCATGGCAAAACCTCGCAAGAGCATCCCAGGACTTATTACGGGCACACAGCCCAACCTATCGGATCTCCCAGGGAAACGGATTACATGCCATAGGACAAAACCTCGCAAGAGCATCTGCCAGATATCCCAGGGCAACGAATTACATGCCATAGGCAAAACCTCGCAAGACTATCTGCAGATCTCCCAGGGCAACGAATTACATGTCCTCCCAGAGCAAAACCTCGAAAGAGCATTTGCCAGATGTCCCAGGGCAACGAATTACATGCCATAGGCAAAACCTCGCAAGACCATCTGCAAATCTCCCAGGGCAACGAATTACATGCTCATCTGCACAACCTGATCCACGGCCACAGAGTATCAACCTGATACTCACCATACATCATCCTGATGTATCCATGATCATCCTGATCATCATCACTGCAACGTCCTGCTGCATGTCATCTGGAGCAACATCCTGAAGCTCGTCATCTATGATCATCCTTATCATCACTGCAACATCCTGCTGCATGTCATCTGGAGCAACATCCTGAAGCTCGTCATCTATGATCATCCTGATCATCACTGCAACATCCTGCTGCATACCAAGTATCTACCTGATACATATCATCATATATGATCCTCCTGATCATCAATGCAACATCCTGCTACATACCAAGTATCTACCTGATACATATCATCATATATGATCCTCCTGATCATCAATGTATCCACCTGATACAAATACAAAACACATGATATATATCACCATACATGATCCACCTGATCATACAATGTATCCACCTGATACATATACAGATACATGGTCCAAGCATCCAACATGATGCATATATAAGATACATACACATGATCCAACTGATCATATCCAGCATCCAACATGATGCGTACATACATACATAAAATGATCCAACTGATCATATCAAGCAGAAACTAGAACATCATCCTGATGCTCATCATCCAGCGCTTACATCCACAGCCATGTGAAGAATCCTCCTTCCAACATGCTTGGAATGGCTTCAGCAAATGTATCCATCACTTCTTCCTCGAAGTGTCCTCGATCTGAAGAACGCCAAGCCTCTCTCTGAAGTACTCGAACTTCACCTTGGCTAGTGGCTTCGTCAGCACATCTGCAATCTGCTCGTCCGTCGCAACATACAGGAGCTTCACAGCTCCTCTCTGCACCATATCCCTGATATAGTGGTATTTGATCTCTATGTGTTTCGACCTGTCATGAAACACTGGATTCTCGGACAGCTTCACACAACTCTGGTTATCACAGAAGATACCAGTAGCCTCCAACGGGAGATCAAATAACTCAGACAGTAGCTTCCGTAGCCATACTGCCTCACAACAAGCTGAACAGGCTGCAACATACTCTGCCTCAGCTGTACTCAGTGCTACGGAGGACTGCTTCCTGCTAAACCAAGAAATCACACCTGATCCCATACTGAAGCAACACCCAGATGTGCTCTTCCTATCTGCAGCACTGCCATCCCAATCTGAATCAACATAACCCTGCAGGTTAAACTTTTGATTCGCCTCATACCTGAGCCCATAATCCACTGTACCCTTCAGGTACCTCAGAACATGCTTTACAGCAACCAGGTGAACACTCCTCGAATCCCTCAGGAACTGGCTTAATGTGTTCACAGCAAAGCAAATGTCTGGTCTAGTGTTCGTCAGGTACATCAAGGACCCAATCATCTGACGATACATAGAGACATCAATCGGCTCAGATGAAGCATCACATAGAAGCTTCAGATTCGATGCCATAGGTGTGGCCATGGCCTTGCAATCCATCATCCCGAATCTCTTCAGGATATCTACTGTGTACTTCCCTTGTCCAAGGAAGATTCCTTCTGCACTCTGCCACACCTCCATGCCAAAAACAAATAGTGCATCATCCCCAAGTTCTTCATCTCGAACTCGGTAGTAAGCTTCCGCTGCGTGTCGGCAATCAATCTATCTTCACCATACCAAGTTCTGCACATATATGATTTCCTATCATGTGTCTCAGAACCAAGTGGCTACTTCTTCTTCAACTACACCATTCAAGAAAGCTGTCTTGAATCCATCTGGTGTATCTTCTATTTCATCACTTTTATATTTCTCTATGCTGCCATCTGCAACATGATTGATCTGAAGTTTCTATTTGGAAGTCACAACAGACTTCCCTTTAGCTCTTGGGATCGCATCCCAAACATCATTCTTCATGATCGACGGATCATGGCATTCCATTTCTTCATCCCAGATCCTGGGAACTTCAATATCTTCAATAGATATCTTTGTTGCTGGAACAAATGTTGTAGTCCTTTTGTAGGTGAAGATATATGGTCTTTCCTACAAAACAGGTTAAATTGCATGATTAGAAACATATCATAATTTTCAGAACAAATTCTTACACATGAAGAAATATGTCATATAGTCATGCAATTATCTTAGCCAATGCTTCAATACAACATTTATCCATATCCTGTAACTTTCTAGATGCCTTCCAATCTCTACCAGAACATTGTTAAGAGTGTGCACAACTCCCAACATGTCAGCAAAGAGGTTTCATTCTAGATAAGTAGCAATGGAATGTTGTACAGTGCCATAGGCCACTTACCCAACACATGCATATTAGTAGTATACTGTTCATTAATTCAATCATTCTAATATGCACAATATACATCATTGAACAATTTTATTTAAGCAAACACATATGCAAGATAATTAAAATACTTATCTTTGTTTGTTTGTTGGGTGGACTCCCTCTGAGTCTTTTCTTCCTTGCAGGAGCTGCTGGAGTCCTTCTACACCTTCTTGTTGTGGAATGTAGAGATATGGACAACTCCCTCTGAATATCTGCACCCTTGCAGAAACCCCTGGAGTGTGCTCCCTTTTTATCTTTGCTTCCTGGATTACCTGTCCTTATATTCATCTTTGCTGACATCAATATTCTTGCACCCAGAAGAGACCTCTTCTGGTGTCTTGTTGTCCAATATCTTGTGGGGAGTTCTGTTCTGCACGTATACAGCTATTCTGGCTGCTTCTGCCCATAGATGCATAGGAAGATCTTGATCATGCAACATTGCCCTTGCTGCTTCCATGATAGTTCTGTTCTTCCTTTCTGCAACTCCATTCTGTTGAGGATTATAAGGAGCAGTCAACTCCCTCTTAATCCCTGAATCACTGCAAAGTTTCTTGAAGTCATTTGAGGTGAATTCTCCACCATTGTCGGATCTGAATGTTTTGATCTTCTTGTCAGTTTGATTCTCCATCAAGTTTTTGAATTCCTTGAATTTGTCAAGCACCTCATCTTTGCCTTTCAAGAAGTATACCCAAGTCTTCCTGGAGAAGTCATCAATAAATGATACATAGTAAACATACCCACTTAGGGAACTGGATGACATGGGGCCACATACATCTGAGTGGATAATTTCCAGAATGTCTTTTGCCTTGCTTTCACTGCTTGGGAAAGCCTTCTTAGTGTTCTTTCCTTTTGCACATCCTTTGCAGACACCTTCATGCTTGGTCTTGATTTCAGGAAGACCCTCTACTGCCTTGCTTGCAATTGGAAGTGCCCTATAGTGCATATGAGCAAGTCTTCTATGCCAAAGTTCACTTGGCTCCATGGATTTATGTACCATGGCATGTTCAGGTTGTCCCTTCAATTTATACAAGCCTCCCTCTTGCTCTCCAATCACTACTGCATCATCTATGTTCTTTCCCTTTGGCCACATTAGGACTTGGCCATCCACAAATGCAACCCTCGTGCCTTTTGCATCCAATGCAGATATGGAGAGTAAGTTCTTCTTGAGTCCAGGTACATACAGTACTTCTTTCATCTTCAATGATTTTCCAGAATCTAGGTTGTAGGAGGCTTCACCACTTCCTTTGATTGGATATTGATAATCATCCCCAAGTTTCACCTTATGGGGTGATTCATGTTCAAAAAGGTTCACAAAAGATTCCTTGAAACCTGTCATATGTTTGGAAGCCCCACTATCGATCAACCAATCATTACAACCATGGGAGATGGTACCAGTGAGTGCAGAGATCAGAACATACTCTTCTTCACTTGATGAATCATCATCACTACTACTTTCTGCCTTAGCTTTCTTCTTTGGAGGTTCATCATCTTCAGCAGCATGAGCATGAAACCTTCTTTTGCTGCCCTTCTTCTTCTTACTAGAGTTGTTGTTATTATCCCTTTTGTTCTTAGGACAATCTGAAGCAAAGTGACCCTTCTCATTGCATGTGAAGCATCTTAGGTCTTTCCTGTTCTTCTTTTGATAGGACCTATTGAGTCAAGAGGGATCCTTCTTGATTTTGCTTCTTTTGGTGTGAGCTGCAAGAGCTTGATCTTCTCCTCCCATCTTTTCCTCACGAGCTATAAGTCTAGCTTCTTCTTGAGAGCATTCTTCTCGAAGTCTACTGAAGGAGATCAACTTCTTCCTTGCACAAATTCCTTGAATAAAGGAATCCCATGACCTGGGTAGGCCATTTAGAGTGGTCATCACCACTTCACCATTCTCCACCATTTCATCTACTGCTTCTAATTGTTCCTTGATCTGAGAGACCCTTGAAAAGTAGGATTGAATGGTTTCTCCATTCTAAAACTTCACTGCTTTCAATTGGTTCCGCAGGGTCATCTTCCGATTTATGTTCTTTCCTTCAAATAGCTTGGTCAAAGATTCAAACATCTCTTTAGGTGTCTTGAGAGAAGACACATGGGGTATGAGATGGTCTTTGATAGAATCAGCAATGATTCTCTTTGCCTTGACCAAGTTCTTCTTGTGCAATACCTTGGCCTCTTCATCCTATGGGATAGGGATGTCTTCTTTCACATATGAGTCCAACTCATTCTCTTCCAGGATTAGCCCAATCCTATACTTCCAGGCTCGGAAGTTATCAGCCCCTTCAAGCTTATCCTCAAGCTTGGTGTGAAGAGACATCTTTAAGAGTACTTCAAATGGAAAATAGAAAAGATTTAGAACTTACCACTTGAAGTGCTGAAAACTGGATCTGGTCCCGGATTAGGGTTTGTCAGAGAAACCCTAAAAATTCAAAATGTGAATTTCAAAATTCCGAAAGGATAGAAAGATGCGCCTTGGAGAGCTGATCAGCCTAGTACATTCAGAATTTGAGATCAGCAAAGTCTTGTCCTTCAAAATTGCCTTTTTGTCCTCCCGGGTTCACTAGGGAGAGCCCTGAATTAGGGTTTGAGTTTCCCGGAGATCTACCCAGCCAAAAATCTCGATCCAAAGTTCAAACCTTCGATTTTTGCAAGGAGCTTCCAGCTGTACCTTCAGTTTCCAGAAATTCCTATTTTTGTGGAAACCCTAATTTTTAGGGCCAAAACTGAAAATGCTCGGAACTGAAATCTGATTGGACAGAAAGATGCACCTTGATGAGTAGATCCAATCTACTATACTTAATTTCAAAAATCTGTGGAGAGAAACCCAATAAACAAGCAATACAAGCTTCCGTCACTGCAAAATGTCTTCTTCTCAGTTAAGCTCTGATACCATGTTAAATTTTCAGTATTAAATCACAATACTATAGGATCTTTGCTGAGAGAATAACATCTACAGTATATCAATGCATGACAATCATAATATGACAAGCATCACAAGCATCACAAGAATCAAAAGCATAGAGACAAGAGACACAGAGTTTCCGTGGGGAAAACCCTAAGGTGAAAAACCCCACAAACTTCCTCAGAGAAAGAGAGAGCAATGGCTCAACCAAAATACAACCAAATAATACAGAGATAGTCTCCTAGCATATGATCCTCCTCCTCCTCACTAGTGCGCCACTTTCCAGAGAGAGAGATAGATGCTTTTCCGAATGAGTAAAATAGAGATCTCCTATCTCTATTTATACTCACCTTTTTGCCCAGTGACCTACTGGGGCCGACTTGTCTACTTTAGTACATCCACATTATATTATATATTAATTAGGGCCGACCCCATAAGGTGGTCTAATAACCCATTGGCAAGTACACACACTTGCGACACTTGTCAATCCACATGACGACACTTCCTTATAGAGGAATAACACATCTCTTATAAGGGTACAATAAATATACATATAATATACTGATGAAATACATTCCGAAGTTACATATACATCAACAATTTTCAACTCCGAAATTACCAACCCTTAACCATGAGAGGTATTCTTCTTTAAATAATTACAACCAAGTACCAAAATAGAGATCCCTAGAAAACAGAGATTACAAAATTGGATCCAACTATTGATCCAAGAAATCTTTCCATTTCTCATAAATGTCTAACAATTCATCTAAGTTTGGGAAATTGACAGATTCTAAAGATAACTGAGCATTGCACACGTTATTCTCCATGTCATGTTTTTCCAGCTTGTGCCAAGTGCAAAGATACATGTGAATCTTTCCCTCCATGATGACCGGTTCTCTAACTATTCGTCCTTGAGCACTGGTTTTTCGGGACTGATTGCTTAATCGAAAACATCCTCATGACACAACAAGAATTCGATCCCGACTTGCTGATTATTGGCATCAGGGGATTTGGCTTGTAAAGAGTCTGTTGTGGGAACTCCTCAATTAGGAACTATATTTTCAAAAACAGAAAAATCCAAGAAAGGATCCACTTCAGGAGAAGTCAGAAAAACATCAGGCTCTTGGTTAATTATAAAATCTTGTATAACATCATCATCACGATCAGTTAGCTCCTCGGGAACCTTCTTCTCTTTATCATTAAAAAAATGCATGCAGACAGATAGAGCTTCAGAATCTTCTTCCCCACTATCATTGTTTAAGTCAGGAATACCTGCATCAAAAGGTGGTGACAAAGGTTCTTGATATAGCAGTGGACATAGCTCTTCATCTTCAAAACTGGGATTGAAGGATTTGTTACCTGTCTGCATGTTACTCATATCAAATATTGTTAGGAACCCATGTCTTTACTTTGTTAGTATGTTGTTATTGGACGCATATGCTTTGTAAGTCGTCCCGTAGTATTTGTTAATCAATAGTTGTGTTATTGTTGTTGGCGCATATGCTTTGTAAGTCGCCCGTAGTATTGTTGATCCATAGTTTGTAACGGCCCATGGTTTCGACCCATAGTATTGGCGCCTAGAATTAGTATATAAGTGGGTGTTGAGACCTATGAAGGCACCGTGAAGTTATTTGTATTGAGCTTGCTCAAAGGAGGTTGCCCCCTCGAAGTGGCCTGTGATCAATACAAAGTGATTCTGAGTTCTGTCATTTCTGCTATTTCGCGTATTCTTGTTAATTAATTGTTGCAGGTGCCTCACATCTGGTATCAGAGCACTTTCTTGGGCTCGCTGGGTGAAATTTCTGCCAAAATTTTTTTTCACATCTGTTGCAGGTTCGGATTTGGGAATAATCCCTATCCGCTTAACTGTGGGAAGTACTTGGGCATAAGCCCTAAAACTCATTGTGAGGAGTACCACAGGAACTCCAAAGTAGCTGGCCCATTGAGAGGACCTGCCGGCGAAAAGGGCAACGACCCCTACCTGATTGACTAGTTCCCACCCGTGAGGTAAACCAAGAGCTGTCGTTTGTGGCAAAGCGGTTATCAGTTTTACCTGAGCCGTGGAGTGAGGGGTACTGCCCCAATACGCAAGCCGTCAGACAGCATTGGTGGCCGAGTGAAAACCCTGAACTGTTAGGAAGCCGCACATACCTGGGGTCCATATCTACTTTCAGCTGAACTATTGTCGATCACTGCTGCGCCGTTTCAGATTCATTTTGCAAACCGTCCCAGATCCAACCGTTCGGCGTTGTTCCAGAATCCTTCGAACTGGAGATCCCATTCTGCAAGCAGAGCCGTAGCCGCTCCAGTCTGTAAAAAAAAAAAAAAAAAAAAAAAAAAAAAAAACCGAGCCCTAGCCGCTCCAGTCGGAAAAAAAAAAAAAAAAAAAAAAAAAAAAAAAAAAAAAAAAAAAAAAAAAAAAGAAAAAGAAAAAGAAGAAAAAAAAAAGAGTATAAAATTCCGTTTTTTCTCCATATCTCCCTTGTTTTACCTCTGTTTTCCTTGAAAAATTCAGGGAACCCCTGTCATTCCATTCTGCATATTTCATCCCTGAGGACCCTATCCTCAATTCCCTTTCCTACAGCCCGAAATCCCACATTTGTCTATTTTTAGGGTTTGCCATAACTTTCTCAGATTTCACCCAATCACCTTCAATTTTTACCACAGAGTTCCTTTCTGAATTCTGCTTCTTTGTTCCCCTCTGCCAAATTTTCCCACCCCTTCACCCCGCTTCTGAAATCCTCATTTTTGCTTCCCTGTCTATCCAACAGTGTCCAAAAAACGAGTCAAACCCCAATTACCCTTCTGATTTTTTCCCAAATCCAAATTTTCCTTTACTGAAGTAGTTCCTGTTTTTGTTTTCCTACCCAAAAAAAAAAAAAAAAAAAAAAAAAAAATCCCTGGTTATGGTTGTCACCCGTGCAGGAGCAAAAACCATGGAGGAAGCCCTTGCAGCCATCCAAGCCAAACTCCAGGATCTGGATGAAAAATTTCTTGGTCTCCATCTTGAACATTCAGCTATGAACAACAAACGGCAGTCCGAGTCTTCAGTAGACAATGGGTTCTCTTCTTCCAGCAATTTCCGTGGTCCGAAGCTTGATTTTCCTCGCTTCAATGGTACCGATCCAACTGGATGGATATATCGGGCAGAACAGTATTTCAGTCTGCATAATACTTTTGATGTCAACAAAGTTCAATTGGCATCCTTTCATTTGGAACAGGAAGCTCTTCAATGGTACCGTTGGTACATCAAGGCTCATCCAGAGCCCAGCTGGCCAGACTTTTGTCAGCTCCTTTTGCAACGATTTGGTCCTAGTGCTTTTGATGACTTCACAGGAGCCCTCACTAAACTTCGCCAAACTGGCACTGTGAGAGAGTATCAAACCGAATTTGAGAATCTAGCCAACCACACCGAAGGATTGACTGATGAATTTTACCGGAGTTGTTTTATCAGTGGTCTAAAGGATGCCATTCGCTCTGAGGTCAAAATGTTCTATCCCAACACAATGATGGAAGCACTCGGGTTGGCTAAGTTGGCAGAAGACAAGATTGCAGCCCAGCAACGCTCCAAGCCCACTTTTGTTCCCTTCAGAAATATGGGTTCTCAGCGACCACCTATACCGCAGGCTCCTCGACCGACTCCTATCAAGCGTTTATCTGAAGCAGAGATGCAAGCACGCAGAGAAAAGGGGCTTTGCTATAATTGTGATGAGAAATTCACTCGGGGACATCGATGTGTTCAGCAAAAGCTCTATCTCCTGGATGTGGAGTCTCCGCCTTCCTCTGAAATGGGTGACGAAGATCCAGAAACACTGGATGCTCCGGTCGACATTCAGGAACCGCCTATTGACCCTCCGTCTCAAGATGACCAGCCAGAGATATCTCTCCATGCTTTAGCTGGAATCACCACCCCCCAAACAATGCGGGTCAGGGGTTACTTCAAGAAGCTTCCTCTTACAATCCTCATTGATTCTGGTAGCACTCATAATTTCATCGACCCTCGGATCGCCAAACAAGCTGATTGTTTTATCCATCCGTGCTCCAACTTTGAAGTCATGATTGCCAATGGGGGCACCTTACCTTGCAAAGGGAAGTGTCGAAATGTGCGTATCTCCATGGGAGATTATATCCTGCGCTCTGACATGTTTGCCTTGCCCTTAGGCGGATGTGATGTGGTTTTGGGCGCTCAATGGCTACGCACACTCGGCCCTATCTTATGGGATTTTGCCGAACTTTGGATGCAGTTTTCCCTCAATGGACACAAACACACATTGACAGGATTACAACCAGGTTCTCTCAGCATTATCAGTTCACATCGCATGGAGAAACTCCTCAAGAAGAGTTCACATGGTGTCATCGCTCAGATCAGTTCCATCCAGATGCAACCATCCGCGGTCTCCACTACTCCCTTGGATCTACAACAAATTCTGAATCGATATACAGGTGTCTTTGCTGAACCAGTGGGATTACCACCTTCCAGGCCAGAAGACCATCGTATTCAGCTCCTTCCTGGTAGCGTTCCTCCCAACATCAGGCCCTATCGCTACCCATTTCACCAAAAAACAGAGATTGAAATGCTCGTGCGGGACTTATTGAAGCAAGGTATTATTCGCCCAAGCACTAGTTCCTTTTCTTCTCCAGTTATTCTTGTCCGCAAAAAAGATGGGTCATGGCGCCTCTGCATTGACTTCCGAGCACTTAATCACCTCACCATCAAGGATAAGTTTCCAATTCCTGTTGTTGATGAGCTTCTTGATGAGCTTCATGGGGCTCACTTTTTCTCCAAGTTGGATCTTCGTTCTGGGTATCATCAAATTCGGGTTCATGAGGAGGATATTCCAAAAACAGCTTTCCGCACACATGATGGCCATTATGAGTTTTTGGTCATGCCCTTTGGCCTCACTAATGCTCCTTCCACATTCCAGGCCTTAATGAATAAAATATTTCGACCCTACTTGCGGAAATTCATTCTGGTATTCTTTGATGATATCCTCATCTACAGTAAAACATGGGATGAACATCTCCAGCATCTGGATCTTGTCATGCAACTTTTCTCTGACCATCATCTCCATGCCAAGCAGTCTAAATGTGTTTTTGGACAAAAGGAAGTTGAGTATCTCGGGCACATTATCTCAGCACAAGGGGTTCGCGTGGATCCTGCCAAAATCGATGCCATGAACAATTGGCCACATCCTCAGACACTCAAGAGCCTTCGTGGTTTTTTGGGGTTGACTGGATACTACCGCAAGTTTGTCAAGGATTATGGGAAGATTGCAGCTCCATTAACTGCCCTATTGAAAAAAGATGCTTTTACATGGACACCTGCTGCTCAGTGTGCATTTGACAAACTAAAACAAGCTATGTGTACTACACCTGTGCTAGCTATGCCCGATTTTTCCAAGCCCTTCACGATTGAGAGTGATGCTTGCGGCAATGGACTTGGTGCTGTTCTCCTTCAAGATGAACACCCCATTGCATTCACCAGCAAAGCCCTTTCCGGTAAGAATTTAGCTGCCTCTACCTATGAGAAGGAAATGATGGCTATTTTGCATGCAGTACAGAAGTGGCGGCCATACCTATTAGGGAATCATTTCTGCATCAAGACTGATCACCAGAGTTTGAAATATTTCTTGGACCAGCGTGTATCCTCCCCGGCACAACAGAAATGGGTTAGCAAACTCATGGGTTATGACTATGAGATCACTTACAAGAAGGGTAAAGACAATATTGTGGCAGATGCTCTTTCTCGTACATTTGATGCCCAAGGTTCTCTTTCAGCTATTTCTATGCCTGTTCCAAATTGGTTGCAATCTGTTCAACAGGGTTATGTCAATGACTCTTCCTTATCTCAGATCATCCAGCGCTTGACCAACAATCCTTCTGCGGTCCCACATTACTCTTGGGATGGTGCTTCTCTGCGATACAAGGGTCGTCTGGTGCTTCCCCAGAGCACAGATCTTCAACAGGCTGTCTTCTATGAACTCCATGCTTCTCCATCAGCCGGGCACTCTGGGTTCCTCAAAACATATGAACGAGCACGGCGTAACTTCTTTTGGCAAGGCATGAAAAGGACAATTCAACAGATGGTGGCCGAATGTGATACTTGCCAGCGCAATAAGGGTGAAACAACACTCCTTCCAGGATTGCTTGAACCCTTGCCCATACCTACACGGATTTGGACAGATATTTCTATGGATTTCATCGAAGGGCTCCCTAAATCTGGCGGAAAGACAGTGATTCTCGTTGTGGTTGATCGTCTCTCCAAATATAGTCATTTTTGTGCTCTCAGCCACCCCTATACAGCCTCCTCCGTCGCTCAAATTTTTATGGACCAGATCTTTCGTCTTCATGGCATCCCTTCTTCCATTGTCTCGGATCGTGATGCGACTTTCACTAGTCATTTTTGGACAGAACTATTTCGTCACACTGGCACCAAACTGAAGATGAGTTCAGGGTATCACCCACAAACAGATGGTCAGACTGAAATTGTTAATAAATGCTTGGAAACTTATCTTCGTTGCTTCACCTCGGAACAACAACATCAGTGGGCAAAGTGGCTTCCTCTCGCTGAATGGTGGTACAATACCTCTTACCACACTGCCTCCAAAATGACCCCATATGAAGCAGTCTATGGTCAGGCACCTCCAGCTCTTCTTCCATACACCCCCACCAGTTCACCAGTTCAGGAAGTTGACAGGGTCCTTCGCAACCGAGATCAGATCCTTCGCATTTTGCGGGACAATCTTCACATGGCAAGGAATCGCATGAAGCAACAAGCTGATCAGCACCGTTCAGAGCGCACCTTTCAAGTCGGCGATATGGTTTTTCTTCGTCTCCAGCCGTACAAGCAATCCTCTTTGAAACTCAAAGGACGTCATAAGCTCGCTCCAAAGTTCTATGGGCCATATCGGATTCTTCAGAAGATCGGGTTCGTCGCTTATAAATTGGAACTTCCTCCTTCTTCCCGCATTCATCCAGTCTTTCATGTCTCTTGTCTGAAGAAAGTTCTTGGCACCAACATCAGCGGCCAAACGATTTTACCTGAACTGGATAATGAAGGATCCATCCTTTTGGAGCCAGAGGCCATCCTCAATCGGCGCACGCGTCAGCTTCTCTCTCGCTCTATCACAGAGGTCTTAATTCAGTGGCACGGCATGCAACCAGAGGACGCTACATGGGAACCACTCCTTCAGATTCAACAACAATTTCCACATCTAAAGCTTTGAGGACAAAGCTTTTTTCAAGGGGGAGGGAATGTTAGGAACCCATGTCTTTACTTTGTTAGTATGTTGTTATTGGACGCATATGCTTTGTAAGTCGTCCCGTAGTATTTGTTAATCAATAGTTGTGTTATTGTTGTTGGCGCATATGCTTTGTAAGTCGCCCGTAGTATTGTTGATCCATAGTTTGTAACGGCCCATGGTTTCGACACATAGTATTGGCGCCTAGAATTAGTATATAAGTGGGTGTTGAGACCTATGAAGGCACCGTGAAGTTATTTGTATTGAGCTTGCTCAAAGGAGGTTGCCCCCTCGAAGTGGCCTGTGATCAATACAAAGTGATTCTGAGTTCTGTCATTTCTGCTATTTCGCGTATTCTTGTTAATTAATTGTTGCAGGTGCCTCACAAATATGTTCAGGAGGAAACTTAGCAAAATTATCATGCAAAACATTCTTCTTGAAGAACACAAAGGATGAGCTAGAGGTTTCATGCTCATTGCTAATTTAAGGCCCACTGATAAGATGACAATAATTGGACAGGATAAATTGCAATGATTAAAATTATACGATCGATCTACTGTAATTATCTCAACTGCAATGAAATGAGCCCAGATGTGCGATAGTTAGATCTAAGCCCGTGTGAAAGTACAAATTCAATTACCACTCGCATGGCTTAAATTTCTTTTACGACCTCATTATTACAAGCAATTTCACATTAGCATTTATGACTTCGGATTTATGACGAAATAAAAATTATGGCTTGAAAAACAGACTGCGAAGTGACTGAAAAAGAATCCTGACTACGCACACCGACAATTTTTGCATACTTATCAAACCGAAATCAAATGACCAGATTTAACAACAATAAATGGAAGGGTCTTGCAGACCAAAATAAGCATAATGGCATAAAAATCTCAAGGAGTAGAAACAAATAACGAAGACTTATCAAAACGAAATGAGACTGTCAAACACCGAGGGTAGCAGAGATAGTAATCTAACTAGAGGAAAAGGAATATCAGTTTCAAACATTCTCTGGTAGGATTCAGCAGTAAAATTTTCATCGTGACGAGATAATTCTTCGAATGAGAAATGTAAAACTAAAATAGAAAAAAAAACCCTATTAAAAGACACCCATCCGATCGAAACAAACGAATGGTTGAGATCAACCGAAGTGGGATGCGGGATTTAGTTTTATTTATTAATTTTATTCAAGGACCCCGCAAGTCGAAACCCGACAGTATGGATTGTGGGATGTGGGACTAATCAAATCGCAAAATGGAAAACCCATTCCCGAAAGCTGCATCCTGAAATTTGCAGGTTGTGGGTTTCGGACGAAAATCTTATTCACAAAACTTATTAAAGGACCCCGAAAGCCGCAACCCAACACTTGCGGATTGGGGGTTGCAGGGTTGCGTAAACGGCAAGGTGGAAAAGAGTTCCGAAAGTCGAAAGCCGCAACCGTCGGATTGTAGGTTTCGGGTTTACCAAAATCCAAAACTAAAAAATAAGATCCCGCAACCCGAACTTTTCGGGTTTCGGGTTTCGGGTTTCAGGACTTCTAACTGTCAGGTTTCGGGTTGATAAAAACCAAAGGTAAAATACTCAAAATTTGATGAAAATTACAAACCAGACAGGTAAATATCATCCAGAAAGAGAAAAACACACAGTACAAAAGTATGGGTAAGAGATCTAAGCATACCAAAACCAAATACTCATATTTACACTAAAAACACACCCAAATATAAAAAAAACAAAAATGGGGCTCCCGTGCTTGAGCTAAGCATGGGATCTGTTGTGGCCACAACAGTGGCTTGCGATCAATAAAAGTGATTCTGAGTTCTGTTAATTTTGTTATCTCATGTATTTTCATTAATTAATTGTTACGGGTTCTTCACATCTGGTATCAGAGCACTTTCTTGGGCTCATTGGGTGAAATTTCTACCAAAACTATTTTCGCATCTGTTGCAGCTTCGGATCTGGGAATAATCCCTATTCGCTTAACTGTGGGAAGTACTTGGGCATAAGCCCTAAAAATCATTGTGAGGAGTACCATAGGAACCCCGAAGTAGCTGGCTCATTGAGAGGACCTGCTAGCGAAAAGGGCAATGACCCCCACATGATTGACTAGTTCCCACCCATGAGGTAAACCAAGAGTTGTCGTTTGTGGCAAAGCGGTTATCAGTTTTACCTGAGCTGTGGAGTGAGGGGTATTGCCCCAATACGCATGCCGTCAGACAGCATTGGTGGCCGAGTGAAACCCCTGAACTGTTAGGAAGCCGCACATACCTGGGGTCCATATCTATTTTCAGCTGAACTGTTGCCGATCACTTCCACGGCATTTCATATCCAGTCGTTTCAGATCCATTCTGAAAGTCATTCCAGATCCAATCATTTCAGATCTATTCTGAAAGTCATTTCAGATCCAGCCGTTTTCGATCCATTCGGCATCGTTTAAGATCCATTTGTTTCCAATCACTTCCACGTCATTGCAGATCCATCTGCTTCTGCTCCCTTATGCGTCGTAGCACAGATCCATTCTGGAAAAAAAATAAGTGTGGTATAAAATTCAATTTTTTTGCCATATCTCCTTTTTTTTATCTTCATTTCCTTTGAAACTTCCTGGACACCCCTGCAATCCCATTCTGCATATTTCATTCATGAGGACCCTATCCCAAATTCTACTTCCCAAAGCCATAAATCTCACATTTGTCTATTTTTAGGGTTTTCCATAACTTCTTCAATTTTCACCCACTCACCTCCAAATTTTGCCACTGTGTTCATTCCCTTATTCGGATTCTTTGTCCCTATTTGACCAATTTTCTCATTCTTTCACCCTGCTTCTGAAATCCCCATTTTTTGATTCCCTATTCATCAAAAAGTGTCCAAAATCTAGTCAAACCCCAATTACCCATCCGCATTTTTCCCAAATCCAAATTTCCCTTTACTAAATAAGCTTTTGTTTGTGCTTTTCTATCCATTCCAAAAAAAAAAAATCCTAGTTATGGTTGTCACCCACGCAGGAGCAAAAACCATGGAGGAAGCACTTGTAGCCATCCAAACCAAACTCCAAGATCTGGATGAAAAATTTCTCAACCTCCATCTTCAGCATTCAGCCATGAACAATAACCGACAACAAGAATCTTCTGCAACCAATGGGTTCTCTTCTTCCAACAATTTCCGTGGTCCGAAGCTTGAATTTCCTTGTTTCAATGGTACTGATCCGACTAGATGGATATATCATGCAGAACAGTATTTCAGTCTGCATAAGACTTTTGATGCCCAAAAAGTTCCACTTGCATCCTTTCATTTGGAACAGGAATCCCTTCAATGGTACTGTTGGTACATCAAGGCTCATGACGAGCCAAAATGGACATATTTTTTCCAACTCCTTTTGCAACGATTTGGTCCTAGTGCTTTTCATGAATTCACCGGATCACTTACTAAACTTCGTCAAAGTGGCACTGTGAGAGAGTATCAGATGAAATTTGAGAAACTAGCCAATCACACAGAAGGATTGTCTGATGAATTCTACAGGATTTGTTTTATCAGTGGTCTTAAGGATGAAATCCGGTCAGAGGTTAAAAATTTTTGTCCCAACACAATAATGGAAGTCCTAGGGTTGGCTAAGTTGGCAGAAGACAAGATTGCAGCCCAACAGCATTCCAAACCCACTTTTGTTCCCGTCCGAAATATGGGTTCTCAACGACCTCCCATCCCGCCAGCTCCTCGACCAACTCCTATCAAGCATTTGTCTGAAACAAAGATGCAGGCACACAGAGAAAAAGGGCTTTGTTATAATTGTGATGATAAATTCACTCGGGGACATAGATGTGTTCAACAAAAGCTCTATCTCTTGGATATGGATTCTCCGCCTGCCTCTAAAATTGGTAAAGAAGCTCCAGATACAATGGATGATCGGGTCAACATTCAGGAGCCGCCTATTAAACCCTCATCTCAGGATGAACAACCAGAGTTATCTCTCCATGCTTTATCCGGCGTCACCACCCCCCAAACAATGCGGGTCGGGGGTTACTTCAAGAAGCTTCCTCTTACAATACTCATTGATTCTAGTAGCACTCATAACTTCATTGACACTCGGATCGCCAAACATGTTGATTGTTTTGTCCATCCTTGCTCCAACTTTGAAGTCATGGTTTCCAATGGGGGCACCTTACCTTGCAAGGGGAAGTGTCACAATGTGTGTATCTCTCTGGAAGATTATAACCTGCTCTCTGACATGTTTTCCTTGTCCCTAGGCGGATGTGATGTGGTTTTGGGCGTTCAATGGTTATGCACACTTGGCCCCATCTTATGGGATTTTGCTGAACTTTGGATGCAGTTTTCAGTCAATAGGAAACAACACAAATTTAAGGGCTTACAACAAGGGTCTCTTCGCATTATCAGTTCACATCACCTGGAAAAGTTCCTTAAGACGAATTCACACGGTGTCATCACTCAACTCCATTCCATTCAGATGCACCCATCAATGGTCTCGCCTACTTCCTTAGATAGATATGCAGGTGTCCTTGTTGAACCAGTGGGCTTGTCGCCCTCAAGAGACCTTTCCGGTAAGAATTTAGCCGCATCTACATCTTAGCTAGAAATGATGGCTATTGTGCATGCAGTACAGAAGTGGCAGCCATACCTATTAGGGAATTATTTCTGCATCAAGACTGATCTCCAGAGTCTAGAAATTTTCCTGGAACAATGGGTCTCCTCCCCAGCTATAATGTCCCCATCTTGACCCTATTGCATTAAGATTGTAAATGATGTAAATATTGTTATTTAATCATGGTGAGGAGCTCAAGGCCAAGGCCCCGCCATTGATTTAGCATTTTTATGTATCGGCAATTAAAATTGGTGCATATGGCTCTTGTGCTAGATAGGCACAATGTAAATGGAGACATCATGTAAATATGAAATTTAATGAAATACCCACAACTAGCTATTCAATGCAACAAAGAGATGGGGCATGATTCTACAAGGAATAGGGAGGGAAATTATTCAAACCCTTGAGCCCATGGTGTTAATCCATTTCATTGAGAAAATCCATAAATCCCAACTACCCATTTTGAGTTATGCACCCAATCATTTAATTCTTCCAAGAGTTGGTTGAGGCAGTTAATGCCTTGGGAGTGGAGAGGTATGGCAGTTAATTTTGAGTATGGGAAAGCCACCAACCTGGAAAATAATATTTGGTCTCCTTGGGCAAGAAAACACCCAGGAAATGGTGCCCAAACCATTCTGAACCCATAGCCTTTTCCCTCTCACAGAGTCTGAGCTAGTTGGGATTTCCCCATCACGTTTTTCACCATTTTTCTTGCATTTTCCATGACTGGGATCTCGTTTTTGTATTGTACAACAGCTGGGAGAGGAGGGCCATGAATTGGGACTGTGATGGAGGTCGTTTTTGCCCCAAAATTCCCATGGATGTTTTTCTGAAAACAAATTCTGCTTTCCAGGGTTGTTCCCCATCTTCCATTTTTCGTTTTGGGATTTCCCATGTTTTTTTGAACTGGTAGAAGCCCCCTTGACCCTCGTCGTCCCCCTAAGACCATCGTTGATTGTGAGAAAGTATATGATTGGACAAAGTAAAGACAGCGATCCAGTTAGTGCAGTTGGAAAGTTTTAGTCTTGGTTGGGCCAAAAATATCAACATCATGGATGATGCACAGGATCCCTATGAGCTTGAGACAGATGCCATGGGGGAAAACATACATGTTGAAAATGCTGAAACATAATCCAATGGAAGAAGAGATCGAGAGACTCCCCCAGATATTGCAGCCACCATGAGGAGCTTAAGGGTGGAGTTGCAGAGCTGTAGAGAATATAATTAAAGGATGATTAAATCTCAGGAAGAGCAGAATCAGTTAAATGCATCCATGCTACAGAGTTTGACAGATATGCAGAGGCAAATTAATCATGGACATCAATCAGAAAATCTAGAAGGGAGTCGGAGTAGTTCAAGGAGAAATTCCCGCAAGAGGTCCAATATCTCAAGAAAATTTTCTAGAGACACAACCTATACTCCAGAAATTTCTTCTAGTGGATTGTCTGACTCTGAAGGATCCATTGAAGGCTCAAGCTCTTCATCCCATAGGAGTAATAGGAAGAGACATCACAAGAACAATTCACATGGAGAATTTAAGAAGGAAAAACCTCCTACATTTGATGGAGAGGTAAAGTCTGGTCAAGAAGCCAAAGCTTGGCTTCTTGGAATGAGAAAGTATTTCCAAGTCCAAGACTACTCCGGAAATATGAAGGAAAGGATCACCATCTTCAACTTGAATGGAAGAGCATCTATATGGTGGGAACACATCAAGCAAGTGAAGAAGATCATTGAAAGAAAGATTGTGTGGAAGCAATTCAAGAAATATTTCAAGCAGAAGTAGCTCTCTGACAGGTACTATGATGACAAGATCAAAGAATTCCATGAGTTGAGATTGGGACAATTGACCATGGAAGAATACGCAAACAAGTTCTTGGAACTGCTGAGGTATGTTAGGTATATTCGAGATGATAAGGTGAAAATTCAGCGTTTTCTAAGTGGGATACCTTAGCCATATAAAGACAGGATTGAATTTGATGAGCCTCGAACTCTAGAGGAGGCAATAAGGAAGGCCAAGTATTGCTATGATCAAAACAAAAGCAAACCTGATTTCCATAAGGTATGGAAGGACAAGAAAAATGAGAAGTTTGAACAAAGGAAGAAAGGTTTCAAACCCCCTCACATCAGAAATCAGCAAAGGCATCCATCACAGGTTATGACTAAGCCAACTAGGATGATGGGAGACAAGCCAAGAGATCCAAAGGAGCCAAGATAACCAATTCAATGTTGGGGTTGTGGAGGAGACCACATGCTTAGGAATTGTCCGCACCAGAATGGGAATGCAAATCAAGTTTACAACATCCAAGGAGCTGGAACTGTGGGTCAAGTGGCGAGGACAATCCCTAGAATCTATGCAGCACTAGATGACCACCAAGAAGATCATTAGTCAATTGTAGTTGAAGTTGAAGGTAAGATTGCTAAGCAATCTATTTCTATTTTCATTGATCATGGATCTACTCACAGTTATGTCACTCCTAGAATTGTTGAGATTTGTGCTTTTAAGAAATTAAAGCATAGTAAATCATGGTTAGTTCAACTAGCCACTGGAACCAAGAGAAAAGTTAGTGAAATAGTAGAGAAATGTCCATTAGAGATGGATGGGATATTCACTTATGCAGATCTGAATATTTTGTCACTTGGTTCCTATGATATTCTCATTGGGATGGATTGGTTAGAGGCACACAGGGTTAAACTCGACTGCTACAATAAGACATTTGAATTCATGGACGAAGAAGGAAACCCATGGGTTGTAAAAGGAATTCCAAAGGTGACTTCTGTTAGGCAGGTTTCATCCATGCAGCTGAAGAAGTTCTGTAGAAAGGGTTGTCAATTGTACGCAACCCATGTTTTGGAGGCAACGGGAAATGAAACTCCTATGTTATAGGACTATCATGTATTGTAGGAATTCAGGGATATTTTTTTCTGATGAGATTTTGGGACTTCCCCCAAAGAGAGACATTGATTTTACAATTGAACTTGTACTAGGAGAAGCACTAGTGTCTAAGACATCGTACAGGATGAGTACACTGGAATTGGTAGAATTGAAAATGCAATTACAAGAGTTGTTGGAAAAGAAATATATCAGGCCAAGTGTGCCCCCGTGGGGAGCACCTGTTCTTTTTGTGAAAAAGAAAGATGGAACACTCAAATTATGTATTGACTACAGGCAGTTGAACAAGGTCACTGTGAAGAACAAATACCCATTGCCCCAAATTGATTACCTTTTTGATCAAATGAAATGAGCAAAGGTATTTTCAAAGATTGACTTAAGGTCAGGTTACCACCAGGTAAGAATCAAAGAGGAAGATATTCATAAGAAAGCCTTTAGAACAAGGTATGGACACTATGAGTTTGTAGTGGTACCATTTGGTGTCACAATTGCACCAACTACATTCATGTGTCTCATGAATAGTGTTTTAGCAAGTATTTGGACAAGTTTGTTCTTGTTTTTCTAGACAACATTCTCATATATTCTAAGAATGAAGAAGAGCTTGAAGAACATTTGAGAATGACATTGCAATTGCTAAGAGAGCATAAGTTGTATGCAAAGTTGAGCAAATTTGACTTTTATAAAGATAGAATTCATTATTTGGGTCACATTATCTCAGACGAAGGAATATCTGTGGACCCTGAGAAGATTGAAGCCATTATGAATTGGCCAAATCCAAGGAATGTGACAGATGTAAGATCTTTTATAGGTCTTGCTGGTTAATACAGGAGGTTTATTGAAGGATTCTCCAAGGTCTCAAACCCGATCACTTCTTTGCAAAAGAAGGGAATAAAATTTGAATGGTCACCAAGATGTGAGGAAAGTTTCCAACGGTTGAAGAATCTTCTTACGAGTGCACCAATTTTGAAAATTACAGACCCGGAAAAAGACTTTGTGGTATGTACCGATGCATGCAATCAAAGACTTGGAGGAGTTCTTATGCAAGACAACCACGTGGTATGCTACGAGTCAAGAAAGTTGAAGGAACATGAGAAGAACTATGCTACTCATGATTTAGAACTTGCAGCCATATTACATGCTTTAAAGATGTGGAGGCATTACTTAATGGGAAGGAAATTTGACCTAAGGACAGACCATTGTGGTTTGAAGTACTTATTTGATCAGCCAAATTTGAATGTCGGGCAAGCTAGATGGTTGGAATTTTTGTGTGAATTTGACTTCGAAATCAAACACATAAAAGGGAAATAAAACAAGGTAGTTGATGCACTCAACATGAAAGTACATGAAATGCATGTGGCAGTGCTTAGTACTTTCCAACCAAATTTGAGGTAGCAGATTGTTAACCATATGGTTGAAGATGCAGTGTATGTTCAGATAAAGGGCAAGTTGCAGCAGCAAGACCTTGAAAAGAAGTATGAAGGATACCATTTGGAAGAAGATGAACTCCTTACTTATAAGAATAAAGCCTATATTCCAAATGTGGCATATTTGAGGAGGATTGTTATGGATGAAATTCATAGAGCTCCATACTCTGGTCACCCAGGATATCAGAAAACAATTGCTACAGCGAGAAAATATTATTTCTGGACGGGGATGAAGAAGAACGTTGCTGAATACATTTCTAAGTGCATGGAATGTCAGCAGGTGAAGAGTGAACACCAACACCCGGCAGGTTTATTGCTCCCAGCGCCAATTCCAAAATGGAAATGGGAAGTAATATCCATGGACTTTATTACAGGATTGCCAATGACTGTGAGACAACATGATTCCATCATGGTTGTGGTGGATAAGTTAACAAAGGTAGCGCATTTTATATCGATTAAGTCCACACATAAAGCCGATGCCATTGCAAATATTTTCATGAAGGAAATCGTCAGATTACATGGGTTTCCTAAGGCAATAATTTCTGATAGGGATACCAAGTTCACTTCCAATTTTTGGAAGGGTCTCTTTGCAGATTTGGGTACACAACTAAGCTTTAGTACCGTGTACCATCCTCAAACAGATGGGAAAACAAAAAGAGTAAATCGGGTGCTTGAAGACATGCTCTACATGTATGTAATGGATAGACCATCCAAGTGGGAGGATTATCTACACTTGGTATAATTTGCATATAACAATGGGCAACAAGCATCATTGGGAATGAGTCCTTATGAGGCTTTGTATGGAAGAAGGTGTAAGACACCAGTGACTTGGGACAATCCAGTGAACAGAATTGTACTTGGGCCAGAATTGCTTAAGGAAATGGAACAAGAGTTTGCCAAGATCAGACAAAATTTAAAAGCAGCCCAGGATAGACAGAAAAGCTATGCAAATAAGCATAGAGTGCATAGGGAATTCAATGTTGGGGATCATGTGTATCTTAGAGTGAGGTCAAGAAAGAGTTCCTTGAAGCTTGGGAGTTGTGCCAAGCTATCACCTAGATATTGTGGGCCATTTGAAGTGCTTGAAAGAATAGGCCCAGTTGCATATAGACTTGCATTTTCTGCTAGCACTAGAGTTCATAATGTTTTTCATGTCTCTTTGCTTAAGAAATATGTACATGATCCTAACCATGTGATTAATTGGGATGTGATCCAAGTGGAACCCGAGGGAGAGTTCCAAACTGATCCATTGCACATCCTAGACAAGAAGGTAACCTTGCTTCGGAACCGAGCCATTGGTCAGGTAAAGGTGCAATGGAAGCACTACGGTCCCGATGAGGCTACATGGGAGCTGGAGGATGCCATGAGGGTGGCATATCCATTTTTGTTCAATTTTGTTGAGCACTGAGGATAGTGCTAATGTAAGGGGAGGGGAATGTAATGTCCCCATCTTGATCCTATTGGATTAAGATTGTAAATGATGTAAATATTGTTATTTAATCATGGTGAGGAGATCAAGGCCAAGGCCCCGCCATTGATTTAGCATTTTTATGTATCGGCAATTAAAATCGGTGCATATGGCTCTTGTGCTAGATAGGCACAATGTAAATGGAGACATCATGTAAATATGAAATTTAATTAAATACCCACAACTAGCTATGCAATGCAACAAAGAGATGGGGCATGATTCTACAAGGAATAGGGAGGGAAATTATTCAAACCCTTGAGCCCATGGTGTTAATCCATTTCATTGAAAAAACCCATAAATTCCAACTACCCATTTTGGGTTATGCACCCAATCATTTAATTCTTCCAAGAGTTGGTTGAGGCAGTTAATGCCTTGGGAGTGGAGAGGTATGGCAGTCAATTTCGAGTATGGGCAAGCCACCAACCTGGAAAATCATATTTGATCTCCTTGGGAAAGAAAACACCCAGGAAATGGTGCCCAAATCCATTCTGAACCCATAGTCTTTTCCCTCTCACGCAGTCTGAGCTAGTCGAGCTTTCCCCATCATGTTTTTCACCATTTTTCCTGCATTTTTCATGCCTGGGAGCTCGTTTTTGTATTGTTCAGCAGCTAGGAGAGGAGGGCCACGAATTGGGATTGTGATGGAGGTCGTTTTTGCCCCAAAATGCCCATGGACATTTTTTCTGAAAATGATTTCTGCTCTCCAGGGTTGTTCCCCATCTTCCATTTTTCGTTTTGGGCTTTCCCATGTTTTTCTGAACTGGTAGAAGCCCCATTTTAGACATCCCACTGAAGAAACGTTTTTCTCATGCCCAACAATTATGGTTTTGCTATTATGTGCATCCTTGTTTTGGTTTGAACCTGTGAGCAAGAGATTTGGAGTGGTAGTGGACAAAATTGGCTTGATAAACCTAGTGGGGGGAAATAACCTCTTAAGAAGATCAAGAGGGCTGGCTACTCTTCTATGCACACCTTGGACACTCTAGATTGGAAGGTATGGCCTAAGGGACTGTGCATTGGTGAAGGGAATACTTCCTTGAGTGGGGTGTGTAGGCATTGTGGGTGCCAAGCTAGATATATCTTGTATAGGTATCCATGGCTTTGTGCTTGAGCTCACTAGCTTAGCAATTCTTCCTTTTCATTCCCTAGCAGCCTGATAAACCCAATTGTAGATTGGCTTGGCTCATTTTGGTGTATGATTGGTTATGTGTGAGTCTATTGTTCCTTGGTTTCTTGTAGAAATCATGCCCAGCTCAGGGGTGGCAGTTGCATCAAGAGATTGATAAGCGCAACTGGCCTATGGTTGGGAGGAACATTGTAGTTGCATAGCTGGTTTCTCAGGGACTAGTTTGTTTCAAGATAAGTACTCTCATGTGCTAATTCTGTATTTTTTCAATGGATGAATGACATGAATACCTTGAATGTATGATGGATGTGTGATAGAACTTGATTCTGCTGTGTTTTCAAATATTTATGCATATTCATATGTCCATCTTCATTTTATATGAATGTTTGTTTACTAAGTATGGGGCTAGATGTCCAGTATTATCATTAGTGTTCTCTCCACAGCCTTGGTAGGATGGGAGGTACATTACACCAACCCACCTGAAATGGGTTATCCAACTCATGGGTTATGCCTATGCGATCACTTACAAGAAGGGTAAGGACAATATGGTGGAAGATGCTCCTTCTCACACATTTGATGACCCAGTTTCTCTTACAGCTATTTCTCTACTTGTTCCAAATTGGTTGCAATTTGTTCAACAGGGCTATCTCTTATATGAAATCCATGCTTCTTCATCAGCAGGGCACTCTGGGTTCCTAAAAATGTATGACTTGGAACAATGTAACTTCTTTTGGCAGGGACTAAACATGACACTTCAATAGATGGTGGCTGACTGTGATACTTTCCAGGTCAACAAGGGTGACATGACACTCCTTTCAGGACTGCTCGAACCCTTTCCCATCTCTACAGAGATTTGGACAACTATTTCTATGGATTTCTGTAATGTCCCTTGTTAGGAATTTTATCAAAATGGCAATTTTTCACCTTTTTTCCCTAGTTAGACCTTTGACTAGTTTTGATCTCTAGGTCCCACATTTGCCCCAAATGATCCCAAATATTCTGAGAAGGTATATGAATGATATTAGAACATAAATATGTGTTTCAGAGATGCCTTTGGACCTTTAAAATACTTCTGCAAATCCTCTTTCAATTCTGGTCAATGTAGGTAACTTTACTAGTGATTTCCCTTTGACTAGTATTGCTCTCTAGGTCTCAAATTGACTCCAAATCCCTTCAAATATTCAAGGAAGGTGTATGAATGATATTAGTACTTGAATATGATTTTTAGGGATGAAATATGGTCACCAAAATACCTCTGCAAACTCTCTTAAGATTCTGGACCAAGTATGCAATTTTACTAGTAATTTGGGGTTCAAATCCCCCTGAGGTAAGTACTGAAAATGGCTTCCCAAATGCCTCCAAACCCACTCAAATTTATGAACAGAGGTATGTAATGTGTTAAGTATTTTATTAAAGTCTCATATGCACCATTAATGGATTATTACAACTGTTCTCACCCTCTCCCATTCAACTGCAAAAATCCCCAATTCGGCCCTTGGGGAAATGGCACTATTTCACCTCCCAATACAACTAAACTGAGTAAAAATGATTCAAATGATCAAGTACAGTACATGAAACTTGTATAAGACATCCATGGCAGTATATTGATCACAAATATATCATAGAATCATCCATTCATTCAAAATCATCATCAATACATTGGCTCACAACAAGGTAGTGGGGAAATGGCATTGTTCTTCCATTAAAAATGAGATTTATACATTTCTACTTGGAATTTCGACCTGAAACTTTTTGGAGATGAAGAACAGAGTATTTAATTCATATTACAAAATAAATGGGGCATTAAAAGCTTCCCCAAAGAGTACAATAGCTCACCAAAAACGCCCTCCCTTAAGGATCAAGAATATGCCATCAAAACTGGAAATGGTTGAAGGAGTGAGCTGCAATAGAAGAAACCATGAGCTTCCCTGTAGCTTACACCTGAAAATAAAGACTCCATTAAAGCTCCAAATTAAAGGTCTGAATGGCCTTTCCAATTACCAACTTGTATGGGAATCTTTCACCCTCGAAATTGGCTAAGGCAAGAAACTAGTCATCCACTAGCTCTCCCTCTTCACAAATGAAATTGCAAATTCTACAAATGATCAAAAGCTATTATCATACTTCATTTCTACATTTTATAACCAACATTATCCTTCTAAGGGTCGAAATCCTCTCAATAGATTCAATATATTTTCATTTAGGAAATATTCCACATTTGCCACTTGTCTCCTAGTTCCAACCTTCCATCTTCTCCCAAATTCGATTTTGAGCCTCTTTGGCTTCTCCAACTCCCAAATTCTCCTTCTTTGAGCCTATTTTTGGGGCTGACATGTCATAGTGGTCAGATGTCAGAGGTCAGGTCTGCAATTTGTCATAGTTGTCATAGATGCTCCATCATTGGTGTCATAGGGGCTAGGGAATCTAGCCCAAGTGTCCACAAACTTCCACTTTGACTCTTTATCTTCCATGGAGGTTACCAATCCTTCCCAATTCGACCTAATATGATCAATGAAATGTGTTATGATTTACCAACTCACCCAAGAGTGTTCACATTCCCATTAATTCGAATTTGCAAAAGAGAGATACCATGTATTATGAAAAATCAAGCTAGTGTGGGTCCCACATCCTCCATATGTCTCCAAAACCATTTGTCCCTTAGGATTTCTCTTGAATTTACTTATTCACTCTATTTATTAAATACTTGAACCCTTCTAATGTCTAAACATCATTTATTATCCCCCTTATTCCAAATCCCAAAGCTTCCACCCCAAACCTAGGAAACTAGTAATTTTCCTCCTTGGGAATTATTTGACCCTTAACATCAATTTTACAAACTCTAATGAATATGGCTAATGTGATTAGGCCATTGTGACCCAATTCAAAATTTGGTACATGACAATTTCCTAGAAGTGCTCCAGTGGTACAATACCACATCTAAAAGGACACCATATGAAGCAATCTATGGACATGCACCGCTATTTCTTCTTCCATACACCCTCAGCAGCTCCCCAATTCAGGAAATTGACTCGGTTCTTCGACACCGCGATCAGATTTTTCTCACTCTGCATGACAATCTTCACATGGAAAGAATTCGACTGAAAAAACAAGTCGATCAACACCGTTCTGAGTGCACTTTTCATGCAGTTGATATGGTTCTTCTTCGTCTACAGCCTTCCAAGCAACCCTCCCTGCAACTCAAAAGGTGTCAGTGGCCCGGAATGCAACCCGAGGATGCTACAGGGGAACCACTCCTTCAAATTCTGCATCAATTTCCACATCTAAAGCTTTGAGGACAAAGCTTTTTCTAAGGGAGAGGGGATTTTATGAACCCATGTCAACCCTTCTATTTACTTTGTCAGTATATTGTTGTTGGACGCATATGCTTTGTAAGTCGTCCCGTAGTATTTGTTGATCCATAGTTTGTCTTATTGTTGTTGGACGCATATGCTTTGTAAGTCGTCACGTAATAATTGTTGATCCATAGTTTGTATTGACCCATGGTTTGTATTGACACATGCTATTGACCCATGGTATTGGTGCCTAGACTTAGTATATAAGTTTTTGTTGAGACCAATGAAGGCACTATGAAGTTATTTTTATTGAGCTTTCTCAAAGGAGGTTGCCCCCTCGAAGTGGCCTGCGATCAATAAAAGTGATTCTGAGTTCTGTTATTTTTTCTATCTCGTGTATTTTCATTAATTAATTGTTGCATTTTCTTCACATTGAATTATCCTCTCATAGATTGATCATCATATCAATAGAGTTCCATCAAAGCACAACTAGAAGTATTCATCATCATCAGTGGAGTCATCAATGCACAAATAACTATCAACCATCAGTCAAACTGAGTCTAACTGAGTGAGGTAGGTGTAAATGGCACTAACTGAATGAAGGAGGATCAATGGAGAGCGCATGAGGAGCTAACTAGAGTCAGAATGGGCAGTCTAGTCTAGCTATAGGTCTATGGGAGTGATACCATCAGTTGAGAGTCAGTCTAGCCTTAAATCAAGGAAATAATTGAAGATAACTGAAGTACAAATGAATGGTATGTGAGAGAGGGCGCATGAGATGCATGTAACTGCATACAGGGCGCACTAAGCAATAGGAGGGCTAAAAATTATCAGTGAGAAGCTCTCGGGGCTAGCCAACTGAGGGCTAGGTGCTAGTACTGACGACTGGGATGCATGCAGAAATGTATGCAAGACTGAAAATGCAAATAATGAAAATGCTAGTAGGACTATGATGGAGTATAGGAGTATCCTAACAATTTGTACCACCATAGCACACACCATATGTCAATGGATACTAAAATAATCCAAACCTATGCAATCATCCATCTTACCATTGTGTGTGGACATGAGAAAGATACCCCACAAAAGATACCATGAGTATGTGCAAGTGTCCATGAGCCAGTCCATACCTTTCCATCAAACTTGTCCAGTGCAAGGGACATTGGTGGCATCCATGATAACTGAAAAGGCCACTACAAGACCCTTGTTGGCATCAATGACAAATCAATGAACTATCTTGCATTATTGCTATCTTTTTCTTGTGAATCAAATCTATCATCTGTTGTTTGTGTTTGAAGGGATAAAATGGCGTACTTCCTCCAATGGAGCAAATCGATCTAGCTTGAAACCCTCTAGATCTAGCTCGAAATTGTAACTAGGTGAAAGGATCATCAATGTACTTGGCTTCCGCAAGATTTACAAGTAAGATCTTTGAAGTTTTCCCTTGTTTCAATTTTCTATTCCATTAGTCATTAAAATTTCAAAATTTAAAACCCAAGTTGGAAATAATTAAAAACCCCTAGAGACCAAGTTTGAACCAAAACCGATTCCATTTTCCCCTGGTCCAGCACTGGTCCCCCTCTAGACAATTTGCCATCCTTGGGGATTTGATCATTTATCCCAGTCTACAATTTGGGTATTGATTGAATTTGACTCATCTAAAGCTTAGATCTAACCCCAAGAAATCAATCTAAGTGCCTCTCATTCCCAAACAACCCCATTTGGACCATCTTACATTTTACTGTGTAAACCCTAGGTGGATCTATTTGGGTATTCTTCATTGGCACTAGATATGCTTCATAAAC
Source organism: Larix kaempferi (assembly GCA_027924585.1). Classification (NCBI taxonomy): domain Eukaryota; kingdom Viridiplantae; phylum Streptophyta; class Pinopsida; order Pinales; family Pinaceae; genus Larix; species Larix kaempferi. The sequence continues at coordinate 928,798 of BSBM01001304.1, forward strand.
CCTCATTCTGGTGATAAATATTTGTGATTGATCATTTCTCCCATCCTTAAACTCTCTCAACTAGTCTCTAACTCCTCTATCCCACATCCATTTCTTAAATCTAGATCAATCAACCCAAGATTTCATTGCTTTTTCTCATACATATCATTTAGCGTGTCTTGAGTTAGTTCACTAGTGCTCATTGGCTATCTATCATCTCCCCCTTGACCTTTCTCATAGCTCGATCTAAAGCGAAAAGATCCCATTCGGTGTGACAACCATTCAATCAGTGGTGAATGAGGGCCTTGCAAGTTTCATAGGTTTAGCTGCCCACCTCTATGGTCCTGGATAGGATACCTGTAGTGGCAGCTACAATCTTTGTGATAATAGCTCCAACAATCGTAAGGAAACTTCACAAAAATATAAATATTTAACCATTGCATTAAGGCCTTTAGTTTATGAGCTATGCCTATTAGCCCAATATTGTATTTTCAAATTTGCTTTCCCAATACATTCTTGTAAGTCCTCTGGAGTGATATTTTACATAATTCAAATAGCAGTTATGTCATCATCCTTAATGGTCCTCAATTCATTCAATCGTTGCTCTGTTGGTGCATGGATTTTGAATGGGGCCGGAGAAGGAAAATGAAATTTTTCAAAAGCCTTGGCTATATTCTGATGGATTCCCTCATAGCTGGAAATAGAGGTTACCACTTCATTTTGCAATTTTCTCTCATCCTTTTGGAAACTGTCTAGAGTTTCAAAATCCACTTTCAATTATTCTATAGATATTTTAGGCAGATGGGGAGGGTCCAACTATCTACAATTGCAAAATCCAATTTCACAGTATCCAACAAATATTCCCTTATTTCCAAAAGGGTCCAACTTGGTTCTCTTTTCTTTTGGTATGTGAACATATACTGGGAAACCAAATATCGTGAGGTGGCTCACTTCAGGCTTCTTTCCTATGAACATTTCTTCTGGAGTCTTGAATTCAAGGGCACTATGGGATAATCTATTTTGTACATAAATTGTCGTCCTTGCTAATTCATCCCATAGATGCATTGGAATATCTTGATCATGTATCAATGTCTTCATTGCTTCCATAATGTTCCTATTCTTTCTTTTTGCAACACCATTCAGTTGAGGATTGTGTTAAGATTCAATATGCTAAGATAGATAACATCAGTGCTCAATTCAATTTCACAACAATAGCATATACAGGATCACTGAAAGAATAACAAGCACAACATAAACACAAGAGACACAATTTATCCTGGGAAACCCTCATGGGGTAGAAAACCCAGCAAAACTTCCTCAATGTAGATGATCAAAAGCACAAAGATGAAATCCCCAAACAAGAGCTCCTTCTCGTCCTTTGCAGATCTCTCTCTCCTATGCGAGTTCACAAGTGAGTGTGTGTTCAAATGAGGAACACAACACCTCTATTTATACTTTATATTTCACTTGACTTTTTCCCTAACTAGGTCGGCCCAAAAAATTAACCACTCAACATAATGTTGATTGGGTCGACTCCTCTAGGGGACTTAAACACCCCATTACAATTGACTCTAGGGAAACTAATGGCCCGACTTACATGGGAGGTTTTACCTCAATGACTTTCATTATAATAACATCCCGACGAAGGAATAAAACATCTCCGGATGAATAATAATAAAGTACAAATAGAATATTCTTCGAAGTTACAATATTTCAACACTCCCCCTTAACGAGAAGGGTATTCTAACAACATCTGTAGGAGCAAAAACAAGTCATCGACAACATATTAGTGATACATATATAAATCATTGGAAGTTTTCTTCAATCATCATCATCAACTAGAACGGATAATGGAACATCTTCAACATCTTCAGTACTAGAACATCAACACCTACAATACTGAGTCTCCATCTTTTGCAACACTCGATCATCTACAGCAACATCATCATCTGGATATCTCAATCAACAGCATCATCTGGATCTCTCGATCAACAACATCATCTGGATCTCTCGATAAACAGCATCATCTGGATCTCCCGATCAACAACATCATCTAGATCTCCCAATCAACAGCAACATCTGGATCTCTCGATCAGCAGCATCATCTGGATCTCCCGATCAACAGCATCATCTGGATCTATCGATCAACAGCATCATCTGGATCTCCCAATCAACAACATCATCTAGATATCCCGATCAACAGCATCATTTGGATCTCTCGATCAACAACATCATCTGGATCTCCCGATCAATAGCATCATCATCTAGATCTTCCGATCAACAGCATCATCATATCTGCAACACACATGATCCAATTACGAGATGATCAATCCCTCACTTTAGGACATAAGTCCAAGGATGATGGAATTTTGAAAGAGAGAAACACTCAACACAGTTTCTCAATGCACCACACAACATCCCATGCTATCTCAATGCACCAATATATATATTTTTTCCTAGGCCTTGTGCCATCCCAATCAAATCTTCAATCAATCCTTCAATCCATATGATTTAGGATCTTGTCCGGTAGTTGAGCTTTTAGATAGGATTTTATTGGTAAAAATATTTCTTGATTGCTTTACACATGTTCTTTGTGCCATGGTGGTGTCCCCTCATTTAGTTGAATTCTCCAAGTGTCTTTTTCTTTTATTAATTAATAAAATAATAGTTTGTTGTGCAAAGTGTCACTCACACCTCTTGTGAGTGTTTTTGAGTTTTTTAATAACTTTTACAAGAATAATTGGTTTTGAAATATTTTTCACAAATATTAAAATAATAATGTCTTGGGGGTATCACAATCCTTTTCCGTAATTCTTCTGCATGCTCACTTGATTTTCTCTCCTCCTCAGCCTTCCTTGCTAGCTCTTCTTCCTATAATCTTTTGCTTGTTTTTCCAAGAGGGCTTCTTCCACAACTTTCTTCCTAATAGCTTCTTCTAAGTTTTCCTACATCGAGGGATCAAATGGTTTGCTCGATCTCGTCTCCTTACTACCTTTCCTTTTGCTCAGTCTTCTATCCAATTCTGCGAGGTTTGGGACCCGTCTATATACTTCTTCTTCCTTCAAAAACTGATTGGCATATTCTTAGTGAATTTTAACAGACACGCAATGCATAGACACCTTTTAGCGACTCTCATTTCTTATAAATATCTTCTCACCAAAGTTAAACGAATTCAAGTCCTTCACTAGGTATTGGGAATCTTTGACCTTGTTCAACCTATATGATCTGACTACCAACGGAAGTGAAGGCCAAGAATACTTCTTATTGTTATGCAAGAAATGGTTGATGCCACTTAAAAATGTCTACCTCACAATTTATTTCAAAATGATGCAATCTGTGACATATTTGGGTAACAACAATGGACCCTTTGATCCTCCATAGATGCGGAAGTGTGTGCCTTTAGGGGTGAGATAGTAATATCCTAGCTATGTGACTACTGTAAGATCCTCCTCGGACATGCAATCTGGTTCTTTTCATACATCAATTTATATAAGGGAACCACAAACTCCTCGCAAATCTGTTTGTAGTAGCTCGCATGCTATTGGGCCCACAAAATTTGGTATGCCACATAAATAGGAGACTCATTGGGATTCCATCTACATCTGAGACCCGAAAAGGGGTGTAGAGTCATGATACAATCTACCAAATAAGAAGACATATGGAATTCACCCTTCTTTACCTTGAGGCTTGTTGAGCATCTTTTATTGATTGGACCATGTTCTCAAAAATAATGTCTACGGAATTAAAAACAGTACCATGCATTATAATATGATAAAGTAAAGGCACCCAACTAAGCTTGTAATGAGTTGAGTTGGGCCTCCCATAGATCCTACATATGAGAGTAGCAGCAATCCTGAAAGGAGTCTTCAAAAATTTAGTTTCATATTCTTCGTTGTCTCTCTGGTGCAGCTGCTTTCCCGATAACAGCATCTTCTTTCCATGTTTTGCATAGCCCAGTTTCAAGTTCGCGAGCCATTCTTCTGTCAAAAATTCTCTTGGATCTGGGAGTGTATATGCTTTTCCAATATGTGCAGGATGAAACAATGCAAAATATTTCCCTGTAGCGCTTGTAATGATCCAAAATTTAGTATCAATATGAGGAGGGATCCATCCTATCATTTCAGCACAAGGGAAATTTTTCAGGCTTGGCAGGAACCTTGTGAATGCCTGACTTTTTAATGTTCTAATAAATTAAATATTCCTTGATAGTAGCTTCTGGGACATTCTAATCCCTAATCAAATGGTAAATTTCACCTCATTTTAACTCTGGAGTTATGCATGTGATATGTTGTGTGTCGTCAAACAGAATCTTTAGAGATATTTCCTAAACCATATCATCATCAGACTTTATCTCCAATACAACTTTGGAGGAGCGCTTAGGACCTCTTTTTGACATTCTGAATCCTGTATGTCATAGGAAACGACATTATCTTCGGTAGAGTCCATTAAAATCACAAAATGAGATGCAATTTAAGAAAAAATTAACAACTACAAAGATTTGCAACAAATAAAATATTTTCATATGAATGAATGCATTGCTCATCACTAAATCTGAAAACCCCATGGTTTATCCATTAGGTTCTATGTTAGCACATTCACTATCTTTCCAAGGGAAAATGCAATGGCTTGAGACAATCGAAATGGGCTTGGGGAAAGTCTACACATTCTTGAAGCTAGGGTTTAAAGTAGGGTTTTAACGGGAATGGGAGAAAACTTAAAAGAAACATTCATCTGGAAACAGGGGCACGGGTTGATCCTTAGGGCACAAATTATTCAATACAAATTAGGTGGCTCGAAACCCTTGGTCCCAAAAGAAACATAGATCTAACCCATAAAATCAACTCCAAAGGAAGAAAACGGTCAAGGATAAGACCAATCATGGATAATTCCCTCCTATTTCAAACTACCAAGTGGAAATTCAACCAGTTCGAAATCAACAAAACCTGGTAAAAATATACCTACATGGACGATCGATGATAGGTGTGATAGGTTAATTGGTGGTGGATGTGAATGTACCGAATGAGGAATCTTCTCCAATGGTCACGTGCTCGAACGACAGTTGTGTGACAAAAATAAGGAGATTGAATGACATTCTTTACTTTAAAAGATGGCTTAAAACCCTAAGTCCCCAACGAGCCTTAAAAAAGCTTCGGCATACTTTAGTAGCATCGATTTGGCGGCTTTTCAAAATTCTTATTAGTTTTTTTCCATGAAACACTCAGACACGTTTCGGCATTGAATTCAATTCCCACTGCGATTTAGCGTTTCGACTGCGAACTTAAATTTACTGTGATTTTATCGACGTTAAACATCAACAACCCAATAATCTGTCTGTATTAAGTCACATCCACTAACTCTGATGATTTATCAGCTAACAACTTCGGGTTGGTATCCATGGGTGTGGCCATGGCTTTACATTCCAACATATCAAATATTTTTAGGATTTCCACAACATACTTTTCTTGGTTGAGAAAGATTCCTTCTGGGTTCTACCATACTTCTAGACCTAGAAAATAGTGCATCAATCCAAGATATTTCATCTCAAATTCTTTAGCGAACTTCTTCTTGCACTCTACAATCTATTTCTCATTTCTTGCCAAAAATAAATCATCCACATACAGCAATAATATGACAGGTTCATCATCCATAACCTTAAAGTAAAGGTTAGGGTCAGCTTTACTTTTTGTAAAGCCCAAGCTCGTCAAGAAGCTATCTATCCTTCTTTACCAAGCTCTAGGAGCTTGCTTCAATCCATACAGATCCTTCTTCAACTTGCATACGTGAGTCTATCTGTATTCAACTTCAAATACCGGTGGTTTTCCTATGTACACTTCTTCCTCAATCACACCATTTAAGAAAGTTGTCTTCACATCCATCTGGTGTAAAATCCACTTCAACATGGATGCAAGTGCCATGATGGTTCTAATGGAAGTGTACCTTGCTACTGGCACAAATATCTCTTCATAATCAATTCCCTCTTTATGAGAGAATCCTCTAGCCACAAACCTTGCCTTGTATTTCTCAATACTTCCATTAGTTGCATGCTTTATCTTGTAGATCCACTTGGAAGATACCACACTTTTGTCTTCTGGTTTGGGAACTATATCCCAAACATCATTCTGCATTATTGATTGGTATTCTTTCGTCATTGCTTCTACCCATTCTTTCTTTTGTATAGCTTTTTCATAACCGGTAGGTTCTTGATCTACAAGATCACACATCAAAGCCACATGACTTGAAAATGGCCTTGGCTTCTTTTTTACTCTTTTGGATCCTTCTGGAGCTCCATACTTCTCTGCTTCTTGTATAATTTCTCTTTCCCAAGCAGGCTTTCTCTTTCATGACATATTCATAGTGGGAGGTTCTTGAGGTTCTAGCATATCATGGTCATCTGGTGTTTCATCTTCGGGGGAGGGTGCAACTTCTACATTTCTAGGAGGTACATCCTCATATACTTCTTCATGCTGGCACTTCCTGGATCTCTTGAGAGCTTCTTCTTTGTCAAATGTTACATCTCTACTAATCTCCATGTGATGGAATCTTGGAATGTATATTTTGAAGGATTTGAAGACTTCACAGTATCCAACAAATATTCCCTTCTTTCCGGAAGGGTCCAACTTAGTTCTCTTTTCTTTTGGTATGTGAACATATACTGAGAAACCAAATATCTTGAGGTAGCTCACTTCAGGCTTCTTGCCTGTGAACATTTCTTTTGGAGTCTTGAATCCAAGTGCACTATGGGATAATCTATTTTTTACATAAACTGTCATCCTTGTTGCTTCATCCCATAGATGCATTGGAATATCTTGATCATGTATCAATTTCTTCCATGCTTCCATAATGGTCCTATTCTTTCTTTCCGTAACACCATTCAGTTGAGGATTGTGTTAAGATTCAATATGCTAAGATAGATAACATCAGTGCTCAGTTCAATTTCACAGCAATAGCATATACAGGATCACTGAAAGAATAACAAGCACAGCATAAACACAAGAGACACAATTTATCCTGGGAAACCCTCATGGGGTAGAAAACCCAGCAAAACTTCCTCAATATACATGATCAAAAGTACAAAGATGAAATCCCCAAACAAGAGCTCCTTCTCGTCCTTTGCAGATCTCTATCTCTCCTATGCGAGTTCACAAGTGAGTGTGTGTTCAAATGAGGAACACAACACCTCTATTTATACTTTATCTTTCACTTGAATTTTTCCCTAACTAGGTCGGCCCCAACAACTTAACCACTCAACATAATGTTGACTGGGCTGACTCCTCTAGGGGACTTAAACACCCCATTACAATTGACTATAGGGGAACTAATGCCCCGACTTACATGGGAGGTTTTACCTCAATGACTTTTCATTATAATAACATCCCGACGGAGGAATAAAACATCTCTGGATGAATAATAATAAAGTACAAATAGAATATTCTTCGAAGTTACAATATTTCAACACACCCCCTTAATGAGAAGGGTATTCTAACAAAATCTGCAGGAGCAAGGAGAAGTCATCAACAACATCATATTGATACATCTATAAATCATTGGAAATTTTCTTCAATCATCATCAGTAGCTGGAACGTGTGAATAACCTGCAATAATTAATTAATGCAAATACACGAGATATCAGAAATAACAAAACTCAGAATCACTTTTATATTGATCACAGGCCACTTCGAGGGGGCAACCTCCTTTGAGCAAGCTAAATACAATTAACTTCACAGTGCCTTCATAGGCCTCAACACACACTTACATACTAAGTCTAGGTTCCAATACCATGGGTCAATACCATGTGTCAATACAAACCATGGGCCAATACAAAATATAGATAAACAATTATTACGGGTCAAAACCATGGGCCAATACAAACTATGGATCAACAAAACTATGGGCGACTTACAAAGCATATGCGCCAACAACAATAACACAAACTATGGATCAACAAATACTACGGGACGACTTACAAAGCATATGTGTCCAACAACAATATACTAACAAAGTAAAGACATGGGTTCCTAACATCCCCTCTCCCTTAGAAAAATCTTTGTCCTCAAAGCTTTAGATTTGGAAATTGATTAAGAATCTGAAGGAGTGGGTCCCCTGTAGCATTCTCGGGTTGCATTCCGGGCCACTGGCGCCTTTTGAGTTTTAGGGAGGATTGCATGGAAGGTTGTAGACGAAGAAGAACCATATTAGCGACGTTAAAAGTGCACGTAGAACGATGTTGATTGGCTTGTTGTTTCAGTCGAATTCTTGCCATGTGAAGATTGTCCTGCAGAATGAGAAGAAGCTGATCGCGGTTTTGAAGAATTGAGTCAATTTCCTAAACTGGGGAGCTGCTAAAGGTGTATGGAAGAATAACTGGCGGTGCCTGTCCAGAGACTGCTTCATATGGTGTCCTTTTAGATGTGGTACTATACCACTGGAGCGCTTCCAGGAAATCCATAGAAATAGCTGTCCAAATCTATGTAGGGATGGAAAAGGGTTCGAGCAGTCCCGAAAGGAGGGTCGTTTCACCCTTGTTGACCTGGAAAGTATCACAGTCAACCACCATCCGTTGAATTGTCATTTTCAATCCCTGGCAAAAGAAGTTACATTGTTCTTGGTCATATGTTTTGAGGAACCCAGAGTGCCCTGTTGATGAAGAAGCATGAGGTTCATAGAAGAGATAGCCCCGTTGAATAGATTGCAACCAATTTGGAACAAGCAGAGAAATAGTTGTAAGAGAAAGTAGGTCATCAAATGTGCAAGAAGGAGAATCTGCCACCATATTGTCCTTACCCTTCTGGTAAGTGGTCGCATAATCATAACCCATGAGTTGGAGAACCCATTTCAGGTGTGCTGGGGAGGAGACCCGTTGTTCCAGGAAAGTTTCTAGACTCTGGAGATCAGTCTTGATGCAGAAATAATTCCCCAATAGGGATGGCTGCCACTTTTGTACTGCATGCAAAATAGCCATCATGTCCTGTTGAGATGTAGATGCAGCAAAATGCTTACCGAAAAGGTCTCGTGAAGGTGGCAAGCCCACTGGTGCAACAAAGACACCTGCATATCTATCCAAGGAAGTAGTGGAGACCATTGGTGGGTGCATCTAAAGGGAATGGAGCTGAGCAATGACACCATGTGAATTCTTCTTAAGGATCTTTTCCAAGCGATGTGAAGTGATGATGCAGAGAGACCCTGGTTTTAATCCCATAAATTTGTGTTGTGTCCCATTGACTGAAAACTGCATCCAAAGTTCATCAAAATCCCATAAGATGGGGCCAAGTGTGCTTAACCATTGAACGCCCAAAACTACATCACATCCACCTAAGGACAAGGCAAACATGTCAGAGTGCAGTTTATAATCTTCCATAGAGATACGCACATTATGGCACTTCCCCTTGCAAGGTAAGGTGCCCCCATTGGCAACCATGACTTCAAAGTTGGAACAAGGATGGACAAAACAATCAGCCTGTTTGGCAATCCAAGGGTCAATGAAGTTATGAGTGCTACCAGAATCAATGAGTATGGTAAGAGGGAGCTTCTTGAAGTATCCCCTGACCCGCATTGTTTGTGGAGTGGTGACGCCAGTTACAGCATGGAGAGAGATCTCGGGTGGGTCGTCTTGAGATGAGGTGTCAACAGGCGGGTGCTGAATGTCGACCTGAACATCTACTGTATCTGGAGCTTCTTCACCAAGTGCTGAGGTAGGTGGAGAATCCACATCCAAGAGATAGAGATTTTGTTGAACACATCTATGTCCTCGAGTGAATTTCTCATCACAATTATAACAAATCCCTTTTTCTCGACGTGCCTGCATCTCTGTTTCAGACAGTTGCTTGATAGGAGTTGGTTGAGGAGCAGGTGTGATGGGAGGTCGTTGGGAACCCATATTTCTGAAGGAAAAAAAGGTGGGTTTGGAGCGTTGTTGAGCTGTGATCTTGTCCTCGGCCAGCTTAGCCAACCCTAGGACTTTCATCATTGTGTTGGGAAAAAAAATTTTGACCTCTGAGCGGATTTCATCCTTGAGAACATTGATAAAACAACTCCTGTAGAATTCATCAGACAATCCTTCTGTGTGATTGGCTAGTTTCTCAAATTCCATCTGATACTCTCTCATTGTGCCAGGTTGGTGAAGTTTAGTGAGTGCTTCTGTGAAGTCATCAAAAGCACTAGGACCAAATCGTGGCAAAAGGAGTTGGCAAAAATCTGTCCAGTTTGGCTCGGGATGAACTTTGATGTACCAACGGTACCATTGAAGGGATTCCTGTTCCAAATGAAAGGATGCAAGTGGAACTTTCTGGACATCAAAAGTATTATTCAGACTGAAATATTGTTCTGCTCGGTATATCCATCCAGTCGGATCAGTACCATTGAAGCGAGGAAAATCAAGCTTCGGACCACGAAAATTGTTGGAAGAAGAGAACCCGGTGGATGCAAAAGATTCTGGCTGTCGGTTATTGTTCATGGCTGAATGCTGAAGATGGAGGATGAGAAATTTTTCATCCAAATCTTGGAGTTTGGTTTGGATGGCTGCAAGTGATTCCTCCATGGTGTTTGCTCCTGTGTGAGTGACAACCATAACCAGTATTTTTTTTGTTTTTTTCTTTTCTGGGAAATGGATAGAAAAACACAAACAAAAGCTTATTTAGTAAAGGAAGATTTGGATTTGAGAAAAACTCGGATGGGTAATTGGGGTTTTACTAGGTTTTGGACACTTTCTGATGGATAGGGAAGCAAAAAATGAGGGTTTCAGAAGCGAGGTGAAAGAATGAGAAAATTTGGTAGAGAGGGACAAAGAAGTAGAATTAGGAAAGGAACACAGTGGCAAAATTTGATGGCGTTTGTGTGAAAATTGGAGTTATGGCAAACCCTAAAAATAGACAAATGTGAGATTTCTGGTCTTGGGAAGTTGAATTTGGGATAGGGTCTTCAGAAATGAAATATGCAGGATGGGATTGCAGGGATGTCAGTGAATTTTCAGGGAAAACAGAGTTGAAACAAGGGAGATATGGCCGAAAAATAGAATTTTTTTTTTTTTTTTCCAGAAATGGATCGGCAATAGTGGCGTGGAATGGATCTGTAACAGCGTGGAAATGATCAAAAATGGATGGATCTGAAATGCCGACTGGATCTAGAATGACTTTCAGAATAGATTTGAAACGGCTGGATCTGGAGCGGAAGTGATCGGAAACAGTTCAGCTGAAAATAGATATGGACCCCAGGTATGTACGGCTTCCTAACAGTTCAGGTGTTTCACTCAGCCACCAATGTTGTCTGACGGCTTGCGTATTGGGGCAGTACCCCTCACTCCATGGCTCAGGTAAAACTAATAACCGCTTTTCCACAAACGACAACTCTTGGTTTACCTCACGGGTGGGAACTAGTCAACCAGGTAGGGATCGTTGCCCTTTTCGCTAGCAGGTCCTATCAATGGGCCAGCTACTTTGGGGTTCCTTTGGTACTCCTCACAATGAGTTTTAGGGCTTATGTTCAAGTACTTCCCACAATTAAGAGTATAGGGATTATTCCCAAATCCGAAGTTGCAACAGATGCGAAAAAAACATTTGGCAGAAATTCCACCCAATGAGCCCAAGAAAGTGCTCTGATACCAAATGTGAACAAACTGCAATAATTAATTAATGCAAATACACGAGATATCAGAAATAACAAAACTCAGAATCAGTTTTATATTGATCATGGGCCACTTCGAGGGGGCAACCTCCTTTGAGCAAGCTCAATACAATTAACTTCACGGTGCCTTCATAGGCCTCAACACACACTTATATACTAAGTCTAGGTGCCAATACCATGGGTCAATACCATGTGTCAATACAAACCATGGGCCAATACAAATATAGATCAACAATTATTACGGGTCAAAACCATGGGCCAATACAAAATATGGATCAACAAAAATATGGGCAACTTACAAAACATATGCACCAACAACAATAACACAAACTATGGATCAACAAATACTACGGGACGACTTACAAAGCATATGCGTCCAAAAACAATATACTAACAAAGTAAATACATGGGTTCCTAACGGAACGTCTACTGGAACATCTTCAACATCTTCAGTACTGGAACATCAACATCTACAGTATTGAGTCTTCATCTTTTGCAGCACTCGATCACTCGATCGTCTACAACAACAACATCATCATCTAGATCTCTAAATCAGCATCATCATCTGGAGCTCTCGATCAACAACATCATCTAGATCTCCTGATCAACAACATCATCTGGATCTCTCGATCAACAGCATCATCTGGATCTCCCGATCAACAACATCATTTGTATCTCTCGATCAACACCATCATCTGGATCTCCTGATCAATAGTAGCATCTGGATCTCCCGATCAGCAGCATCATCTGGATCTCTCGATCAACAACATCATCTGGATCTCTTGATCATCAACGTCATCATCTAGATCTTCCGATCAACAGCATCATCATATCTGCAACACACATGACTCAATTACGGGATGATCAATCCCTCTCACTTTAGGACATAAGTCCAAGGATGATGGAATTTTGAAAGAGAGAAACACTCAAAATAGTTTCCCAATGCACCACACGACATCCCATGCTATCTCAATGCACCAATATATATAGTTTTTCATAGGCCTTGTGCCATCCCAATCAAATCTTCAATCAATCCTTCAATCCATATGATTTAGGATATTGTCCAATAGTTGAGATTTTAGATTTGATTTTCTTGGTAAAAATATTTCTTGATTTCTTTACATATGTTCTCTATGCCATGGTGGTGTCCCCTCATTTAGTTGAATTCTCCAAGTGTCTTTTTCTTTTATTAATTAATAAAATAATAGTTTGTTGTGCAAAGTGTCACTCACACCTCTTGTGATTGTTTTTGAGTTTTTTAATAACTCTTACAAGAATAATTGGTTTTGAAATATTTTACACAAATATTAAAATAAAAATAAAATAATAATGTCTTGGGGGTATCACAATCCTTTTCCGTAATTCTTCTGCATCCTCACTTGATTTTCTCTCTTCCTTATCCTTCCTTGCTAGCTCTTCTTCCTGTAATCTTTTGCTTGTTTTTCCAAGAGGGCTTCTTCCACAGCTTTCTTCCTAGCAACTTCTTCTAATTTTTCTTGCATCAAGGGATAAAATGGTTTGCTCGAGCTCGTCTCCTTACCACCTTTCCTTTTGCTAAGTCTTCTATCCAATTCTGCGAGGTTTGGGACCCGTCTATATACTTCTTCTTCCTTCAAAAATTGATCAAAATATTCTTAGTGAATTTTAATAGACACGCAATGCATAGCAACCTTTTAGCGACTGTCATTTCTTATAAAGATCTTCTCGCCAAAGTGAAAGGAATCCAAGTCCTTCACCAAGTCTTGGGAATCTTTGACCTTGTTCAACTTGTATGATTATTACACCCAAAATCTCACCAACATGAGACATAAATCAACTCAGTGCCTTAATCCCTGAAGTCCCATGATCAAGTCATTCAGTTAGATCAAGTTGATGTCCTTTGTCCATATTTTTAATTAGGTCGGCGCATTTTGTCTTTGGGAAAGAAGCGTCGACGCAGTTTGTCCTCATGCAACCTATGCTAGTCATTTTAATGAGATAAAGGTAGCTTTCGAGCGAATTCTAGACTTGGATGAGGTGGATCTCTATCGCTAACTCCTAGGTGAGCTAGCCTTTCGTTCCCTAGCCTTGAGGAAAGATCCCTTCACCCTCTCCCCATGATTCTCAACCTACTCTATCCACTTGGTATTATAAATACAAGAGCCCTCTCCAATCCAAAGGGAGGAAGGCTATAGCATCCATATGCTAGTGAAACAAACTTAGGAGATCATCATTCATCCATTGGAGGCACCCATTTCTCCTTAGAGACATTGGCTTGGCTTGTTGGAGGAAGATAGCAATGTTAGGGCTTGGTTGTAATCCTCACTCTTTTATGTATTTCCATGTTTATACAGTAATACAAAACTGTTTCCATAAATGTCATGTTGTTCATTGATATTTATAGTTCACTTCCTTAACCGTTTACTTAGATCAATTATTGTGTAGATGTACTATTACTGCTTTTTTGTCTTGTGCATGTTCTGACAGGTCTTGCGCTTCGGATTTGACGACCATGGAACTTTGAGCTACGAGGGTGAAAGATATCTACAGATCTGAAAGGTAAGATGTCTACATATCTCAATATCTAATTAGATCTAGGAAGGTAGATTTGTATTCTGTTTGATTTGTTCTAGATTCACATTGAACTAGGGAGATCATGCCTTAAGTCCGCTTTTGGTAGATTGTTTGGTAAAAAATTTGGAGACCTTACTGGGGATACGTACGTTTTTTCCAGTTTTCAATTTGAATATCATCTTCTTTGATTTCTTTGTGAGACATTTCATTGGCCTCCTAATCCTTTTTCACCATCAGATCTTCTTATCGAAGAGTCTGTTAGCTTTCTCTGATTCTACGTGTAATTATCAAACACTTTTTGTTTCTCATCCTTGGAGATATTTTTTATTTTTGCATTGGGTTCTCCCGGCGCACCTGGGCAGTATATCCAGAGTGTCGTTCTTTCACGAGCTTGTTTTACCTCTCGATAACCTGTTACTTCAGCGCTAAACCCAAATATGCATCTTGCGCCGCCGACACATATCATCTGAACATAACCTATGTCAGGCGCACTGTGCCTGACCGTAGCCTACACCGAGAATCCAATCCTAGGGCTTGGGTCATCCCCTCTCCATTTATTATTTTGGTTTGATTTTCAGACCTCTCTATACTGCACTTTCCAGTCAGGGATCTTGTGTTTTTGCATTGGTAGTCTTTGGATTTGTTTGGATTGGTTTTGGGTTCCATTTTGGACAAGCTCGAGACTTGGTAGTGGTGCACACTTTAGTCTCTCCCACCTTCATTCACTTGGCCTTGTACTCCCTCCTTTCCTCACCTGATCTAGTCATTGCATTGAATCTGGTTCCAGACCTCTTTTTGCGCACATCTTTTAGTTTTGCTTGCATCTAATTGTTTTTTAGTGTCTTGTGTGTTTTCGGTTCATATGAGTGCTTGTCATTTTCTTGTGAATTTATGAATGATTAGAGTACTGCAAGTAATCTCTTCTATCCAACCATTTATATTTGAAAGCATTATTATTGTCAAGCGTTGTCTTGGTGCATTCATTGGAAATCAAAAAGTGCTTCATTTTTACCTTTTTCCAAGTTAATTTGAGAATTGTAGTAAAAGTTGTTTCATGCATTGGAGTTTATCATTCATAATTCTTTTGGATAGTTTGAAAGAAAAGTCAATTATTTGTGTTTTTCACGAATTATGAGCCATTCATTTTCTTGAAAAATCCAAGTGAAATCAAGTTTTTGCAAAAGTGATTCCATGCTTGAAAACGTTATATGCATTTTTTGTTTTTCATGCTTTTAGGCTATCATAGTGAAATTTCAAGAGTTAGTGTGCTCTAAGTAGAAATTATCTCTTTTCATCACTTAGTTTCATTTTTTGATTCGAAAAGACAAAAATAAATGCTTTGATTTGGATTTGTTGTGTTGTTGATTTTCATGATTTGCTTGAAAAAACGGAAAAAGTACTTTCATTATCATTTTTGGTAGAATTGAGATTTGTTGAAGTCTTGTTTTTTGGTTAAAACCACTTGAAAAAAATTTCTCCCTCCCATACATAGATTTCATCAAAAGGAAAAGTGCATTTCTTCATGTAGTTAGGGTTTGCATTTGTTAATTTTTCGATAATTTCATTCAAACATTATCTAGGATACTACTAATAAAATAACATGCACAACATCACAATCATAAACACAAGAGACACAGAGTTTCCTCGGGGCAAACCAAGAAGGTGAAAAACCTCACAACTTCCTCAAAGATAGAATAATCCCCAATACAAATATCCCAAAGATCAATCCCCAAAAGGTAGATGACTCCAGAAGCTACTCCTCCTCCACTTGTGCACACTCCTCTCTCTCAACTATGCGAGTTGGATGAGTGAGTGAATGAATAGAATGAGAGACACCCACTCTCTATTTATACACAACTTAACCTGCCTTTAATTCTAACAAGGTCAACTTCCTAAGGAAGCCTAATAACCCAACCACATGAGTCATACAGGTCCAACCCCACACTGGTGGTCTAATAACACATCAAATATAAGTTGTGACACTTACAATAATACTTGCAACACTTACAAATACAAATGACGACACTTCTGATTGGAGGAATAATACATCTCCATCATGAATATAATAAAGTACAAGTGTAATACATAGAAGAATATCTTATGAAGTTACAAATACATCAACACTCCCTCTTAAATAGGAAGGTATTATCTAGACACAGGTCATCAATACATATCGCCACAAGTCTTCAATTATGGTGTTGTATCATCATCATTGGATCACGGAGCATCATCGTCACTACTGTTGTACTCATCATCTTGATCACTGGGCTATCTCCCAATTCTTCTCATCATAGGAAGTTCTACAGAGCCATCCATTTTTCATGTTGGTTGTAGGCCTATCCTCCTATAGGTCTTCATCATCTCTGCAAGCTGGCCATTCTGTGGAATCCTCGGGACTGATTACGTGCGTCAACAAAACCTCAAAACAGCATCCCAGGACTGATTACGAGCTTACTGCTCAACCTATCAGATCTCCCAGGGAGCTATTACATGTGACCACCACAAAACCTTAAAAGAGTGTCCCAGGAATGTTTATGTGCATAGCATGACCGACAATAACTCTAAAGAGCATCCCAAGACTTTTACATTCCTAGCACAACCTATCGGATCTCTAGGACTGGTTACATGTGGTCTGGAAAAACATCGAAAGAGAATCCCAGGACTGATTACAAGCTTACTGCTCAACCTATCGAATCTCCCAAGGAAATATTATATTCCAAGGAAAAAACCTTGAAAGAGCATTTTCCAGATCTCCCAGGGAGCTATTATATGCCATAGGCAAATCCTCGCAAGAGTATCTGCAAATATCCCAGGGAAAGATTATATGCTTATCACACAACCTATCCACGGTCACAGAGTATCATCCTAATACTCATGATCCACCTGATCATCCTCACACGGAGCGTCATCCTGATGCTCATGATGATACTGATCATCATCATATAGTACGTCATCCTGATGCACATCATCATCACATGATCATCCTAATCATCATCATAGCATCGTCCTGATGCATATCATCATGGCATGATCATCCTGATCATCGTCACAGCATCTTCCTGATGCATACCATCATCGCAAGATCATCGTCATAACATCGTCCTAATGCATATCATCACACATGATCACCCTGATCATCATCATGTAGAACATCATCCGGAGCATCATCCTGATGCTCATCACACAGTGCTTACATCCACAGCCATAGGAAGGATCCTCCTACCACCATGCTTGGAATGGCTCCTGCAAATGTGTCCCATTACTTCTTCCTCAAAGTATCTTCTATCTGAAGAACACCAAGCCTCTCTCTGAAGTACTCGAACTTCACTCTGGCTAGTGGTTTTGTCAAATCATCTGCAATCTGCTCATATGTCGCAACATATTGGAGCTTCATTGCTCCTCTCTGCACCATATCCCTGATATAGTGATATTTGATCTCGATTTGCTTCGGCCCATCATGGAACACGGGGTTCTCTGAAAACTTCACACAACTCTAGTTGTCACAATAGATACAGGTAGCATCCAACTAGATATCAAATAAATCAGACAGTAGCTTCCTTAGCCATACTGCCTCACAACTAGCCGAACAAGTTGCGACATACTCTGCTTCGGCTGTACTCAGTGCTACGCAGGATTGCTTCCTGCTAAACCAAGAGATCACACCTGATCCCATACTGAAGCAGCACCCCGAAGTGCTCTTCCTATCTACAGCACTTCTTGCCCAATCTGAATCAACATAACCCTCCAAGTAAACTTTTGATTCACATCATACTTGAGCCCATAATAAATTGTACCCTTCAGGTACCTCAGAATATGCTTTACAGCAATCAGGTGAACATGTCTAGGATCTGTCAGAAACTAGCTCAAGGTGTTCACCGCAAAGAAAATATCTGGTCTCATGTTCGTCAGGTACATCAAGGACCCAATCATCTGACGATACATCATGGCATCAACCGAATATGATGAAGCATCACTCAATAGCTTCAGGTTTGATGCCATAGGTGTGGCCATGGCTTTACAGTCCATCATCCCAAACCGCTTCAGGATCTCTACTGCATACTTCCCTTGTCCAAGGAAGATTCCATCTGCACTCTGCCACACCTCCATACCTAGAAAGTAATGCATCATTCCCAATTCCTTCATCTTGAAATCGGCAGCAAGCTTCCTCTTCATGTCAGAAATCAATCTATCCTCACCTGTCACACACAGGTCATCCACATATAATAGGAGTATCACTCGATTGCCTTCCTCAACCTTGTACTGAAGGTTGGAATCTGCTTTACTCTTGGTAAATCCCAAACTGGACAGGAAGTTGTCTATTTTTTCGTACCATGTCCTAGGTGCCTTCTTCAAGCCATACAAGGATTTCTTCAATCTGCACACATATGACTCCCTGTCATGTGTCTCAAAATCGAGTGGTTTCTCCTCATACACTTCCTCTTCGACTACACCATTCAAGAAATTTGTCTTGACATCCATCTGGTGTATCTTCCATTTCATCACTGCAGCCAGAGCAATTATTGTTCTAATGGAAGTGTATCTGGCTACATGAGCAAAAGTCTCTTCATAATCTATCCCCTCTTTCTAAGAGAAGCCACGAGCTACAAATATTTCCTTGTATTTATCTTTGTTACCATCTGCATCATGATTTAGCTTATAGATCCACTTGGAAGTCACAACACACTTCCCTTCTGGTCTTGGGACCACATCCCAAACATCATTCTTCATGATCGACTGGTATTCCTCGACCATGGAATCCTTCCATTTTTTCTTTTATGTTGCTTCTTCATAGCTGGAAGGTTCTTTGTTCATAATGTCATAGAGTAAGGCAACATAGCTGGTGTGTGATCTTATCCTTTTTCTTTCTCTTTGTGCCTCCTCTTGAACACATACCTTTCTGCATCTTGGATGAGCTCTCTAGCCCATGCATGTTTCCTCTTGTTAGAGTTCTTCTCTCGGGGTGGATCTACAGTTTCTTGTGGATCTTCTATTTCATGATCCACTTTTGGTATTGCTTCATTCATGGTGGTGTCTTGTGTTCTGGGTATCGGTGGTTCTTCATAGTCTTCAACGGGTGTCTTCCTTGATTTGATGTATGCTGAGTTTTCATCAAAAGTCACATCCCTGCTGATGTCAATCTTCTTGAACCCTGGAAAGTAGATTCTGTATGCCTTCGAGATTTCATCGTACCCTAAAAATATACCCTTCTTTCCTGAAGGATCTAACTTTGTCCTATTTTCTTTTGGAACATGTGTATATACTGGACATCCAAATATTCTGATATGGATAACTTCTGGTCTCTTACCAGAGAAAACTTCTTCTGGTGTCTTGTTGTCAAGTATCTTGTGTGGTGTTCTATTTTGTACATATACAGTTGTCCTTGTTGTTTCTTCCGATAGGTGCATGGGTAGATCTTGGTCATGCAGCATTGCTCGTCCTGCTTCCATGATTGTTCTATTCTTCCTTTCTGCAACCCCATTCTGTTGTGGATTGTAGGGAGTGGTCAACTCCCTCTTAATCTCTGAATCACTGCATAACTTCTTGAAGTCCCCTGAAGTGAGTTATCTGCCATTGTCGGATCTAAATGTCTTGATATTCTTATCAATTTGATTTTCTATCAAGGATTTGAATTCCTTGAACTTATCAAACACTTCATCTTTGTTCTTCAAGAAATAAACCCAAGTCTTCCTAGAGAAATCATCAATGAAAGAAACATACTATACATACCCACTTAGAGAACTGGATGACATTGGCCCGCATACATCGGAGTGGCCAGTGCTTTGCTTTCACTGCTTGGAAATGCCTTCTTTGTGTTCTTTCCTTTTGCACATCCTTTGCAAACACCTTCATGCTTTGACTGGATTTCAAGTTGACCTTCTACTGCTTTGCTTGCAATTGGTAGTGCCCTATAGTGCACATGAGCAAGCCTTCTATGCCAAAGTTAACTTGGTTCCATGGATTCATGTACCATGGCATGTTTAGGTTTTCCCTTCAATTTGTAAAATCCTCCCTCTTGCTCTCCAATCACTACTGCATCATCTATGGTCTTACCTTTTGGCCACATAAGTACTTGGCCAGCCACAAATTCAACTCTCGTCCCTTTTGCATCCAAAGATGATATGGAGAGAAGATTATTCTTGAGTCCAGGTACATATAGAACATCTTGCATCTTTAAAGACTTCCCAGAGTCTAACTTGTAGGAGGCTTCACCACTTCCTTTTATAGGGTATTGACAGTCATCCCCAAGTTTCACCTTATGAGGTGACTCATGTTCAGATAGGTCCATAAGAGATTCTTTGAATCCTGTCATATGTTTAGAAGCCCCACTATTAATAAGCCAATCATTACACCCATGTGTAACAGTACCTATGAGAGCAGGGATTAGAACATATTCATCGTCACTTGAAGAGTCTTCACTTTCTACCTTAGTCTTCTTCCTGGGAGGTTCATCATCCTCAGCAGCATGAGCATGATATCTCTTCTTGTTGCTTTTCTTGTTCTTCTTCTTCTTGGGGTTCATTTTGTTCTTGGGAAATTCTGAGGCAAAGTGTCCCTTCTCATTACAAGTGAAGCATCTCAGATCTTTCTTATCTCTTTGATGATGGTGGTGTGAAGATCTCTTGTGAAAAGATTGCTCCCTCTTGGGCTGGAACCTCTTCTTTTATGTAGGTGTCCAAATCATTCTCTTCTAGGATTAACCCAATCCTATACTTCCATGCTCGGAAGTTGTCATCTCCTTCAAGATTATCCTCAAGCTTGGTGTGGTGAGACATCTAAATGAGAAACTCAAATGGAAATAAAAGATTTAGGTCTTACCACTTGATTTGCTGAAAACGGGATATGGAGCTGGATTAGGGTTTGTTAAAGAAACCCTAAAAATTCAAACTTTGAATTCCAAACTTTTGAATCAATGGAAAGATGCGCCTTGCTGAGCTGATCAAGCTGGTATACTTCAATTTTGAAATCTGCAAAATTTGACCCCTCAAAATTGCCTTTGAAACTTTCGGATCTGCAATTTATGGTTTTCTGGTTAAAGTCCCAAACTAGGGTTTGATAATGACCGGGGTTCTTCCCAGCCAAAAATTTTGATCTTGTGCTCTAAACTTTGATTTTTATGAGCATCCAGCCATGGTCACAAATTAAAAAAATTTCAACTTTTGCAGACACCCTAATTTTCCACCTTTCCGATCAAAATCCTAAACTAGGGTTTGATGTTGCCTGGAGTTTTTCCCAACCAAAAATTTTGATCTTGGTCTCTAAAATTCAATTTTCTTGAGGAGCATCCAGTTGTGGTCTTGGATTCCAAAAATTTAACTTTCTCCGAAACCCTAATTTCCCGCAGCAGTGACGGGCCAAAAACTGAAAGTTCTCATAATTGAATTATGTCTCGACAGAAAGATGTGCCCTTGCAAGGAGAGTCATCCTAGCCTCCTGCCTTTGATGATCTGAGGAGAGAAACCCAAATATTAAGAATCCCTAGCTTCCGCAACTGCACAGTGTCTTCTTCTTAGCACGGCTCTAATACCATGTTAATTTTTCGATAATTTCATTCAAACATTATCTAGGATCCTACTAAGAGAATAACATGAACAACATCACAATCATAAACACAAGAGACACATAGTTTCCTAGGGGAAAACCAAGAAGTTGAAAAACCCCGCAACTTCCTCATAGATAGAATAAGCCCCAATACAAAGATCACAAAGATCAATCCCCCAAAGATAGATGACTCCAGCAGCTACTCCTCCTCCACTTGTGCGCACTCCTCTCTCTCAACTATGCGAGTTGGATGATTGAGCGAATGAATAGAATGAGAGACAATCACTCTCTATTTATACACAACTTAACCTGCCTTTAATTCTAACAGGGCTGACTTCCTAAGGAAGCCTAATA
The DNA here is from genome assembly GCA_027924585.1 of Larix kaempferi. Classification (NCBI taxonomy): domain Eukaryota; kingdom Viridiplantae; phylum Streptophyta; class Pinopsida; order Pinales; family Pinaceae; genus Larix; species Larix kaempferi. The sequence continues at coordinate 950,839 of BSBM01001304.1, forward strand.
ACCCAACCACATGACTCATACAGGTCCGACCCCACACTGGTGGTCTAATAACCCATCAAATATAAGTTGTGACACTTGCGACACTTACAAATACAAATGATGACACTTCTGATTGGAGGAATAATACATCTCCATCATGAATATAATAAAGTACAAGTGTAATACATAGAAGAATATCTTCCGAAGTTACAAATACATCAACAACATTATGTTTATATTTATGTACTCACCTCATGCATTCACCTAACCATCCAGATAAAATTAACGGTAGAACTAGGTTAAAATATTTAGTAACTTGTGTGTTAAGTTAGAGACGTGTTCGAGCGTCTTAAAACATGGCAGCTATTGCTATTTTCCTGCACTGCATTTTGGGGGTATTCTAAGTCTTCCATGTACCAAACGGTATATCGAATTTATTTCACGTACCAACCAATATATCGAAGGCTCTTTCACGTACCTTAGGGTATATCGAAAGGCACTTCACATACTTGGAGTATATCGAAAGCTATTTCACGTACTCAGTAGTATATCGGAAGTGCTTGTGCCGTACGATTGTGCATTAGTTAGCACCAACACAAATTTGAGCTCCCACATACCTTGCGTATATCGGGAGACACTCCTGGGATTCCTGAAACCAACTCAGCTAACCATTTGGTCGTCTTGGCGGAGAAATACACCAAGAACAACACTCGGGGAGATTACTACACACGTGTCGTCTAGGTAGTCAGTTATTCGGGCAAGGGTACAGTCCTAATCCTCCTTGTCGCGTTTTACTGTTGGACCCTGTAGTATATAGCGAGTTGCAAAGCCTTGACAATCTTGTGAGGTTCCATACTTTTGAATCCACACCTATCACATAAGTTTGCTTCCAGCCTTAGTTTGTGTATATTTTTCTGGACTGCTTTTCTTTTGTTTAGATTGCACCTAGGAGAAACTTTGGTTCAGTCACTCTGGCTGACTTTCCTTGGAGAAGATCCCGCAGGATTTTAAACTTACCACCCGAATATCCACTTAATAAGGAGGTAATTTCGAAGGTAATAATGGACCCACACGTCATGGTCGTGTCACCTGAAGTAGAAAATCCTACTTTGAATGTTGGAGCACACATGTTCCCTCTAGATTCACCCACCTCCAACCCCTCAAGGGGTGAAGAGGCAGAAACATCCACTTCACAAGACGTACGTCTCCGTCCCATTTTACCGGGAGAGCCTGGATCTGTGGAATGGTTAAATCCCTCCTAGGATGACCCTATATCAAGTGGGTTTGGTCCAGCTACACCCTTTTGGGAAACATCTCTAGGTCAACAAGTAGACCATTTTTCCACTACATCCCCACCTAGTTGGCAGACTCCTGTCGAGCTTTTCGGACCCTTTCGTGATCGCTTGGATCGATTATGTTCCATGGGCGAGGAATTTTGAAAAAAAAGTCTTTTACAAAGGGTTGAAGACCCGACGTTAGATGCATATCGACAGATTCCAATTTTCTCTTTATCTTATGACTCACCATAACCATCCATCCACAACATGACCACTTGTGAACCTGGTCAACCCTCACTTCCTGCAAGTACACCCCTTACACAGGAGACAAATTCTATACCCCAAACGACTCAACCTATTGAAGGACAACAGTCCAAGACTCCTCTCACTACTACGAGAACGTTACCCACTCCTCCCCCACCCAAAAACGCGTGGGGAGGATACTCTTTACCCCCTAATTTTATTACAAGTAATGTTAATCATGTAACAGATAATCAACAACCTATGTTGGGTCAACCATTTATTAGTAGTCAACATGTTTCTACTGGGGGGAAACCCCCATCTCCTAACCTTAATACAGGAGGAGGATTTCCCATCGGTCCTTCCGTTGGAAATTACCTACCCGCTGGAGCATCCACCATGGGATTATCTCATGTTGGGGGACCATCCCATTCAACTCAACCACCATGGAGTCAAGCATATCAAGGTTATCTTAACCCTGTGTCGGGACAATTCAATCCTGGAAACGCACTCTACAGGATACCTTATCCCGGAAATCCATAAACTCTATGGGGACACCAAAATCTTTTACAACATGGACCCCCACCAACCATTCCTCATACCACCACCCCCGTTTGGTCCCCCTCCACCTCTTTCTGGAGGCGGTGGACCTCTACCTTCTGGTGGAGGACCACCTCAATCTAGAAACCATGGCCCACCCCCTCCCAGCGGTGGTGGTGGATGCCCTCCCCCTCCTAGCAGAGGTGGAGGCTTTCCCCCTTTCGGGGGAGACGGAGGACCACCCCCCCCCACGGTGGTGACCGCCCCCCACCTTATGGTGGAGGACCACCCTATTCCGATGGCGGTGGTGGAATACCACCCTATTTTGGTGGAGTTGGTGGAGGAGGGCCAGACCCTTCCAGTGGCGGTGGTGGCGGAGGCCCCCACCCTTCCGGTGAAGGCGGTGCACCACCACCCCCTCCCAACGGAGATGATAGAGGACCACCTTATCTTGGCGAAGGCGGTGGAGGCCCACCTTATCCTAGTGGCAGCAGCGGACCCCCACCATTTGGAGGAGGCCCACCCCCTCCCGGTGGTGGCGACATACCCCCACCTTATGGTAACGGACCACCCTATTATGGCAACGGACCTACATATGTTCTGGGCGGCACACCCCCTTATGCACAGTTTCCTCCGGGAACACCCTACAACCAGTCGATGCAAGGTCCCACTGGTCCATACATGCCATATCAGTACTATAAGTACTCGCAGCTGAATCAACAGCTACCTTTCTTGGCCACTTTGGACCTACCCAACATGTCGCATCTAACCAATGACCCCATCTTCCACGGACATAATTGGCCACCAATTCCGGTGAAACTACCATCCGATATTCCCAAATTTGATGGCAAACCTAGTGAGGATCCAAAAACTCATGTGATGACATACCATTTATGGTGTTCATCCAACTTCTTGATGGATGACTCAATCTGTCTTAGGTTATTCCAATGGACTCTCACTGGCCCAGCTGCCAAGTGGTATATTGAATTACCACCCAACTCTTTTCCATATTTCCGCTCTCTTGCTATGTCACTTTTGACCCATTTCCAGTTGTCCATTCGCCATGAGACTGGTATGGACTTACTGACCTCGCTCCATCAAAACACCGCCACTCATATCTCAGATCATATCCATGAGTGGCAGAGAAGATGTTGTCTTATTAAAGCTCATATTCCAGACCAACTCTTATCCGACTGGTTCACAAAGTCTCTCTTACCTGTCATAGCTCGAGACGTGGCCATGGGAGGGGTCGTCACTGAGGAACAGGCTATTTCCCATGCCCATTACTTAGACTTGGTCTATGCTCAATTTGGCACGTTGTATGAAATTGTTCCTGACGCACCCCGCCCTATGTATGACCCCGCAAAACAACCCAAGGGACCTCAGGACAATGGCATCATTGGTTCCCTTACCTCCCATCCTTCTACTCAAATTGGTGGATCGTCGAACCCCCAGGGCTCTTCCCCATCCCCACCATAGGCTGGAAACATCACCACCAAGTCACCCACTCCTGACTCCACTGAAGAGGTGAATTATGTTCAATCAAATTCATCCCAGAAATCCGGTGGTAAGAAGAAAAACAAAGGTAAACCTAAGAAATATTCTAACCAGCAGGAGAATAATGTTGGTGAAATATATGCTATCTAATTCAACATTTAAATTGTCAACTCGGGAAGGTAGCTTGTGAGATACAAACACTGTGTGTGCAGAATTGGAGGCTTAAACTACCCTAGCCTAACCTAAAGCTGATAATTTACCTAGGATTGAATAAGGGTTCTGAATTATCAATCGACTTGTCAAACAGACCTTCAAATGGATTCTTAACTTATTGATGATCAACTCTATTCGAATTCAAGATCCTAATGCTAACTAAATACTCTCACATCTAAAATCTGCAAAGCATTCAAATTTCAAGCTCTAACATAATTGTAAAAATGAAATAATTTTCAAACGACTTCAATGCAATCCTAATTCTAAATCATATCCTTTCAAATGAAAGTAAACTAATGAAAACTGTTCATTCTAATATGACTCAGAAACTAACTTAAGTAAACGGAAAACTAGGTAGTGACATAGAAAACAGAACAGGTGACAGAAAGTGAACTGGGAAACTAATTTCTCATTTAATACCTTAATACTTTTATCAAATTGATGAATTTCCTTTAGCATGAGTTTTAAGAAGTTTGATATTAGCAAAGAGCTCACTGTTCAATCCAATCTTAAGGTGAATTACTACTATAATTGAAACTATTCTAAATTAAAATTGAATTTAAAAATTACAACAAGATAAATGAAATTTACAGATAATGAAATTCTAAAGGAATACCATCACTAAGTCTAAAGCTATATTCAAAAATCAAATCCTACAGAAAGACATAATCGAATTAACTTAGAGTCTAAGCTATGATAAAGCAACCATGAACATTTTTACTAACTATGTAAATGAGAAGAGCAGATCCTACGCTTGAACTAAAATCTAACAAACCATGAAAAACTAATGTAATTTTTAGAAAATAAAATTACTAAGTTAAACCGAAAATCAACCTTAATAAAAATGAAGTAAACTAAAATAAGCATGAAATTGATAAGTTCTAGAACAGTAACAAGTTAAGAAATCAGACATAAAAGATCAATTATAGAAACATATTCTGAAAAGTAAACTAAGCAAAGTTAAAGAAATGAATAAAAACTAAGAATGGTTATAAAGCCTAATCGAAACTCTATGTAGTTCAAAACAAAGTCCTAATTACATATACAACTGCGGTTTAACTACAGAAAATGATACAATTCGAAAAACCTGAAAAACTGAACTTCAAACAAGCATAAAAACAATACAGAAAATATTAAAGGCCGAATGGCAGTCCGGATGATTGTTTGAAAGACAGTCTGGATGACAGAAAATGATGTAAACTATGAAAATAAGCAGATTAAATGATCTTAATGTCAGCTAACTTATGCATATGAATCTATGGTGCAAGCAAGAGAGAAAATAAACTGTTTAAAGATGAAATAACAAGAAGTAGTTACACTAATCCATATCTAAGAAAGGAAATTGTTTTCTATTGCATAATAAGGTAAAGCTAAAAGGTAAACTAATTTAATCTACAGCTACAGGAGAATTAACAGAACTAAATCTAATTATGAACTGAACTTGAAACACTAAATTAATTAAACTCTATCTAATGGCAATGTAAAACTAGAAAGCAAGCTGAAAGAAAGCTAAAAGGAACTACGCATGACCGGTCACTTTAGATTCTGGAAATGTAAACTATGTTAGCAACATAAATATGTTTACAGAAAACTTAAACAGAACACCATTTACATAAAAATCAAATTAAATACATATAAAAACAAAAACTACTTATCTGCATAAAAGAAAGAATGAAATATACACAATGAAAACCTTTGGTTGTTGAGGGGCCCTTCTCAGCAATCAGAGGATGTCTAACTCAAATCAGTCACCAACAGAGCACGAAAATACTCATCAACAGCTGAAACATAGACTTTTTATTAAACTGAAGCAAATTTTACAAATAGTTTTTCTCCTCCTCTCTTCAAAACCAAAGAGGTATTTATACAATGATTACAAGGGAGAGTAGGTAGACCACCCCTCTCTAAAAATAGAGGGTCTTCAATGTTGAGAAACGACTCCACTAAAAGAGGAACAACTTAGAAAAATGGCCAACCACGTTTTGACGTTTTTTGGGAACTTCCATTTTAAGGAACCACGAACTGCTCCCAAATGGCTTCGAATTTTGGAAAAATCCCTTGGTGATACCTAAATGGGCCTATTCCGCACAAAACCCATGTGCCGGAATTTTCAATTTCGCCTCCGTTTGCCCGCAGATCTAGCCCAAAATTTTGCTATATGTTAAATACATTTTTGACAGAAAATGAATGAAGGTCTGAATGGGCGTCCGAATGAGCGTCCGGATGACCTATAACGGAAATTAGTTAATAAATCCAGTTTCTGAGCGGAATTTTTGTTGGCTTGTTGCATGAGTCGATTGTCGGTTGGGTTTGTTGGCTTCAACTTGTGGTTGCATTTTATTGGTTGGGTTGGAAGTATCTTAATCCCTTTGTGCTCTCCATTCCTCCATCACGTGAACTTGCATAAAACATAAAACAATTAAATTAAAACCACAACATGCAATCAAAATTCATTTGATTATTCACGTTAAAATTAAAATCAAACTAATAAGATTATTTTAATGTAAACAAATTTATTAATAGTTTAAGAATGATGATTATTCTATTTGTTTAACATTTAAAATATTCTAAATTTTATCATAGAGTCATGGTTTTGCTTTGTACATGCAGGATCAACAAGACTAACTAGGAGTGGAAGACGAAGATAAACTAAACCAATGCCCTCAAACCTAGTGCAAGTCTTAGAGACTGAAAGAATGGCTAAATGAAAGGTCAAATGAAGCATTGAAAGTTTATTATTTGCGCAATATTGTGTTTAATATATCGAAAATAATATATTAGGCTCATTTTACTTTTACAGATGTTAATTAATAAAACAAGGTAAAAGATAGCCTTATTGAACATAGATGTATTAAATCATGATAGATAAAATAGGAAATTAATGTAAATAACATCATTATAAAAGACAATTCGGGAGCCCAACACTCCCCCAAACCAAAGGTATGGCAGATCCGTGTGCCATGAATGAATTGGAAGTGGTCTTTCATTTATTTCAAAAACTCTTGTTTGATCATCAATAGTTTATAGGCAATCTTCAACAAAACTAAGCCAATTTTATTACTGCATGAAAAACTAGAACTTAGAAAATTTTTATTAATGTTATGTTATGAGAAAACCAAAACAACTTCATATTATTTAATATTTCACCAACTAGTAATAATTCATGATTATGAAGACCATATAAATTGAGACTCTCTCCCCTAGACCTTAGTTATGGCACGTCCTCGTGCCATGAATGAATTAAGACTGGGTTGTGTTCTCTTATGTTAACACTCTGGATCAACAACACTCAGTAGGTAACATCATACTAAGGCATATTCTTTAATACATGCAAATTCATCAGTTTATGCTCATGAAGACCATATATAAGCTATGATAGGGGATTTTCCTCATGTCTCCCGAAATGGAAAACATAAGGGTATATATAGTCTGTAAATCCTATAGGAAACTAGTCATCCCTGCTACTTCTCAAAGGTTTATCGCCATTCAAGTAATTATGGACAGAGTTTGCATTTCAAGTTCATTAGACTCCTAAGTTTATGGGTCCCACTACTAGGATAGTGATATCCTAGGTATAGTATGAATTAGACAACGGGGTCTTAAGTGCAACTTACAAACATTCTCAAATGGCAGATAGATTAAGTTCATTTACCATAACTTAACCATATATACTCCTTTCTAGCTAAACTCACAAACAGTTCCATACATTGAGGCATAGAAGAACCATATACTTTGCATAAATTATCCTCTCTAGGTATATTCCCCTCTTTCATCCAGGCCTATTCAGTACCCCGTCGAGTTTACCTAGTCATACCACAGGTCGGTACCCGCTACCAGCAAGCCTGTTCAGTACTCCGGCGGGTCAACCTCTTAAACCCGTTTTGCATCAGAGGTTCTTGTCCCAGTGTTTCCACTCCTTATATATTTTCGGTAATTAAATTTTCCTATGAAGGAGTGAATGGGGGAGCATCTTTGAAAACCGTGATACGGGATGCGATGGTATATGGGTTGGAGGATAATTTATTTAAAAAACAAAAAATTTGAACCCAAAAAAATATATTTCTCCCAATATATTGGATACTGCAAGTGATCTAACCAAATCAAAGACATAGATGGCTGAGTTTATTAATATAAAGTGGATGGAGACATAATATCATGAATGAAAGGTGTCTCTAGTCCCAAAGCTCACCTCTTTCATATAGAGTTATAGTAGTGTTCCCCACAAACTAGGAATTTCATTCACCATTATGCTACTGTGTAGTAAAGATGCTTAAATAACATGCCCTGATAATGAAGCTAGGATGTACGAGTGACCTCTAGGTTTTAGATAGACCTCAATTTATGACAAATCCCCATGATGTTTAAAGTTCTTCTTGAGTAACTGGTATAATAATAAATATGCATGTATGAAACTGATGTAAGATTGTTTTGGTTTAGTCATTAACACAATCTTATTCTTAGTTCTTTTATCTTAAGGGAAAACAAAAAAAGTGAAGTACGCATATCTAAAGCTAACAAACCACATACAACTTTTTATGTATATACATACTATCCTAAACTATCTAAAAGAAAGAAAAACTCTTTATTCAAGTGTAAGAACTTTTCCAATGTAACCATGTGCAAAGCAAAATGAAAAACATACCTATATCAACATATGAAAAAGTTGAAGCAGTCATTACCTGGATGTGGAGAATCAACCGACTTACTTGCTTTTGCAACAGAAGGTATCGAATGAAGGAATGGTATTGTGGTTGGGTTACCTCTTGAAAACATATTTCAATGTAGTTGTGGTACCCACCTTCCTTCCTCAGGCCATGCAGGTCCTCTTTTTCTGAATGTTCAACTGCTTGAGTACATGAAGGATCTGTTGATATATCTGTGGAGCACTCTTCAATTTCAGGTCTCTCTCCATTGAATGTAGTCTCCAAGTTTTCGGTTTCCTTGGTAGATAGGAAAGGAGGGTCAGTTTGTAGCTCATGGAACTGTGGTTCTTCTATTATTCCTGGAGAGGTAGATAAATTCTTGACTTCTGTCAAGATATGTTCTTCTTGAGAAGAAGAAATTGAGATCCTGGTTGCTGCCAGGATTTGAGAGAGTTTTCTCATACTGATGGTCACCTCTGAATCCATTTTTTTGGTTGATAGATCCTACTTCACACATGGATTAGTCCCCAGGGTTCTTACAGCACCCAAAAAAAAAATTATGTGTTTTTTTAAATACTTTCTACTACTAAAACAAATTTGCAAACTAAACACACCACACTTTTTATGAAATAAAGCACCTACATGAAATTAACTTGCGGAAAATAAACACACACAAACGTACATAAATGAAATCATACTTGTGTGGAAAGGAACAAGAAGGATTTCGGGCACCCCACTATAGTGGATGCGCAGGTTCTTACCTCTCGTCTTACTATTCTCCCCTCCCCCTTGTTGTGTAATGTAAAAGCAAACTATCTACCTAGACTCCAATGCCTTTAGCACCTCCCAGGAAATGACGCCAAAATGTTGGTGAAATATATGCTATCTAATTCAATATTTAAATTGTCAACATGGGAAGGTAGCTTGTGAGATGCAAACACTATATGTGCAGAATTGGAGGCTTAAACTACCCTAGCCTAACCTAAAGCTGATAATTCGCCTAGGATTGAATAAGGGTTCTGAATTATCAATCGACTTGTCAAACAGACCTTCAAATGGATTCTTAACTTATTGATGATCAACTCTATTCGAATTCAAGATCCTAATGGTGACTAAATACTCTCACATCTAAAATCTACAAAGCATTCAAATTTCAAGCTCTAACATAATTGTAAAAATGAAATAATGTTCAAACTAACTTCAATACAATCCTACTTCTAAAGCATATCCTTGCAAACGAAAGTAAACTAATGAAAACCACTCATTCTAATATGAATCAAAAACTAAATTAAGTAAACGGAAAACTAGGCAGTGACACATAAAACAGAACAGGTGACAGAAAGTGAACTAGGAAATTGATTTCTAATTTAATACCTTAATACTTTTATCAAATTGATGAATTTCCTTTAGCATGAGTTTTAAGAAGTTTGATATTAGCAAAAAGTTCACTGTTCAATCCAATCTTAAGGTGAATTACTACTATAATTGAAACTATTCTAAATTAAAATTGCATTTAAAAATTACAACAAGATAAATGAAATTTACAGATACTGAAATTCTAAAGGAATACCATCACTAAGTCTAAAGCTATATTCGAAAATCAAATCCTACAGAAAGACATAATCGAATTAACTTAGAGTCTAAGCTATGATAAAGCAACCATGAACATTTTTACTAACTATGTAAATGAGAAGAGCAGATCCTACGCTTGAACTAAAATCTATGAACAAACCATGAAAAACTAATGTACTTTTAAGAAAATGAAATTACTAAGTTAAACCCAAAATCAACCTTAATAAAAATGAAGTAAACTAAACTAAGCATGAAATTGATAAGTTCTAGAACAATAACAAGTTAAGAAATCAAACATAAAAGATCAATTATAGAAACATATTCTGAAAAGTAAACTAAGCAAAGTTAAAGAAATGAATAAAAACTAAGAATGGTTATAAAGCTTAATCGAAACTCTATGTAGTTCAAAACAAAGTCCTAATTACATATACAACTGCTGGTTAACTACAGAAAATGATACAATTCGAAAAACCTGAAAAACTGAACTTCAAACAAGCATAAAAACAATACAGAAAATATTAAAGGACGCATGGCAGTCTGGATGACAGTCTAAAAGACAGTCCGGATGACAGAAAATGATGTAAACTATGAAAATAAGCAGATTAAATTATCTTAACGCCAACTGACTTATGCATATGAATCTATGGTGCAAGCAAGATAGAAAATAAACTGTTTAAAGATGAAATAACAAGAAGTAGCTACACTAATCCATATCTAAGAAAGGAAATAATTTTCTATTGCATAATAAGGTAAAGCTGAAAGGTAAACTAATTTAATCTACAGCTACAGGAGAATTAACAGAACTAAATCTAATTATGAATTGAACTTGAAACACTAAATTAATTAAACTATATCTAATGGCAATGTTAAACAAGAAAGCAAGATGAAAGAAGAGTTGGAAGGAACTACGCATGACCGGTCACTTTAGATTATGGAAATGTAAACTATGTTAGCAACGGAAATATGTTTACAGGAAACTTACACAGAACACCATTTACAGAAAAATAAAATTAAATACATATAAAAACAAAAACTACTTATCTGTAGAAAAGAAAGAATGAAATATACACAATGAAAACCTCTGGTTGTTGAGGGGGCCTTCTCAGCAATCAGAGGATGTCTAACTCAGATCAGTCACCAACAGAGCACAGAAATACTCATCAACATCTGAAACAGAGACTTTTTCTTAAACTGAAGCAAATTTTACAAAGAGTTTTTCTCCTCCTCTCTTTAAAACCAAATAGGTATTTATACAATGATTACAAGGGAGAGTAGGTCGACCACCCTCTCTAAAAATAGAGGGTCTTCAATGCTGATAAACGACTCTATTAAAATAGGAACAACTTAGAAAAACGGTCAACCACGTTTTGACGTTTTCTGGGAAAATCAGTTTTAAGGAACCACGAACTGCTCCCAAATGGCTTCGAATTTTGGAAAAATTCTCCATGGTGACCTAAATGGGCCTATTCCGCACAAAACCCATGTGCCGTAATTTTCAATTTCGCCTCCGTTTGCCCATAGATCCAGCTTGAAATTTTGTTATCTGTTAAAACACGTTTTTGACAGAAAATGAATGAAGGTCTGAATGGATGTCTGAATGGGCGTCTGAATGAGCGTCATGATGACCTGTAATGGAAATTAGGTCTGAATGGGCGTCTGAATGAGCGTCAGGATGACCTGTAATGTAAAGGTCAAATGAAGCACCGAAAATTTATTAGTTGCGCAATATTGTGTTTAACATATCGAAAATAATATATTAGGCTCATTTTACTTTTACAAGATGTTAATTAATAAAACAAGGTAAAAGATAGCCTTATTGAACATAGATGTATTAAATCATGGTAGATAAAATGAGAAATTAATGTAAATAACATCATTATAAAAGACAATTCTGGAGCCCAACAAATAAGAGCACCCCTGAGGACACCAAACAGAAGAGGAAGTTGAATTATCCTTTTTTACTGTGTGGTGGAGATCATTTCTCTAAGGAATGTCCTCACCGAGACGAAGTACAGAAGTTTCTCAAGGGAAACCCTACTCCCACAGTTCTCAATGATCCCTTCCCTACTCATAATCAACAGTTGATTTCTCAAGCCTCCCCTGCACACGGCGAGGTATCCTCCACCACGCATGTTCTCATGATGCGTAGTGAGACATTGAATTTGAACACACGATCACGTTAATATGACTATGTCCCTCCGAAGAAACCCGTTGGAAATAATACTGAAAAATATTCCACTTTTGTGCCCGATGTTACCATACCGCAAGCCTCTCTCACCATTGAGAAGCCTTCTTTATAGTCAATTTTGTGTCTTCCCAAGAGCATGATTCAGAAAGCAGTTTTCAATCCCAATGCTCGGGAAACTCACAATTACAATATTGTAGAGGACTTGGCGCAAGATCATTGTGTTATGTCAACTCTAGAGGTCTTGAAGAATTGTCCTAATCAACGCAAGAATCTTCCTGCTTCCATCGGTGCAGTAGACCCGGATTCCTCGAATACAATCATGTTTTGACTTGAGTATTTTAAACCGAGGCTTTCCCACCAACTTGCATTTCAAGTTGCTACAAACGTTGCTGGTAAAACAGTCCATCGCACTATACTGGATGAAGGGGCCTCTACCTCGGTCATGTCGCTGTCATGTTCTCCTGAACTGAACAATTCTCCCACCACCTTGAAAGAATTCAACGGTTGTGGCTTTCAACCCCATGGGCTATTACAATCCTTAGCAGTCGATTTGGGGGGTAAGACCGCAACCATTAACATGGAATTAGTTGCAAAACCTTTGGATTATAATCTCTTACTTGGTCGTAATTGGTTTTACGCTATGACTGCGGTCGCGTCTTCCATCTTCTGCATAGTCAAATTCCCCCACCGAGGATGAATTGTCACTGTCGACCAACTGGAATTCTACACACCGCTACGCATCCCGGCGATAATGTCCCATTGCTTGGACAATCTTCGCAGTTGTATGAGAGCGTGGGGGTAGGCCTCATAAAAGACTCATCTCTTATGGGTGTCTTTCCAACCCTAGATCCCCTAATCATGTTGCCACGGTGAACATGATCTCCTCTGGGATTTCATCTTTTCCCAACTCTCACGATCAATGGATTGTACCTGATTAATCCACTATGCACCTGATTGGAGACTCCATGCCTCTTTCACCCACTAAACTCACTTACGAGGCTATCCATTCAGCACCCAAGGACCACTTGGTTGTGGCCTCTACATCCTATTCTCTACAGCGGACATCATCCTTACCCGATCCTTTGCTCCAGACCTTTCCATCTAACGAGTCCATCATGGAGATTATGAATGCGGGTGACCCTCCGTGGGAAGCCCTCCACCATCGATTGTCTTTCCTTCCCCCATTGGATTCTGTAGAGAACATCATCACCACCATTTTTACGCCATATGTCTACCCTTACCCTCAGTCCTCGATACTCACGTGTCATACAGACACTGAGGGAAACTTGGTTAACATTGAAGCCACCATCCCAATTGACATCTCGATTACCCTTGGTGTAGTGGAACATATTTGTTTAGGCCAGAAATGTTCCCCTGAATATATTACTACTTTTATGACCTTATTCAAGCAATTCTGAGACGTGTTTGCTTGGACCTACGAGGAAATGCCCGTGATAGACCCTGCTAGTTTTTCACATGAAATCAAAACCTATCCCGATGCTAAACCAGTCCGCCAAAAGTTACGATCGGTACACCCTCGAAACAATGCGGCAATCAAAGCAGAAATTGAGAAGCTCTTGAAGGCTAGCTTTATCTACATTGTTCCATTAACAGAATGGGTCTCAAATTTCGTCCCTGTAGCTAAGGGCATGGAACCATTCATGTCTATGTCGATTATTGGGATTTGAACAAGGGTTGTCCTAAGGACAACTACCCCACTCCCTTTATCGATCAAATCATAGATGTGACGGAAGTGTCATCTTTTCATTCATGGATATCTTCTATGGTTACAACCAGATTGAGATCCACCCGATCGACCAACATAAGACAGCTTTCATCTGCCCTTTGGGCATGTTTTCTTATCGCAAGCTCCCTTATGGTCTCAAAAATGCTGGTGCCACATTCCAGCGGGCCATGTCGTACCCTTTTCATGATGTGAAGGACTTCATGGAACCTTACCTTGATGACCTACCTTCCCATTCATGACAGCGTGAGTTCCACATAGATCATCTGATGGCCATATTCCTCAGATGCAGGCGGTATAATATCCGCCTGAACCCTCACAAGTGTATCTTCTGCATCGAGTTCGGACGCCTCCTAGGTTTTATCGTTTCGAAGGGCAGGATCCGCATTGATCCCTTGAATGTGGAAGCCATTTTTTCTCTCCCACCTCCTACTGACATTACGGAACTACAAAATTTGCAAGGGAATGCAACTTACCTACAACATTTTGTCTGTAATTTCGCTCAGAAGACACAAGGCTACATGATATTACTAAATAAGGACATCCCATTCATTTGGGATGATCAAGCACAACAATCCTTCGATAATCTGAAACATGCCATTAAGTATGCCCCTGTGCTCCAACCGCCCAATTACTACAAAGATTACATTATTTATCTCGCCACTTCTACCACCACGATCGCCATGGTATTGGTGCGAGAGGACACAAATGTTTATCGGACAATCCACTCGAGCGGACGCGAGCTGGATCTCCCTAGCTCAATGTGAGTCCAGAACAAATAAGACAGGCTACGAATGCATTTCCTAGATCTACTTAAGGATTGAGTACTAGATGTCTTACCTTTCACTTCGCTATCCTTTCTCCAGAATGTTGCTCCACGTCTCATGGTCGTCAGATCCAAACTGCAAGATCTGTCAAGACAAGAAACAAGAGAAATAAGTAAAGAGTATCTATACAATAAGAGATCTAAGTGAATAGTTAAGCAAGTAAACTACTCAATATCATTACACTCATGAACAATATTGGTGGAAAGCATTTGTATTACTATAAAAATAGGGAAATACATGGTAGATATATAGAACTACAACCAAGGCTTAACACTACATCCCTTCTCCAACAAAGCCATTTGCCATTCCTCCTAAGGAATCTTGAGTCTCTCAAGGATAAGTAGAGATCTCTCAATAGTGATTTCACCAGCATGTAGACACCATAGACTTCCTCCTTTTGGAGAGGGGTAGAGCTTCTCTTATATAGGACTAAGTGGATAGGGTATGGATAGGATAGGTTGAGATATGGCAGGAGAGAGATAGGGGATCTTCCCAAGGTGTTAGGAATCTAGTACCAACTCCTCTAGAGGTCAGGGATAGGGCCCCAAGTTAGCAAGTTTCGAGAAGAACCTCGAAAAAGCTATTTTTGCCTATTAACAGACTTCGTCGCACCATGCAATGAAGCAAGATGTGACGTCGCACGTTGCATGAGTGAAACCTGTGACGACCTCTCAAAACCTGGTACAACTGGGTACAAATCCTCCCAGGTTAATCACTCAATCAAGATATACGCAGGGGTGTATACACTGAATCATGATGGGTAGATTTTAGGTGTAACAAAATGTCCCCCAAAGCATGAAGTTGTTGAACATAGACATGTGAAGTGCTTTGATAGAAGAAATGGCAATAGACTTATCGGATGAAGGACATTGTTGTAGTACAACTGACTCTGAACTGACAATCTCATATGAAGTACAACATGGATGCCGACCAATACAATGCAGATCCATGGTAGTAATGACCGACTGAACACAATCATGGCTACTAGACACAAGCGTAAATCCATGATGAGATGATAACACAGCCACGACCAATACAAATGTGGATCCGTGTAATATAACTCAATACAAACTCCATCGCAACCTGGGTAAAACATGACTCCCAAGGGTCTTCAAGTTGAACCCGCAATGATGCGAATCTATCCATGGGATTACAAATGTCTTGACGTCGAACATGGTAGAAACCACTTGATTGCCGGTCATTGATGTAAACCGTTAACAAGCGTGAGGGAGATCACCATTGATGTCAATGATTCCCAAGGTATCACAGTGCATATCATCAGGCATGAATAGATGAGTTGAAGTCGAACGCAAGATGAAATCTTTCAATCAAGATTCAGTGATATAAACTCATGTTGAAATCGAGGTAAACTACCATTGAGGCATGCAGGGCCAAGGTACTTGATTGGTTTCTAGATTCAATCCTCGAATGATGATTTGAAGTCGACAAGGATAAATCCGTCGAAGGAGGGCCATGATGAGTCCCCCATCAATCGACACGAAACACGACAAAAAATGTGTAGAGTAGATCGGATGGTACAGTAACATGCAAGACTGACTCAGAGTAGATCGACATGGTGGCGGGTGTACTGACTGCATGTTGATGTATATGTAAATTTGGAATGTATTTCACATATATGTATATTGTATTCCTATAGAGATGGTATTATTCATCTATAAGGAAGTTTCGTCATTTATATTGTAAGTGTCGTAACTTATACTTGATGGGTTATTAGACCACCTTGTTTGGGGTCGGCCCTGTATAAGTCATGTGGGTCAAAGGGTTATTAGACCACCCTATTGGGGGTCGGCCATGTGGTTCAAAGGGTTATTATACCACCCTATTGGGGGTCGTCCCACTCAGCATTATGTTATGTGGTTAAGTTCGAGCCTACATGAGTTAGGTAAAAAGGCAAGTCAATTCAAGTATAAATAGAGTGCGGGAGGCACTCTATTTGCTCACTCTCACTTATCACTCATGCACTCAAGGAGGAGTGGCGCATTTATGGAGGAGGAAGATCTGCTGCTAGGTTGTGTCTATATCTCATGGTTGGTTGTATCATTTCTCTATCTATCTCTGAGGAATTTATTGGGGTTTTTCACCTTTATGGTTTTCCCCAAGTAAATCTTTGTGTCTCTTATGTGCTTGCATTATTGTCTCCATGATTGATATGTTGTAGATATGCTGTACATGTTGTTCTCTCAGTTAAGATCCTAGATCAGATTGAAGTAAATTCTGAAAATTTAACATGGTATCAGAGCTAGCCTGAAAGAAGGAATGATATGGCATGTATGACACTTGGTGCACTTACGATGCTAGGGCTTGATATAGAAAAAACCAGTCATCGTAGCACTTTCGCTATAAATACGTTTTGGCGAAGTTTTCAGATCTGAAATTGTTACAGGATGAATATTAAATCTCCAGGTACCTTGTGTCCAAAGGAAAACCTCTAATTCGTTGTACTTTGTGATTTATAATCTGTGCAATATAGGGTTTCTACCTCTTCCAAATCTGATTCAAAATCAGGTGAACTTGGGAAAAAGGTCTTAACTTGGGCTAGGAAGATCCAAATGAAATTTCATAAAAAGTGACAGGTATTACATAGACTGTACTATCTCAGAAAAAAAATTCAGAGGCCGAAGTTGAACCAGTGACACGTGGCACGCCGTACAATTTCGCTCTCCTGTATTATCCCAAAACAGGTCACGTTGCGACATTTGGCATAACTCTCTCTCAGAGAATCCAATTGAGGTCAGACCTGTCAGTATGGAAAGATAACAGGTCAGGCTATCTCAAGAAATGTTTTCAGACCCTGTGGATCAAAAATGTTGGAGTTACACCAGAAACAATCAGGTACATATTTCTGTCAAAACAGAATTATTTTTGAGTACCTTCATTCATGGCTTCCGAAATTTAGGGCTTCGAAAAAAGTTGTAATTTTTGTAATCAGAGACCACGGATGAATGATACTCATCAAAATAAAAATTTAGAGACCAAAATCAGAATTTTTGGTTGGGAATAAGGTCGGGCTTGATCAGACCCTAGTTCGGGACTTTGATCAGAAAAGTGGAAAATTAGGGCTTCTGTAAAAATGAGAATTTTTGAAATCTATGACCACGGCTGGAATCTCCTTAGAAAAATAGAAGCTTAGAGCTTTGGATCAAACCTTTTGATTGGGAAGAAGAGTGGGCTTCATCAAACCCCAGTTCAAGGTCACATCTAGTGAATCCAGAAGTTTCAAAAGCAAAATTGAGGAGTGAAACTTTACAGTTTTCAAATTCTGAATATACCAGTTTGATCAGCTCATCAAGGTGCATATTTCTATCCTTTTGGAAGTTTGAAATTCAAAGTTTGATTTTTTGGGGTTTCTCTGACAAACCCATATCCAGCTCTAGGTCCAGTTCTTGCAAATCAAGTGGATAGGGTTAATCCTAGAAGAAGATGGATTGGTCACCTGCATAAGTGAAGGAGTTCCTGTTTCAGAGGGAGATGAGGCTAAGGCCTTACATAAGAAGATTACAAGCGATCTCGACAGGTATGACTCATTGAGGTATGTTTCGAGATTTGTTCATGATTAAGTTTATGGTATGTTTGTCTTCATGTTATTACGGTTAGTACAATCTTGATTTTAGATTTGTCGTATCACCTTAACAAAATTATGAATGCATGATAGAAGATATTCATTGGTTAGGGTGTTGACACTTATGATTGTACTAATGCATTATGGTGTTGTATGAGGTTTATGTTGTCTGCTAATATGAAAGGTACACCAAGAAAGACAAATCATGTTCTTCTTCAAGAACATATGATCATGGTGACATGAAGACAAGGATTCATCCATTGTCATGGATCACATAGAAGATCTACTTTCGAGGCATGTATAACTTGTTTCTACAATGGTTAACTTATGAGATATGCAGGTTACTAGCACAAGTCACTGAAAAGAACCAGAAGACATTATGCGGGTATGTTAGACATAAATAGCTAGCATGCTAATCCAGGTATGTTTTTCTTATATCAAGCTAGAATCCTACCTTGTGTTAGGATCTTATACTGGTGTTGATAATTATTATTCATGAAGTCATAGGTTTGAATAATCATGGTTGTATGCATATTATGTTTCTTACCATAATTGATGATATGACTAACCAAAAGAGTCATGAAGTTATAGGTTTGAGTAATTACAGGTTTAGACATGTTATGTTTCTTATGAATTGACTAACCTTAAGAATCCTACATAAACCTTGAATGCTAATGCTTATTATTTTCTGTTTGAAATGATCATGACTATACATGCTTGAGATTATTGTGTTTTAATAGTATACTAATGAATGTATGATTTTATATGAGATCACAAGGATAACACAATCATGATACTAATAAGCATGCATAGGGACCAAGGATGAATATGAGTTCAAGAACAGGTAATCCAGGAAGCAAAGATCAAGAGGGAGCACACTCCAGTTGTTCCTGCAAGAAAGCAAAGGAACACACTTCAGTAGTTTCTGCAAGGATGCAAATATTCAGAGGGAGTTGACCATCTCTCTACATTCCACAATAGAAAGGTGTAGAAGAAGCTACTTCAAATTAGGACTCCAGTAGCTCCTACAAGGAAGCGAAGACTCAGAGGGAGTCCATCCAACGAACAAACAAAGATAAGTATTTGAATCGTCATTTCTTAAATAATACTGTTCAATAATGTATATACTGATGTTCCTAGAATTAGGTTGTGTATTATGCATATTAGAATAATTGCATTGATGAACATTATACTACTAATATGCATGGGTAAGTTGCCTATGGCACTGTACAACATTCCATTTCTATTTATCTAGAATGAAATCCCTTTGCTGACATGTTGGGATTTGTGCACACTCTTAACAATGTTCTGGTAGAGATTGAAAGGCATCTAGAAAGTTACGGGATATGGATAAATGTTGTATTGAAGCATTGGCTAAGATAATTGCATGATTGTATGACATATTTCTTTATGTGTAAGAATTTGTTCTGAAAACTATGAGATGTTTTCTAATCATGCAATTTAACTTGTTGTGTAGGAAAGATCATATGCCATCTCCTACAAAAGAATAACTACAACATTTGTTCCAGCAACAAAGATATCTATTGAAGATATTGAAGTTCCCAGGATCTGGGATGGAATGCCATGATCCGTTGATCATGAAGAATGATGTTTGGGATGTAGTCCCAAGACGTGAAGGGAAGTTTGTTATGACTTCCAAATGGAACTATCAGATCAAGCATGTTGCAAATGGCAGCATAGAGAAATATAAAAGCAATGAAATGGAAAATACACCAGATGGATGTCAAGACTGCTTTCCTGAATGGTGTAGTAGAAGAGGAAGTATATGTGGAACAGCCACTCGGTTTTGAAATACATGACAGGGAATCATATGTATGCATATTGAAGAAAGCCTTGTATGGCTTGAAGCAAGCTCCCAGAACCTGGTATGGTAGGATGGACAGTTTCCTATCTAGTTTGGGCTTTACCAAGAGTAAAGCAGATTCCAATCTTTACTACAAGGTTGAGGAAGGGAATCCAATGATTCTACTCCTGTATGTGGATGACCTATTTGTGACAGGAGATGACAAACTGATTGCAGATACTAAGAGGAAGCTTGCAGCTAAATTCGATATGAAAGATTTGGGAATGATGCACTATTTCCTAGGTATGGAGGTGTGGCAGAATGCATGTGGGATCTTCCTTGGACAAGGGAAGTATGCAGTAGAGATCCTGAAGAGGTTCGGAATGATGGATTGGAAGGCCATGACCACACCTATGGCATCAAATCTGAAGCTTCTATGTAATGCTTCATCTGAGCCGATTGATGTCTCTATGTATCGCCAGATGATTGGGTCATTGATGTACCTGACGAACACGAGACCAGACATTTGCTTTGCTGTGAACACATTGAGCCAGTTCCTGACGGATCCGAGGAGTGTTCACCTGGTTGCTGTAAAGCATGTTTTGAGGTACCTGAAGGGTACAGTGGATTATGGGCTCAAGTATGAAGAGAATCAAAATTTTAACCTACAGGGTTATGTTGATTCATATTGGGGTGGCAGTGCTGCAGATAGGAAGAGCACATCTGGGTGCTGCTTCAGTATGGGATCAAGTGTGATATCTTGGTTTAGCAGGAAGCAGTCCTGCGTAGCACTGAGTACAGCTGAGGCAGAGTATGTTGCAGCCTATTCAGCTAGTTGTGAGGCAGTATGGATACGGAAGCTACTATCTGAGTTATTTGATCTCTCGTTGGAGGCTATTGGTATCTTCTGTGATAACCAGAGTTGTGTGAAGCTGTCCGAGAACCCAGTGTTTCATGACAGGTCGAAACACATAGAGATCAAATATCACTATATCAGGGATATGGTGTAGAGAGGAGCTGTGAAGCTTCTGTATGTTGCGACGGACGAGCAGATTGCAGATGTGCTGACGAAGCCACTAGCCAGAGTGAAGTTCGAGTACTTCAGAGAGAGGCTTGGCGTTCTTCAGATCGAGGACACTTCAAGGAAGAAGTGATGGACACATTTGCTGAAGCCATTCCAAGCATGTTGGAAGGAGGATCCTTCACATGGCTGTGGATGTAAGCGCTGGATGATGAGCATCAGGTTGATGTTCTGGCTTCTGCTAGATATGATCTCTTGGATCATTTTTATGTATGTATGTACGCATCATGTTGGATGCTTGGATATGATCAGTTGGATCATTTTTGTATGTATGTACGCATCATGTTGATGTTGGATATGATCAGTTGGATCACTTATATGTACACATCATGTTGGATGCTGGATATGATCAGTTGGATCATGTGTATGTATTTTGTATATGCATCATGTTGGATGCTTGGACCATGTATCTGTATATGTATCAGGTGGATACATTGTATGATCAGGTGGATCATGTATGGTGATATGCATCATATATTTGTATTTGTATTAGGTGGATACATTTTATGATCAGGAGGATCATGTATGATGATATGTATCAGATAGATACTTGGTATGCATCAAGTAGATGCATTGATGATCAGGTGGATCATGCAGCAGGATGTTGCAGTGATGATCAGGATGATCATGGATGATGAGCTTCAGGATGTTGCTCCAGATGACATGCAGCAGGACGTTGTAGTGATGATGATCAGGATGATCATGTGTACATCAGGTTGATGTATGGTGAGTATCAGGATGATACTTTGTGGCCATGGATCAAGTTGTGCAGAGCAGCATGTCTGGGAGATCCTATAGGTCGGAGTTGTGTACCCATAACAGCCTGGGATGCTCTTTCGAGACATTGCTCTGGGAGGACATGTAATTTGTGCCCTGGGAGATCCTACAGGTCGGAGTTGTGTACCCGTAACATCCTGGGATGATCTTGTGAGGTTTTGTCCTATGGCATGTAATTTGGGCCCTGGGAGATTTCAGGTCGGAGTTGTGTACCCGTAACATCCTGAGATGCTCTTTCGAGGTTTTGCCATGACCACATGTAATTTGTGCCCTGGGAGATTTCAGGTTGGAGTTGTGTACCCGTAACATCTTGAGATGCTCTTGCTAGGTTTTGTGGTGACCACATGTAATTTGTGCCCTGGGAGATCCTTCAGGTTGGAGTTGTGTACCCGTAACATCCTGGGATGCTCTTTCGAGGTTTTGTGGTGGGGTCACATGTAATAGCGCCCTGGGAGATCCTACAGGTCGGAGTTGTGTACCCGTAACATCCTGGGATGCTCTTTCGAGGTTTTGTGATGCACGTAATAAGTCATGAGGATTCCACAGTATGGCCAGTGATGATGAAGACCTGCAGGTGGTGGGCCTACATCCAGTTTGAAAAAGGACTGGCTCTGTAGAACTTCCTATGACGAGTATATTCAGAGATTGATTGAGATAGCAGCAGCAGTGATGATGATGATGACTCGATGACGATTATCCAGTGACGATGATCCAGAGAAGATGACTTGTGCTAGAAGAACTGTGCTGAGAAATACTTTCCTAGTTAAGAGGGAGTGTTGATGTATATGTAACTTCGAAATGTATTTCACATATATGTATATTGTATTCCTATAGAGATGGTATTATTCCTCTATAAGGAAGTGTCATCATTTATATTGTAAGTGTCGCAACTTATACTTGATGGGTTATTAGACCACCTTGTTTGGGGTCGGCGCTTTATAAGTCATGTGGGTCAAAGGGTTATTAGACCACCCTATTGGGGGTCGGCCATGTGGGTCAAAGGGTTATTAGACCACCCTATTGGGGGTCGGCCCACTCAGCATTATGTTATGTGGTTAAGTTCGAGCCTACATGAGTTAGGTAAAAAGGTAAGTCAAGTCAAGTATAAATAGAGTGCGGGAGGCACTCTATTTGCTCACTCTCACTTCTCACTCATGCACTCAAGGAGGAGTGGCGCATTTATGGAGGAGGAAGATCTGCTGCTAGGTTGTGTCTATCTCTCATGGTTGGTTCTATCATTGCTCTATCTATCTCTGAGGAAGTTATTGGGGTTTTTCACCTTTATGGTTTTCCCCAAGTAAATCTTTGTGTCTCTTGTGTGCTTGCATTATTGTATCCATGATTGATATGTTGTAGATATGATGTACATGTTGTTCTCTCAGTTAAGATCCTAGATCAGATTGAAGTAAATTCTAAAAATTTAACACTGCAGATGATAAATGATGGACATATTCTTGAACATGGGCATGGTATGACTTGGCAGTATTGACATGACGAGTATGACACCAATTCCTAATGCGACTGATGATGGAAATTTTCTTTGAATGACTCAAAGGAGTAACAAGACTCAAGAAGTAAGTGGAAATCAAGGACAAACAGATGACCCAAGTGTTGTATGCAAATGCAAATGAGTCCCATGTTTAAGAACGACTATGTACTGCCACTGAAAAAATATGTAACACAAAATATTTCCTTTTTCTCCATCATGAACGATGAGTGCCTCATGTGTTTTTTACGAGCTTGATGACGGTAACATGATGCTCGGTATAGCTCATCTCATAGATGATTCCAATCCCAAATATTTTTCAAACCTGGGATAGGAGGGGTTCGTCCCATGGCAGGCCCTTCAATGTAAGAGTTTAACGAGTCCATAGAAGGTAAACCCGGTCATCATTTCATGTTTAAAGAGTCTGAAAAGAACTAAAGAAGACTCCAACGTTCCTTTTTCGTAAAGTTAGCCTCATCGCCCGAAAAAGGGTAAAGCAACGCGAGAGAGGACTCTTCCAGTCATGATCGGTTGGAGTATACCTTTTTCGTAACTAGTGCCCCCTGGTCCGAAAAATGGGTAAACTATCACCAAGAAGATGACCATTCAAATACTTTTACAATTGTGAACGCAACAAGTTCGGTTGGCAATCTTTTCGTATTTCGAGAGCCTGAAAAGAGCGTAAAGGTAGACTCCAGGGGTTCCTTTTCCGTAGGAGTTTAACGAGCCCAGAAAAGTGATAAATCGTAACTTGGTGACGTATTCTCATAGTTTCAAGAGCACGAGAAAGAACAAAGAGTAAGCTCATTAATTGCAATCTATGAAAAAAATGGGTAAACGACAAAAACTTACAAGGGGCATTCATACCTGAGATGACTGTTCCAATATGAAAATGGCATAGAAAGGCACTTCGCAACTCCTTTACACTCAGAAACTAGGTCAAATAGTCAACCAAACGTTCAAATATAATAAAACTGATCCGAACTATAGCAAATAGCATAACGGCATCAAATATTTGAAAAAAAAATATTCCATTTGTTTTATAAATAGAAATAAAAACCAAATATAGTCAACATTGTTCTTTTGCCAAATTTGGGAGGAATAGTGCCATTTGCTGCCATATCTTCACTTGTTGATACCGGGAGCTACGATCAGTCGTTTCACCTGCCGTCAGGAACAGGTAACCCTAAACTTCAGCCAACAAAATCGTAGTGGTTTACAATTTTGATTTTCAGTCATTTTTTGGGGTTTTCGCATGATTTGGGAAGGGCCATTGCACCCTCGGCTCGTCGCAGTTGGCCCTTTCAGGAACTGCGACGAGACCGAGTCATCACGAGTATAGATGGACTGTGACGTCATCTCCCTGTTTTCAAAAATGGGGTGCGACGACGGTGACGTCCATCCCCAAACTCAAACAAAACTCAAAAGAGGGACTTTCAGTGGGTGAAGCAAGTCCTAACATTGTTAAAAACTTCTTGTTGACAGGTTCCAAGCATCCAAAATGGCTTTGGAATGGCGGGAAAGGGAATGCAAATTAGATGATGAACAAGCTGCCAATGATCCAAATTGTGTGGAAGCATTGAGAAACTGTGGGCTTCTCAAGTTCTTTCGCATTCAGGGGATGAGATCTCAACTTCCACTACTGATCCACATGCTCCAATGTTGGGATGCGGCCCTGCAATACTTCATGGTTGGTGAGCATGAGCTTCACATAGATGTCGAGGAAATCTATTTCCTGATTGGTTTGTCCCGAAGGTGGGACAATGTGACACTCATTGGATCATGCAGGAGTGATCGAACCATGGAAGATTTGATCCGACAACATTGTAGTCCCAATGCATGTGCATCTAGTGGGAATATTTGCATTAAAGATGTACGGGAGCGCCCATTGTGGGCCATTTTATTCACCATTACAAGGATGGCGAGGAGTCAAGCTCCTCACCTAACCACCAGAGCACAGATGCTTTATGCGGAGGACTTTTTGTCCCCAAAGATCTTCAACTGGTGCGAAGGGGTTCTCGCAAATGTACGAGCTCAGCTGACAAAGTGTTGACGGGGAGAGCTCAAGCAGTTCGACTATGGTTCTATAGTGATCTCGTTCTTGCTGGAATAGGTTCCCCATTTGCATCCTCGGGTACCACTAGAGGATAGGGACCTCAGAGACCCACACATGGCCAGGTGGACCGATGTGATCGCTAGGCATGGTGGGGGTCCTATCGTCGGATTCCCTCCTGAGTTCTTCACTTGGCTGGCGGGCCATTTACTGATGGTGGAGGACTTTCCATATAGTGACACTGACTTCACAGATGATCCAGACTTGCCACTGCCCGAGGGAGCAGCGTGGGGAGACCTAGGTAAGAACAAATGATCCTTGAACTTTTTAAGTTTTGTGCATTTATGATTTTTTTGATATAGAACTGACAGGTGAACAACATGTGTGTGCAGATGTGGAGCCTATATGACAGTGGGGACCTCTCTTCTAGCTAGGAGAGAGAGACGAGAGGGAGCGATGGTGGATCCAACTGTGCATGCCGCCATCCTGGAGATGGACAGAGTCTATGCCAACTTGAGTGGGTTGACACTGGTTGTTTCTGAGCCGACGGTAGATGAGGTGCCACAGCCTATGCAGGTGCACACGATTGGAGTGACTGCGCGCTTCAACGCACTGCTTCGCAAGGTTGCAAGAGCAGTGGACTATTTCCAGACTCAGTCGGCTAGGGCTTTTAGACCACCTAGGGTTGTACAGGCCATGCGATAGGTGTAGCTAGGGTTTTCACCCTAGCTTGTGCAAATGAGCACCTATTAAGGAGAAGGGCCTCCTTAGTAGCAGTTCAATAAATAGTAAATTTAAACAGTAAAACAGTTAAATCTAATCTAACATGTGCATAAAAAGACAATGACAATATGAGAGAAAGTTTTCTTTTTGTATTGTGATATAATCAAGATTACATTTACCTCAAGTGTTGAGGTTGGTGGAGCTCTTGCAGTAGTCCAGGAGGGCTGCTTCCGTGCTCCAATGGGTTGCTTCTCCTTCTCCAAGGTGTTTGAATAATGGGCCAAAAGGGGCACTCAAATGGGAAAAACTAGCTCAAATGGTAAGCTAGGGTTTCAAGAGTAATTTTGGCAGAGTGAGGATAGGAAATATTGTGGATGTGAAATGGGGAGCCTCCATCACCTATTTATAGGTTTTTAGTGGTGGAGTGTTGACCCATGGTTTTTGGCACCATATGGTTTAGGTCAATTGTATAGGGTTTTTGCTTCCTTTTTTCCTCTTTTTCCTCTTTTTTTTAATTCCTTTTTATTTGATTTTTGGGAATTTAGGGCCCTTTTAGAGGGTTTTTGCTATCTTTGGAGGAATTTTAAATTTCTTTGGGGGAAAAAAAGGGGTATTTTGGCCTTTTGGTGGCTTTTTAATGGTTTTTTAAGGGTTTGGAGGCAAATATGGGAGGAAATATAGACAAATGAGTCATGTAATGAGGGAGATGAGATGGTGAGCACTTTTTGGGTGTTAACAGATTGCCCCCTGATGTGTGAGGGCAGGATCTCATCGTATGGCCGATAAACATCATAGGTCTTTTATGGTTTTCCTGGGGAGTGGAGAAGAAAAGAAACGAACTAGAGCCCGAAACAATGGTCCCAAACAAACTGCAAAAACTAAAAAATACATGACCTCAATAATGAATGAGAAATAATCTCAATATAGGGACGAGGTGGGCATACCCATGCTCGTATCAAGATATCTAAAATAGCAATGAGGCCCGAAAAAGGGGACCTGAAAGATACATGGAGAACTACTGTGTACATCATAAGGGTCCAGAGGGGACACAAATCTGGGACATACGGTCGTTCTAACCATGTCTGAGCTGAAGAACCGATACACTGGAATAATAATAGTGGTGTTGAGTGTGGTACCAGAGGAATCGATGAACTGTAGGATCATAATGATGGGGAATCATACCCTCAAAGGTACACTGAACTGTAGCAGAACTGGGTACCCGAGGAAGAATATAAGTGGATGGCTTCCGAATACTGTCGCCAACGCAACCCGGATATCCGCGGGAACATATAACTGGATGTTCCAAAGTGACTCACCAATGTGCTAGAGTCGAGGGAAGTCCGGGGTCTTCAACAAATAACTGAAGGGATATATACCCTGCACGAATCTCAACGATGCGATCAAGGTGTTGAAGTCGATCATGTGAGAAACAACCATTCGGATAGGCACTGAGGACTCCACTCAAAATGGTCTGTAGGCACTCACCACAGATGGTGATGAGTCCAAGGCGCAGAGACCTCTGGGCCTATCCTCTGGAATAGATGGGCTGTCGTCGACAGAGGTAGACCTGCAACTAGCAAGGAAATGATGTTTCCTTGATAGGAGCACGAGGTGGATAACTGAAGTATGAGAGTACTGATGGTATGACTGACATACTGTGGAGGTGGGGAATAACTGGGAAAATAGAGTGGGTGGACTCAAACTTCCTTTGTTCAGAGTATGATGGTGGGGATGATCGGGCAGCATATGAAACTGAGTAGTGGGAAGGGGATCATAGCTTGAAGGGACCAAGGATGGTGACTGGAATAAGGTATACTCAAGTTGGTGTAGGATGGCAGGAGACTCCGAGGGTGGTATATCGCAGAATACTCTAAACAAAGGTGACTTTATGGGGGGTGCTGTCGAGATGAGGGATCATAGTGCCAAGAGGCTCCAATGGGGACTTCTTCATGGTTTAAGGAACTGAAATAAGTGTGCTCAAAATGGTACTGTCATGTGGATTTATACGATCCCAGGATAGTTCGTGCTCGTGATTGCTTTCAATTATAAGGAGTCTGAAAGTAATAAGAAGACTCTGAAAAAATGGAATGGTATCGTCGTGTGGATTTGTACAAGCCCAGGACGATGCATGCTCGTGGTTGCTTTCAATTTTAGAGAGTCTGAAAGCAATAAGAAGACTCCAAGGGGGTTCTTTTTTGTGTCTTATCCTCCAAGGCTCGAAAAAGCATAAAAGGATGCAATGAAGAACTCTTCTAGCGGGTGTGACTAGAGTATTCCTTGTTCGTAATTAGTCTACCAGGTCCAGAAAAGGGTTAAACTTATACCAGATAGATGCCCTTTCAGGTACTTGAACGAGCATGAAAGGAAGCAAGATTGCTCGGCGATCTTTTCATTCTTTTAGGAGTCAGAAAATAGCTTAACAGAAACTCCCTAAGTGCCTTTTTCATAAAGGACTTGTCCGGCCTGAAAAAAGGGATAAAATTATACCGAACAAAAGGAATGGACAAGCAAGAAGAGAGTGTTCAATCAAGGGACATCGATGAGAACCAACAACGAGGGTTGGGGGGGAATACTAGTGGGCCTCCTTGAGGGATGATGAATGGTGTCAAAATAATGAAATAATTGCAGTATGAACGGAGTGAATGGCTCATGTATAAATGTGTAACAATTTGATGGCGGCCGATGTGGTGCACAAACCGAGGCAGCAAGGTGTCGGGACACAATGTTGAAACTATTTCTGGTGAGAGCGAGAAATGATCTCAAGCATCATCACGAGCTCGAAAAACTGAATCCGATGATATAAAAAGACTCAAAAATGGATAACGGTTGAGGTGGCACACAAACTGAGATTACTAGGGGATGATGAAAAATGCCCGAAAAATAACGAGGTGAGAGCGAGAAATGATCTCAAGCATCATCACGGGCTCGAAAAACTGAATCCGATGGTATAAGGAATGCTAAAAACTGACAACAGACGATGTAGTGCACAAATCGGGATGGCGACGTGCATGGAAAAAATTTCAAAATAGGGGTTCGGAGAAAAATAGAAACCGAGTCGACCATTCTGAAGGTCTCATCATTTTGATTCCAGTGGTGGAAATGGTTTGGAAAATGGATTCTGTATGGATCCATAATAGCCAAATCAAGAAAAAATCAACTATCTATAAATAGTAAGTGGACCCATAATGCCAGGTGTCATTTGTGTGGTTGACTTTGATAGGAGAGTGTGGTGGGCCAGAGCGGAGTTGGCATTTATGGGTGATTGGACCGGTCAATTTCATTTCTGCGAGTTGCGGGTATTTCACCGAACTCATACCTTTAATTTTTTCTTGATTCGGGTGGGTAGTGGGTCCTCATGGGGGGTTGTACGGTCCACACGGGTGTGGATCACGGGTTTCGAGGCGATGGGCGCGATCTGTGATCACGACTGTGGCCTCCACACCTGCGATCCGGGATCATGGCTATGGCCTGGATAGTCGTGATCCACGCCCGTGGCAGGGGCCTGGACAGCCGCGATCCACGATCGCGATTGTGGCCTAGATAGCCACGATCTGGGATCACAGCTATGGCCCCCACAGGTGCGATCTACCACCGCGGCTGCAGTCCAGATAGCTGGGATTTGGGATCGCGACATTGGGCCCTACAGCCGCGCTCTGGATCGGGATTGTGGAGTCATACCAGGGGGGAATGATGGTTTATTTGATAATGTTCTGATGAGTTTTCATTGTGGGATTGACAGGATGCCAAGAGTACTTTGGAGAGAGCGTGAGATACCTGATGATCTGATGGACTACATACGGGATGACCGACATGTCCAGGGGACCTTGGGGCTGTACAGACTGTTGAAGTTCGCACAGGTGTCGATGATGCGTTCAGCATCACTACAGCTGAACAAGTTGGTGGACTTCTAGGAGCCTGATAGTCGGTGCTTCATGGTGTAGGGGGAGATACTGGAGCTCACCCTGGTGGACGTATACTTTTTTACGGGATTACCATGTTTGGGTAGGGTGGCGAATACGCAGCCACGGGTGTCCGCGGATGTGGACATGGAGGAGATGCTAGATCGGTACTGTTTTTCGATGGCAAGAGTGCATAAGAATGAACTCTTGATTTGTGACTTGAAGGAGCCATCATTTCAGGCGATTGCGGCATGTGTGGTCCGAGTGTTGGGGTCATAGGGGCCCAACTGGGTGTCTGGGGGACAGATGCAGCTGGTCGAGCGAGTACTGCAGGGGACCTACTTTGCTTGGGGCCAGATGTTCCTCACCTATGTTAGCTGAGATCGGCGAAGGTATCTGCAAAGGGGTTCTACTACAGGTCATTCCTATTCTTTTTCTTCATGGAGAGGGTTCTGACACTGCGACCGCGAGTGCCAGTCCGGGCTGGGGGTTTGAGGGAGACACGGATGGTGCAGTGGGGTGAGATGATGTGCCGACAGGGTGGGGGAGAGGTGGGGTGGTACTTCACGTAGGAGCTCTACTTGCAGTGGTTGCAGCTGCCGCTAACTTTTGATGACTATCTGTACAGTGGTATGGACTACCAGCAGGATCCAGAGGTGCCACGACCACCTGGGCAGTATTTGGGTCTGGATGGTATGTATCTAGCTTGTGCTTGATGTTTTTATATTGGATGTTTTGATGTTAGAGATATATGATGATTCTCACTAGTTGTGATTTGGTTTGATGCAAATGTGGGACCGCTGCCACCACCAAGGAATAGTGAGCGTCAGGGGAATATAAGAGTGCCATCCTTTCCATATCGGGGGGAGGTACGACAACAGGATGTCGAGGGGACTTTGGAGGCCTTGCAAGTTACCTTCGACCAGCTACTAGTTGGGGTCTCCAACGAGGGATGGAGAGAGTTGGATCGGGATGTGGTCGAGGCCTATCACGAGGCTCCACGAGATTGGCGGTCTATCTTGATTCAGGTGGTAGTTATGGCCGAGGAGAGGAGGGGTCAGGAGCGACAGGGGGATGAGGAGGATCCAGAGTAGGATCCGGAGGAGGATCGAGGAGAGTCGGGATTTTTTGTATATACGGCATGTATTTTATGACAGGGATGTTGTTGGGGCTCCTTGATGTATATTTTTTGTATAGCTGAGTGCTGGGACACTCATGACATGTATATGACAATGATATATTTATATATATATGCACATGGATGCATTTTTTGCGGTGATTATTTTGGTGTGCACACGTGGATGCGCTTGTATTGTCTTGTGTTATTTTTTTGCACGTGGATGCATATGATGTGTTATGATAGGCATGTGGATGCCCCTATATGGTTTTGTGTTATGTTATTGCACATGGATGCAAATGGTTTGTTATGATAGGCACGTGGATGCCCGTTGTTGTAGATGCAGTCTTTTTTGGGATTTTTATATGTTTTTTGATGTGATGATTATGCATGATGGATGATTTACATGGTGTGATTGATATGCCAATTGAGGATGTTGTTAGCCATTTGATCTGTGACACTATTCTGAGCTCTTGGGACATGGGTGAATGTTATGGATTCAAACTGTCAGCTTAGTTGTTTTGTGCGCAGGAACTTTCTGAAGAGGCAAGGATCACGCACCTGGTAGCAGTTGTTGAGCTGGGAGACAAGCAGCTGGGAGTCAAGGAACACATGAAGGTGACATATACCCATCTGAAGGGCAGCAGTCAAGAGACTAGTCACAGCATCATACTCAGCCTGGTTATTGGTAGCAGTGCCTATGCACATTCCGTCAAGGTGAATCAACTCATGTGAAGGGGAATATAAGATCCATCCTGTAGAGGCCAGGTTTGGAGACCAACGGCTTTCTCCATCGATGAAGCCAATGTAATAAGGTGGAAGATGTTCCATCTGTGATCATGCAAAAATGATGAATGTAAGGTTACGGTAAAAAAGTGGACAACAAAAAGAAAGCAAACTGTACAATACGGACCAACGGGTCCACCGGATTGTTAAGGATAAAAGCATTTAAGATACAACCCATTATGGGGGTTGCGCAAGGGATGGCCTTCTGAGTCAGTTAAACTATATGCCCCATGTCCAAGGAAAGTATGCACTATGTAAGGGCCTTGCCACATGGATTCAAACTTCCCTTTACCAGTCTTGTCATGAGCTTGGTCGTAAACGAGGACTAGATCGCCTTCATGGAAAGTTAGTGGGTGGACATGTTTGTCGTAACCAGCTTTGGAGCGGTTCTTGGCAGCTTCAATGGTTTGGAGGGTTGCGCGATGGTCTTCATCAGCTTGTTCTAACAATAGCTGACGTTGTTCAAGTGGTGAGGTGTCTGAGAGAAGCTCAATGGTGATGTGTAAGGTAGGTATCTGACACTCGATGGGGAGGACAGATTCGACACCATGAACTAAGTGAAAAGGGGTGAAACCGGGTGGCGATCTTATTTGGTACGGTAAGCCCATAATGCAGGGAAAAGAATGTGATGCCAATTGGACTTATGTCGGTCAATAGTGCATTGGAGGATGGTTTTCAAAATTTTGTTAATGACCTCAACTTGGTTGTTCCCTTAGGGGTAGTAAGCAGAGGCATACTGATCTTTGAACTTAAGGAGAGTTGAAAATTCTCGCCAAATGGCATCTTCAAAATGTGAACCATGGTCTGAGACAAGCTGGTTTGAGACCCTGAATCGTGTAATAACATGGTTAAAAAAGAAATGGATAGCAGTGTCAGCTTTACAGTTGAAGGTGGGCATGGCTTCAGCCCATTTGGTGAAGTAGTCGACGGCGACAATGATGCACTTATGGCCGTTTTCAGATGAGGGTTTACATTCCATAAAGTCGATGGCCCGTTTGCAAAACGGGCCAACGGTAACGACTGGGTGAAGTGGGGTGGGTGGTGTCCGGGCCTTAGGGGCAAAGAGTTGGAATTATGGAAATGCTTAACTGATGTGATGCAATCGGTAAACAGTTTGGGCCAGAAGTATCCGGCGTGGAAGACCTTCTCGGTGGTGGCCATCCCTAAGAAATTTCCACCGCAGGGTCCGCTATGTCAGTCGTTGAGGACTTGTTCAGCTTCCTCGCGTGTAAGGCAACGATGGAGGATAGTATCAACTCCTCGCCAGTAAATGACGTCGCCCAATAGGAGATACCGAGATGCGTGGTGATGGATACGGCGACGTCCATCGCGATTTATGTCTGGTCGAAACTTCTGCATGTGGAGGTATAGCAGAATATCACCGTACCATGGGTCATTTGATGAGATGATGAACAAATGATTGTCTGGTAACTCATAGGAGATTGGCGGGGATTCCAAAAGGGATGGGAAGTCGGTTATGAGTTGGGCAAGCCCGAGGGATTTAGTTCTCTTAGGGGTTGTGAAAGTTAGGTCATATTCTTGGAGGATAATTACCCATTTAGTGACACGACCTTGCAGCAGTCGCCGGTTCAAAAGGTAGACCATGGGGTTGGAGTTGGCGACAACTGTAGTATGACTGAGTAAAATGTAATGGCGCAATTTTTGTACGGAAAAGACGACAGCAAGGGCTAGTCTTTCCTCATATGGGTAACGTAGGGGTGGTCTAGACAAGGTTTGGATGACTAATAAATGACATGCTCCTAGCGAGCAACATCTTCTTGGACAAGGACCCCTGACATGGCATGATCGGATGTCGAGACATAAAGGATGAATTCCTAAGAGAAATCCGGAGGGGAGATCAAAGGGGATTGCATGATAGCATTTTTAAGGTCTTTGAATGTAGCTTGCGCCTGGTCATCCCAAAGAAATGGTATCTGGGTACGAAGCAGACGTAAGAAACCATGAACTATGGTGGAATAATTAGGAACAAAGCGGCGAAAGAAATTAGATTTCCCCTGTAAGCTCTGTAGCTGTCGGAGCGTGCATGGTGCGGGAAGGTCTAATATGGCTTGAACTTTGAGGGGGTCCACATCGATTCCTTTGTGGGAAACAATGAAACCTAACAACCGGCCTGCCGGAACACAAAAGACACACTTGAGTGGGTTTAAGTGGATCTGATACTTGCGACAACGCAGAAAAACTTGTTGGAGGTCATTAAGGTTGTCGGATCGTTTCTTGGAACATGTTGTGAGATCATCAAGATAGACTAATAGGATATGGACCAAGTCATGAAAACAATAGTTCATGGCCCACTGGAAGGTGGCGCCAGCATTCTTAAGGCCAAAAGGCATGACACGATAGGCAAAGGTGCCCCATGGGGTAGTGAAGGCAGTCTTGTATTGATCTTCCTTGCGGATCTGAATCTGGTTATACCCAGAGAAACCATCCATGAAGGATAGGACTTGATGCCCCGCACACGCATCGATGAGTTGGTCAATAATGGTGTGGGGAAGTTGTCTTTGGACATGCTCGGTTTAAATCTCGGAAGTCAGTACATACCTTGATGGTGCCTTGTTTTTTGTTAACAGGGACGGGGTTAGAAACCCAAGTGGTGTATGCAATAGGATAAATGAATCTTGCTGCACAAAGTTTCTCAATCTCTGCTTTAACGGCTGGGAGTTTTAATGGATGAATGGGGCGTTGTTTCTAGCGAACGGCGGGGCACATCTGGCCACATGTCAATGTGGTGCTCTATGATAGCAGGGTCAAGACCAGGCATTTCGGTGTAGGACCAGGCAAAGACATCGCGGAACTCCTAAAAACTCTTTTGTACTCTCTGATCTCGTACTCAGTGCAGGAGGCTCCTAACGTAATGAGTCCAGGAGCACCCGTTGGGGCAGAGATATCAATGTGGATTGTGGGTGAGATATTGGCCATGTTACCTTCCTCGAAGGCATCGGGAGCGGTAATGGGATCTTTAAACCAGTCGAATTTGGTGGGAAAGAAATATTTGGACTCAACCGAAAATTGGGTGGCTATGGTGGGGGAGGACGCCTCCGGGAGAAAATAGGAATGATGATGCATATCCTCCCAGGGGTAATCAGGTGCAGTAAGAGCCTCGAGAATCTCCTCATCATTGTGGAAACTTTGTGTCGTCAAATCCGTTGACGAGGGATCACTAGTAGTAGAGATCATATAAATGGTATTGACCTCTCCTGTTAGCGGAGATTCTGGGGGGTGGATATCTTCAATGGTGGGGGGAGCCGTCTCGAGGTCCAAGTTGTTCATCTCATAGAGAGAGGCTCTATAATCTGGGAGATCAGGACAGTGATGTGAGTAATGGCCGTAAATACCGCATATGGCACAAGGGTGTTTGGTACGCAGTGATTTATCACGAGGCTTAGGGGTAGGGTCGAGCTCAACAACCGGGATGTTGGGGTCGTCGTCAAGCATTTGCATGTGCTCTTGTAATGCGGGTAATTATGGACATTGATGGGTAGCATGGCCCAACTCATCACACAAAGAGCATTTTGGAGGAGCGTGAAACGCGGGGGTGTTTTTAACTGTTTTGGGCAGGGGTAGAGCGGTATACGGTTGTGGACCTCTGCCCCCAGTGTGCTTGATAAGAGGGGATGGATTGGTGGATGAGGAAGGAGTAGTGACACCGGGAGGTGGTTGACTAGTAGTGGTGATGGGTTGCACTAGTTGTAGGATGACATTTGGTGTCGGAGGTAAAACGAGAGGCATAAGATACCACACAGGTAGTCCTAAAGTTAACCCTGGGAGGCTGAGAGTGGCCATCACCGGGGCGCTTACTACTCCCAAAGGGGGGGAATAGGAAGGGGATTGTATGGATGGGTGTAACACCAACATGACTAGGTACCAACGGTTGTTGGGGTAGCAAAGGCAGTTGATGGTTGGGTGTTTGTGTATTGTGGGAGAGGGTACATAAGTCAGATATTTCGGTTGCTGGTGACGGGAGTGGAATAGATTGGAATGTGGAAGTCATCAGCGTATTTGAGTAAACTCCGGGTCCAACTTAGGAAACCAATGAGGTAGATGCACCGCAAACAGGTTGTTAAACCATGGGGAGAACGTTTTCGGGTGTAGCGGGGGAATTGGGGTCGTAATAGGTGAGTTCATCAATCTTGACCACTCGTCCTTCATGGGGGAACATCATGGTACGAAAAACGAATGAGGCAACCGCCCGCATGGCGTACATGTAACTACGGCCAATTAAGAGGTTATAATCAAGTTGGGGGTTGATGACCTCTATGTCAATAAGCACTATTTTACCATCCAACTAGACGTGGACATTAGCTAAGAGACCTTGGGGTTGAGCCGAACGGCCGTCGTAGGCTCGCAACACAGTGGTGGACTGCTGGAGAGTAGAGGATCCCAAATTCTGCCAAATGAATGTGGACATAACGCATGTAGAGGCACCCTCATCAATGATGAACCGATGGATCACAAGATTCCGAATGGAGACAGAAACTTGGACTGCTAATGTGGAAGGCAGGTGTGGTTCGGATTGCTCCAAATCAAAGGCCATCATTCGTGAATCGGTCGGGTCGATAGCACCAATGGCTGATAACAGAGTCTTGCGCTGTGTAGGACAATTTTTTAAGACCTCTAACGTAGACATGGTTGTGGGGGACTGAGATAAGTCATCCACACTGTTGTAATTAGACACAGCATGAGCATTGGTGTTATTGTTGAGGCGCCATCTAAGGGGGTCGGAGGTATGCGTAACGATTGATCGGTGGGAAGAGTTTAGTATTTTTTTCGGTGGGAGGGGATTCCGGGGTGGAGCCATATTGGTTTCGACGGGTTTGAAGGTTGACGTCGGTGGATGAAATCATTAATAAGTGATGGGTACCTGATTCTAGCATGGGGTGATCAAGAGTTGCATAAGTGATTTTTTGTTTTGGAGGCGCGTTTCCTTGAGGGGGAGCTAACGATTGAGTGTTCACCACACCTTGGGTTGGTAAAGGGTTCTGTAACACCAAGGGTTGAGTCTGAGGTGGTGGGGGGTTAGGTGGCACCTAAGGTTCCATGTGCCCTTGGTGGTGGGCATCATCAGTCCAGAGTTTCCATGCCCACTCCAAATGTGGGCAAGCATGTGTGTAATGGCCATAGACCCTGCAAATAGAACAAGCATGGTTCGTTCGCAAATTAGGGTTTTTAGCTTGTTTTGACGACCTATCGGGGTTTTGGTTGGAAAGTGCCGCGTTATTATTGTTTGGGGGATTAGGTGGCTGGCCGCCTTGGTCCAGAGGGGGGTTGTTCCTGCGGTTACGTCATTTTCCGCGTTTTTACTGGCCTTGTTGGCGTTGGTTGTTTTGGTTAGGCTGCAGATTTTGTTGCGCGTACACTTGCCCTTGGGCGGAAGGTGGGTTCTAGGGTTGTGCAGGTGTTGGACCTCGTGGGGGTTGTTGATATGTTTGTGTGACAGGTGGTTAATTTGCCGCAAGTGCTGTCTGTGACGGATAATAAGTGGGGGGGGCTTTAGAGGATACAGGAGCGTGCGCGACTTGTGGGTGGTAATATGGTTGAGGTGCAACCGGGGGAACGTAAGCAGGGGATGCATGGCCGAAGCACTTAGGTGGACATGAGGGTCCGTGGGAGTGGTGGTTATGCGCCATGGGAGCATACGAATTGATTTCTCTAGAGTGGGATGTAGCCCGCGAAAGGTCGGGGCCATTACTAGTATGTGTCATGGAAAAAGGCTGGTTATACGATGCAATACGGCCAATGATTCCATCGGCGGCATGGGATGCCCCCGGTGCATCGTTTTAGGAGGAATCATCACGGGGGGCGTCGGGTATAATGGTATATAGGTAACCGAACTAGGCATAGATAAGGTCAAACTACTGGGCTTTTAGGATGGCCTCTTCCTCGGACTGGGGTTGCTTGGATGCCACATCCTTAGCAATGATGGGTAGGAGAGATTTAAGAAACCAATCTAGGAAGATACAGTCATCTAACTTTATTTTGCACAGGCTTCGGTGTTGACGCCACTCATGAATGTGGTCAATGATGTGGGTGGTCGTATTCTGCCTGCAAGACAGTAGGATCTCAACTCCCGCATCATAAGGGACAGGTAACTGAAAGAACTACAGAAATGTCGAGGTGAGGGAAGTAAAGGTGGCATGGATCCCATGGGGCTACTCGATGTACCATTTGGCTGTAGAGCTAGTGAGAGTGCATTGTAACAGACGGAGGGGGACAGAGTCGTCCACTATGGAGTTGGAGGAACACCATAGATGGAAGGACATAATGTGGTTCTGGGGGTCTTCACCTGCCTTTCCGTCAAACTTAGTAATTCCTGATGGAAGTTTGGTGGGCATGTGAGGCCACGTAGGATTGTGTCTGATGGAATCGTTAGTCAGTCTGGACAGGTCAGGAAGGTTGAGACTAGCCATGAATGGAAAACTAGTAGAAGGATGTGACATACTGGTGGTGGCAGCCATGTTAGGGCCAATGCCCCCAAGTGTAGGGGTTGGGTTCATGTTGGGGATGTTTCCCCCAAGTGGGAGAGTTGCGTTCATGTTGGGGATGGTGCCCCCAAGTGGAGGAACGAAGGTGGTATGGGAGGGTCCTGTGCTGCCAAGTGTAGTGTGAGTCACTAGTTGGGTTGGGTTGGTATGCTAGCCACTAGAATTGGAACAGTGACCAGAATGGTGGGTGTGGGACCCATCGAGGGCATACCCAAAGTGGGTGTGGTGGCTGGGGTGGTTGTGTACGTTCCACTGAGAGTCCCTACAAATAAAGGGTTGGAAGTCATGCCAGCCATGGGGTTGGTTGGTGCAGTATAAGTAGGTTTTTTCGACTCTGGCTCATAATCAGATGTGAAATAAGGGGTGCCAGAATCAAGGGACGGAGCTCTATGGCACCGACGAACGGAGTCGAGTGATGAAGATCTAGGTCTATGACGAGTGGTGTCAAGTGATGAAGCTCTACGTCTATGACGGGTGATGTCAAGTGAACCGTGCTGCGGGGGATTGCCCCGGAGGCACTGAGAATGTCTCGGGGACTCAATGGTGATAGATGGTGTCAAGTATTTGGGGGTTTTGTCGAGTGAAAAATAGCTCAAAAACCCTAATGCAGCCGAGTGTGCAGAAGGAGAGCGCAAAAAATACGACACTTGGGCCTACAACTAGCTCAAAACACTCACTGTAACAGTTGTGCTACAATAAGCGGAGCGTCAACAACAATGGTCAGAATACCAACAAGCAGTAGGTTTCCTAAAAAATAAAAATAGTGGACTCGCTATACCAAAGGGAGGTAAGGGAGCATGCAAACACCTAGCTAAATAGTATTCTGTCTCAACCAGATATATCCTCTGCAAGGTGATGAAATCCAAGTCAAAAAATATGGATAGTAGAGCCAAGTGGCTAAACATATCCCCCTACCGGGAGGGAAACTGGGTAAGACAATCCTAGAAGAAAGGCAACTAAGATACCTCGTTCATGACACGTCCAGAAGAGGTGAATCTGCAGCTCCGATCCTATCACCGTGTGGGACTAAAAGGAATCACCACACGCAGACCAACGAGTAGGTAGCCTTCGGTTCCTGAATGGATTGCGGTATTCCACTCAGGCCTCCGGAACCAGTCTGGCTACTTCAAACCTCCTAAGGGAGAGGCCCTCTGATAAATTGGTTGTGACTGTGTCAAAAAATACTAGGGGATTTTGGTACCCTAAAGGACAACAACTATGTCTCAAGTGTAAGCGACCGAGGGGTGTTATTTGCATGCCTATCCCCCCTGTCCTACCTAACTACAATATTCTTATGTATTCCCCAAGTGGGGTTAGAATGTTGGTTGTGTTAAGTAATGTTTTAAGGCTCACTTGAATTAGGTGACAGAGTGTGTGCGTGTGAGGTAATGAGCCCAATCAAAAGTGCCATGGGGTGAGCAGCTTTTTAACCAATACTAAAAATGCAGAAATTTAACTTGCAATGCAAAATTTTCTTTTTTCCAATGTAAATGATTAAACTTAAAAAATCTATAAATGGAATAGAAAGCAAACTGCAGAAAAAGGTTGTAGGTAAGTGTGGCTACAGACAGAACAGGTGGCTGCGCAGGTGCATAAAATATTGCAGCAAAGTTATGGGTTCAAAAAAAAGGGTAAGAATGCAGAAAATAGATCGCGGGTTTGTGACTGAAATGGACGGCCTAGAGCGCAGCTGTACGGGTGAAACCTGCGATCGGATCGCGGGTCTATGGCCGAAAGGCACGGTTTGGGTGCCGTTGTAGGGCTAAATCCTGTGGGTGGATCGCGGGTCTATGGCCGAAACGCACGGTTTGGGGTGCCATTGTAGGGCTAAATCCCGTGGGTGGATCGCGGGTCTGGGGTCAAGAGGCACGGTCTGGGGCACAGCTAAAGGGGGAAGAGCTGCGGTCGGATCGCGGGTTTACGGCCACAATGCGCGCTTTGGAGCGTGGCAAAAGGGGCAGAAAGTCGTGGTCAGATCGTAGGTCTGGGGCTAAAAAATGTGGTCTGGGATGCGGGAAAGAGGTAGAAGGATGCGCTCGGGTCGCGGGAAATGAGAAAACGGTTGCGATCTAGATCGCGGAAAAATGGATGAAAACTGCGATTTGAGTCGCGGCTGCAAAGAACAGAACTGCGATCTGTGGCAGAAAACCCAACTGGCCGAAGCCACAGCCGAACAGGGAAAACAAAAAAATACTTGCAGAAAATAAAAACTTTTAAATTTTTACCCAGAAATTCAAAGGCCAATAGTGGAGTCGCCAAAATTGTAGCTAGAGTTTTCACCCTAGCTTGTGCAAATGAGCACCTATTAAGGAGAAGGGCCTCCTTAGTAGCAGTTCAACAAACAGTAAATTTAAACAGTAAAACAGTAAAATATAAGCTAGCACATGCATAAAAAGACAATGACAATATGAGAGAAAGTTTTCTTTTTGTATTGTGATATAGTCAAGATTACATTTACCTCAAGTGTTGAGGTTGGTGGAGCTCTTGCAGTAGTCCAGGAGGGTTGCTTCCGTGCTCCAATGGGTTCCTTCTCCTTCTCCAAGGTGTTTGAATAATGGGCCAAAAGGGGCACTCAAATGGGAAAAACTAGCTCAAATGGTAAGCTAGGGTTTCAAGAGTGATTTTGGCAGAGTGAGGATAGGAAAGATTGTGGATGTGAAATGGGGAGCCTCCATCACCTATTTAAATGGTAAGCTAGGGTTTCAAGAGTGATTTTGGCAGAGTGAGGATAGGAAATATTGTGGATGTGAAATGGGGAGCCTCCATCACCTATTTATAGGTTTTTAGTGGTGGAGTGTTGACCCATGGTTTTTGGCACCATATGGTTTAGGTCAATTGTATAGGGTTTTTGCTTCCTTTTTCCCTCTTTTTTCTCTTTTTTTTATTCCCTTTTATTTGATTTTTGGGAATTTAGGGCCCTTTTAGAGGGTCTTTGCTATCTTTGGAGGAATTTTAAATTATTTTGGGGGAAAAAAGGGGTATTTTGGCCTTTTGGTGGCTTTTTAATGGTTTTTTAAGGGTTTGGAGGCAAATATGGGAGGAAATATAGACAAATGAGTCATGTAATGAGGGAGATGAGATGGTGAGCACTTTTTGGGTGTTAACAATAGGCCACATATTGTCATTGTGTGTGTACTAAGAGGTTAGAGGCCTCAGATTTTGTACTACTGAAAGCTACGGAGCTTCATATTTTGTAGAGACTTACTGAAAGCTATCGTGCTTCAAACTTTTGTATCAGCACTACCTTTTTGAGATTATACTTATATATACAGACAGTCTAGCGATTTATACATTATGTGTTTCAAAAAATAATGATGTGATCTTGTTTATATGCTTTGCTTTGTATACGATGTATTATTTACATGTTGTGAATGCTTTTACATGTTATGAGTATCATGTGTGTGCAATGTACCAATCTAGAATGAAGTTGGCCATTGAGTCAACAACTGTGTTTAAATCTAGTGGAATGTGTAGGTATTGAACGGATTCAAATGACCTTTCCAGGAGACGAACTCATCTAAAGAGACGGAGTAAGGTAGGATCGCGGATAGCGTAAATCCGGTTAAAATGGGAAACCACCAATTGAGAATCCAAGTGGATGACAATGTGTCCATACCCAAGGAAATTGCATTGGTTAAGGTTCCAACAACTGCCTGGTATTCTACGACATTATTGGTTGCGAATCCAAGGCAACTTCCTCTTGAGTTGATGAGCTCACCTGTTGGGGAATATAGTACCCAGGCTACCGAAGCAAGGTTACGGGTATGCCAGCTGGTGCCGTCCATGAATCCGTAGCACATTGCCATCTGCACACGCAGACAGAACATGGTATAAGAAGCGGAAGCAATATCTAAAGACACTTAAAAATAAGCGCATCACACCACACAAAAACACGCCATGTACAATATATACATGAAAATTTATACATGAGAGGATTATGCATAGTACCTCTTCAAGTAAAACCCATTACGGGGTTCACCCAAAGATATTTCGTCGTAATCTTCAAGCTCGTAAGCTCATTTTTCCAAAACATGTTTGACAATGTAAGGTATGTGCCACATGGACTCGAACTTTCCTGCCCCTAGTTTGTCATGTCTCTGGTCGTATGTGAGGACCAAGTCACCCTTGTTGAAGATACGAGGTTCGACTGACTTGTCGTATTGAGCTTTGATGTGTTTCTTATGTGCTTCTTTAGCAAGAGCGGCATCTCGATGAGACTCGTCGAGTTTGTCTAAGTACAGGAAACGTTCTTCCTCGGTAGTAGTGTTAGGAAGAAGTTCGACAGTGAGTTGTAGAGACGGAATTTCACACTCTATAGGCAGGACAACCTCCAATCCATACACCAATTGAAAAGGAGTGAACCCTGTGGTGGTTTTAACGGAAGTTTTGGAGGCCTCGACCTGTCCGTTGGATTGTGGGTAGTAGGGTGTTGAATTTTCATGACGAAAACCCAATCTATCACTCAGTTCATCGACCATATGGTTCTGGAAGTGAGAACCATGGTCGGTCACTATCTCCTGCGGAACTCCAAACTGCGCTATTACATGATTGAACATGAAGAGTGCAGCGGTTTTGCCGTCGTTTTGGTATGTAGGAATTGCCTTGGCCCACTTTGTGAAGTAATC
The DNA here is from genome assembly GCA_027924585.1 of Larix kaempferi. Classification (NCBI taxonomy): domain Eukaryota; kingdom Viridiplantae; phylum Streptophyta; class Pinopsida; order Pinales; family Pinaceae; genus Larix; species Larix kaempferi. The sequence goes on from BSBM01001304.1 coordinate 993,990, forward strand.
CACAGCTACAATGATGTAACTATGCCCCCCGGCCGAGGTAGGCTTACAATGCATAAAATTGATGCCCCATTTTGCGAAGGGGCCCACGGCAATAACCGGGTGTAATGGGGCGGGGTGGGTGTGCTTCTTCGTATGGAAGTGTTGACATGGAGGACATCTCTTTATGGCCGCGATGCAATCTTTGAAGATAGTAGGCCAGTAATATCATGCGCACAAAATCTTTTGGGTTGTAGCCATCCCAGAGAGGTGACGGCCACATGCCCCAACGTGACGGTCATTTAGAACGTGTTCAGCCTCATCATGAGTTAGACAATGTCGAAGAATGGAATCGACACCACGGCGGTACAAAATATCACTGATGATCAAATAATACTTTGCATGGTGATGTATTCTATGACGGTCGTCACGTGACAGATGAGGATTGAAGCGTTGGGTTTGAAGATATAATGAAATATCTCCATAACACGGATCAGTCATACTGATGAGAAACAATGATTCGTCTGGAAAAGAGTCATTGTGCTCAACTTCTACATCAGAACGGGGAAGGTCACAAATAAGCTCAGCAAACACCAGGTACTTTTTGGACTTGGCTTTCTCAAAAAGAAGGTTGAATTCTTGCAGTATCACAATCCAGCGTGAGTACTTGCCCCTAAGCACCTGACGTGTCAGTACGTGGTACATGGGGTTCAAGTCGGTGATGACAGTGGTGGTGCGGAGCAAGATATAGTGGTGGAACGTTTGGATGGCGATGACCGCCACGAAAGCGAGTTTTTCGACATGTGAATATCTAGTTTCAATTTCAATGAGACCCTTACTTGCATAGTATATTACATGCTCCTGAGCGTTTTGATCTTCCTGTACCAAAACCATGGCGATAGTGGTAGCAGAAGCGGCGAGATATAAGATGTAATCTAATAAATAATTTGGCGGTTGGATTACGAGGGCATGCGTGATGGCATGTTTGATGCTGTCAAAGGATTTTTGTGCTTGATCGTCCCAAATGAACATGACGTCCTTCTTAAGCAATCTCATATACCTCTTCGTCTTTTCCGCGAAGTTGCAAACAAAATGCCGTAAATAAGTCGCCTTCCCTTGGATACTTTGAAGTTTCATCACATCGGTTGGAGATGGTAGGTTGACGATAGCCTCCACCTTTAAGGGATCGATGCGGATCCCATCCTTCGAGACGATAAATCCTAAGAGGCATCCAGATTCAACGCAAAAGATACACTTGTGAGGATTTAGATGGACATTGTATCATCTGCATCTGAGGAAAATGGCTATCAGATGATCCAATTGGAACTCACGCTGCTTTGAATGAGCAAGGAGATCATCCAGGTAAGGTTCCACAAAGTCCTTAATATCATTGAAGGCATACGACATGGCCCCCTGGAACATGGCACCAGTGTTTTTAAGGCCAAACGGGATTTTGCGATATTCAAATGTTCCCCAAGGAGAGATGAAAGCCGTCTTATGTTGGTCAGTTAGGTTGATCTCAATCTGGTTGTAACCAGAAAAGACATCCATGAATGAAAAGATGACTCTTCCGGCACTATTATTGATAATCTGGTCAATGAATGGGGTCGGGTAATTGTCCTTTGGAAAAACCTTGTTAAGGTCCCGATAATCGACACAGACTCGAATAGTGCCCTGCTTTTTTTTCACAGGGACGACGTTTGAGACCCAATCCATCAACGGGACAGGATAAATGAAACCATCCTTTAAGAGTTTTTCAATCTTTGCCTTGATTGCTGTAGTCTTCCGAGGGTGTACCGGTCGCAACTTTTGACGTACAGGTTTGATGTCGAGATAGGTTTTTATTCCGTGAGAAAAAATCATGGGGTCTATCCAGGCATCTCCTCATAGGACCAAGAAAATACGTCTCGGGATCGCTTGAATAAGGCCGTACCCGTAGCTATTTCTTCGGGGGAACACTTCTGGCCTATGCGAATGTGCTCCACTACACCAGGTTTTACCGAGATGTCTACCGGGGTGGTAGGCTCGATGTTGGACAAGTTACTCTCAGTGTCTGAAAGACATGTAAGTACAGGAGACTGGGGGAACGGGTAGATATCCGGTGAAAAGATGGCGCTGATGTTGTTCTCTATATACTCCAATAGTGGAAGAAAATACGACCTACGGTGGAGGTCATCCCAGGGACCATCATCAACATTCATTACTTCCATGATGGACTCATCTGACTGGAAATTCTAAAGCAAGAGATCGGGTAAGGGTGATTCCCATTGCAGAGAACAGGATGGGGAGGCCAAAGTTAAGTGGTCCTCTGGTGCTGACTAGATAGCCTCGTAAATGCATTCAGCGGGTGAAAGAGGCATCACATTCCCAATCATGTGTGTTGTGGCTTCATCCGGTACAAGCCAAGTATTAGCGGAGTGAGATGAAATCTCTATGGAGATCATGTTCACCGAGGCAACATGATTAGGGGGGTCCGAGATTGGAAAAACGCCCATGAGAGATGAATCTTTCAAAAGGCCAACCCCTATATTCTCATATTGTTTTGACGTTTGTCCAATAGAAGGAACATGGTCACCACGATGAGTAGTAGTGTCCGGTGTGCAAAAATCTAGTTGGTCGACAGTAACAATTCATCCTTGATGGGGGAATTGTACTATGCGGAAGATTGAAGAGGCTACCGCCTGCATGGCGTAAAACCAATTGCGACCAAGAAAGAGATTATAATCTATCGGGGCCGAGACCACCTCCACATTAATGGTTACGGTCTTTCCACCCAACTCAACTGCAAGAGCTTGTAGGATCCCATGAGGTTGAAAGCCACGTCCGTTGAATGCTTTCAACGTGGTAGGAGAGAGACTCAATTTGGGAGAGCCAATGGCTCTCCAACAGGCGATCGACATGACAGAAGTAGAGGCGCCTTCGTCCAAAATGGAGCAATGGACAATTTTCCCAGCAATGTTTGTAACTACTTGGAATGCGAGCTGATGGGAAAGACTCGGCTTGAAGTAGTCAAGTCGGAACATGATGGTATTCGAAGAATCAGGGTCAACTGCACCAATTGCAGCGAGGAGAGTTTTGCATTGATTGGGACAATTCTACAAAACTTCCAGCGTGGACATGGCACAAGGAGCTTGTGCCAAGTATTCTATGATATTGTAATTTTGCGTTTCCCAAGCATTAGGATTGAAAACTGCTTTTCGAATCGTGCTCTTGGGCGGTCGCAATATCAAATCTAAAGATGGCTTCTCAATGGTGAAAGAAGTCGACGGTACAATGACATCAGGTATAGAGTTGGAATTTTTTTCAGTATTGCTTCCAATGGGTTCTTTCGAAGGGACCAAGTCGTATGATCGCGAGCAAGTGTTCAAATTGATCGTTTCATTATGCACCATGAGAACATGCGCGGTATTGGATGGTTCCCCCTGGGCTGGGGGGGTTGAGCAATCATTTGCTGATTTTGAGTGGGAAACGGATCATTGAGGACTACGGGAGGTGTTTTACCCCTAAGAAACTTCTGAACTTCTTCTCTATGGGGAGACTCTTTGGAAAAATGATCGTCTCCACACAGTAAACAAGGAAATTTCAGTTTTTGTTTCTGTTTGGTGTCATCAGGAGTGCTCTTTTGTTCCTGCGGGGTGGAATACTTCTTAGGTTTCCCTTTGTTCTTCTTATTGCCGTCGAACTTCTGAGATGAAGCTGATTAGATAGAATTCACCTCTTCAGTTACAGTAGGAGTGGTTGGTTTGGTGGTGTTGTGCCCAGCTTGAGTTGGTAATGAGGAGGAACCATGAAGGCTCGATGATCGAACAGGCTGGGTGGTAAGGGATCCAATGATGCCATCAGTTTGGGGTCCCTTAGGAGGTTTCGTGGGGTCATAAGTGTCACGGGGTGCGTCAAGAAGAATCTCAAACAACGTGCCTGATTGAGCATAGACCAATTCTAGGTAATGGGCATGAGCGATAGCTTTCTCTTCAGTGATTGCACCGCCCATGGCAACATCTCGAGCTATGTGAGGGATGAGGGACTTCGTGAACCAATCTGCTAGGATTTGGTCTTGAATGGGAGCCTTAATCAAACATCTTGTCCTTCGCCACTCATGTATATGAGTAGCGGTATTCTGACAGAGAGAGGTAAGAATATCCGTACCAGTCTCGTACCGTATAGGCAGTTGGAAGTGAGTCAAGAAGTTCATAGAAAGAGACCCAAAATCATGAAAAGAATGTGGTGGTAGTTCAATATACCACTTTGTAGCCGAACCAGTGAGAGTCCGTTGAAACAACCTTAGACGGATCGAGTCGTCCATCAGAGAGTTGGATGAGCACCATAAATGGTATGTCATCACGTGGTGTTTAGGATCCTTGTCCGGCTTGCCATCAAACTTGGGGATATCCGATGGAAGTTTCACCAAAATCGGGGGCCAGTTAGTTCCGTGGTAGATGGGGTCATTCGTCAGTTGAGACAGATCGGGTAGGTCCAAAGTAGCCAAAAAGGGTAGTTTTTGATTAGGATGCAGATACTAGAAGTACTGATAAGGCATGTAAGGACCGGTAGGACCTCGTATCGATTGATTAAAAGGTGACCACGGGGTAAACTAACCATAGGGGGGTGTACCTCCCGGACCGTAAGGGGTCCGCCACCATAAGGTGGTCCATTCCAATAAGGTGGGGTTCCACCTCCACCACCGGTAGGAGGTGGAGGTCCACCGCCACCGCCGGGTGGAGGTGGAGGTCCACCGCCACCGCCGGGTGGAGGTGGAGGTCCATTACCGTAATAAGGTGGCCCGCCACTGCCTCCACCTGGAAAGGGTGGTGGACCACCTCCACCGCCAGAAGGAGGTGGTACTCCACCCCCTCCAGGAAGAGGATATGGTGGGTCTAATTATTATGGTGGTAGCGGTGGAGGCCCTCATCCCCATATTGGTTTATCGGACAATCCACTCGAGCGAACGCAAGCCAGATCTCCCTAGCTCAATGTGAGTCTAGAACAAATAAGACATGCTACGAATGAATTTCCTAGATCTACTTAAGGATCGAGTATTAGATGTGTTACCTTTCACTTCGCTATCATTTCTCCTGAATGTTGCTCCACGTCTCATGGTCATCGGATCCAAACTGCAAGATCTATCAAGACAAGAAACAAGAGAAACAAGTAAAGAGCATCTATACAATAAGAGATCTAAGTGAACAGTTAAGCAGGTAAACTAATCAATATCATTACACTCATGAACAATATTGGTGGAAAGCATTTGTATTACTGTAAAAATAGGGAAATAAATGGTAGAGATCTAGAACTACAACCAAGGCTTAACGCTGCAGCCCTTCTCCAACAAAGCCATTCGCCATTCCTCCTAAGGAAGCTTGATTCTCTCAAGGATGAGTAGAGATCTCTCCTGAGTGATTTCACTAGCATGTAGACACCATAGACTTCCTCCTTTTGGAGAGGGGTAGAGCTTCTCTTATATAGGACTAAGTGGATATGGTATGGATAGAATAGGTTGAGATATGGTAGGAGAGAGATAGGGGATCTTCCCAAGGTGTTAGGAATCGAGTACCAACTGCCCTAGAGGTCAGGGATAGGGCCCCAAGTCAGCAAGTTTTGAGAAGAACCTCGAAGAAGCTATTTTTTCCTATTAATGACTTCCTCGCACCCTGCAATGAAGCAAACTGTGACATAGCACGTTGCATGAGTGCAACCTGCGATGACCCCTCAAAACCTGGCATTAGAGAGATTTTGAGGTCAAAAAAGGGCCTCCTAAGAGATGTACTACAAAAATATGAGATATATTAAAATATTATGAATTGGGGGTTTTATGGGGTAGGTATATATGACAAGTCACCTCCCACACTATTTTCTATGCACAATATAAATAACCATGGTTGAGTTATTTTTCAAAATTCACTAGAAATAAAATTAATAAAATAAGACTACATTGATGTGACTAAGATTCATTGTAAATTCCCAAAAATGTATTGTCCTTTAACATTTATTTGTCTTGAACTTGCAAATGAAATTAAATAATAAAAAACATTTTTAAGAGCTTTTTTTTAATTTTATGTTGACTTTTTATATTTAGTACTTTTCTCATGAATTTAATAATGTAATTTAATTGAGAATTTATTTACTTGTAAAATGTCAATAATATTATTATAATCCATATTGCATTATTATTATTATTATTATTATTTATTAAATCTATTATTATTCTTTATTAGTTTGACATTATGTTATTAAATAGAATGGAGTGAATATATAATTTAAAATTAAAAACATAAAAATGATAATATATTATTTTATAAAAAAATGTGAAAGGACTTTCTTTATGAATTAAGAGTACTTCACTTGAAAATGACAATAATATTATTTTATGTGAAAATGTGAAAAGACATTCATTATGAGTACTTTACTTGAAAATGACAATAATATTATTTTATGAAAAGACTATCATTATGAGTACTTTACTTTATGACTTAAAGGTACTTACACCACTACCTTGGTTAACTATGTGTTTTCAGCCACCATAGAAAATTTGACAAATAAGCATTCTTAACTCATGCAATGCCACCTCACCAAGGGGGATGATGTCATCTATTAGAATGTGATTGGTTGTATTTTATAGTACATTTTCTTTGTTTTGAGGCCCTTTTTTTACCTCAAAATTTCTCTAATGTACAACTGGGTACAAATCCTCCCAGGTTAATCAATCAGTCAGGATATCCTCAGGGGTGTATACACTGAATCTCATGATGGGTAGATTTTAGGTGTAACAACAAACACCCAGGAACATGTGATATATTACCTAATTAAGGGTCTTATTGACTCTGAAACTCGCTACTCACATGTCAAGAAACTCGCTCTTGCGGCAGTCATTGTTGGGTTCAGGAAATGCCCCTTTTTGGCCACCTTTATTACATCATTTTGCCCTGATTCCATCCTACTTTCATGAGCTATATCCATGTCTTTTCCAGATCAATCAATGATATTGACAGGTATAATTTGTTATTGCCTTATTTATTTTTATGCCTAATATTGTTAAAGATTATGGATTTTAGTCCTTGGTTTATACTGATCTGTGTGATTTCATTTAGCCAAAATCTAAAGTGCAGGTGTATCAACTCAGTAGCGCCAGCTGTGACTCTTCAAGGCACCAGCTCATCATAACTCCAAGGGACAGCCCATCCTCCACACAAGCTGTATCAGATCCCCACTGTAATAGATTCCACTGAAGCAGGGCCTAGATGCGACAGACAGGTGGCATTCTAGCTGCTGAGTCTGTTGACCCATTAATGATCAAAACAAAAACCTCCTTCACAATTAACGGCCCTGTTTAATTCACTGTATCAGTTAGCTGTAACTCCGTAGCATGAAGATCATAGATCTTCATTGCTGCACGATTTTAGTGGATCTGAAACTGTATTTCATTTGTATAAATTCCAGAAGGCTCTCGTAGCCTGGGGTTGGACAATCATTACTTGTGTAAGCTCTAACAGATCATTGAGACTCACGATCTTCCATCAATAATATGAGAGCAGAGTTCTTCATTTCTGTGTCTTAATTTGCTGTGACTCTCGGCGTCTTTGTTAGAAGGCCAGGGCCTGCCTTCTCACAGAGATAGCCGGTTTAAGTAGGTAGAGTAGTTTAGTTTTACTTATGTTGTGTGGTGTGGAATGATTGCAGACATTATTGGTAGTTGTAACAGAGTTTAGCATTCCTTTCTAGTAGTTTGTAATTGCATCTTGAATAGCTGTAACAGAGTGGTGTGACAGTCGACTGTGTAGAATAATTTACTTAATTTGCATGTGTGTTTTAATCATCTGTGACAGCCAAGCTCAATTCCATTTATCTTCTAGTTGTCTATGCTTTCTAGGATTTCCATTAATTATCAATTAGAGTTCAAGCTTGTGTTTTAATTCTGGTTGTTGTTGTATCTTCAATTTCATTCATAGATTAGACAGATAATGGTAGAGTTACAGTAGTTACCGGATAGATCATTTTGGTAAAGATTGAATGTTGTAGTTTGATAATTATAGGATTTAACTTCTTGCAAAAGTAATCTAGTTTCATTTCATCATTAGATCATTAACTTGTTGGGTTGATTTCTGTAGGGAAGTTGCTTTCTTCTAGATTCTTAGATGTATGAATTAGATTAGTGTTCTTAGGGAATGAGTTGGTTGGACACATAGGTAGGATCATTATTTACATTCAGCAAATCAAGTGCTTGATCTGTTTATGCATAGACTGTGCTTATTTCCTTTGAAATAAAAGACCTTCCTGGGCTTGACAATTTATACTGACGATTATGTATGTTAGCTTTAATTAACTAACATATAGGGTGACCAAAATTTTGGCGCCATTGTAGGGGATGGTAATAGATAGACAGAGTTAGTAGTTGGTTTCATTTGATTTTATTTTAGTTCAATTTTTTACAGCATGCATGAATACAAGAAAAACAAATCGGGAACCCCCTTTGAATACTAACATTGCAGGTGGAAGAGGTCGAGGTCGTAATGCAGTTCAGGGAAGACACACATATATTGATGAGATAATTGCTAGAGCTGATTCTTCCACTAGACCTGTAGTGCTCTGATTTTTACGGCAGAGCACTATGTAAAATTTCAAGTTTAATTTTCTACGTTTTAAACTTTATCAGGTTATGGAAGAGAATTTCTAAGAATTTCTATGTGCCGAAATAACATTTAGTGTACTGTGGTGTTTTCACTAACCTTACATTCGAAATTTGAAATAAACAAACATATCGTTCCTTTCTTTTCAACAGCATAAGAATAGGTTTCACAACTTAGTAAATCAGTAAATAGCAGTGAATCAGTAAATAGTAAGTTTGCATGTTTACAGTAAGATTTAGCATAATAGTAAATAACGGAAATTACCTGATGCTGATGCTAACCGTAAGTTGTAGCAGGTTGTATAATCCCCTTAGACAGCCAAACTGAAGTGTCCACCCTACCGACCAGCTGTAATCTTGCTGGCCCTTGGAAATCAAAGGATTTCCAAGCCCCCGAGCCCACAATCTGATAATCCCGAGAGCAGTCTTTCCTTCTGTTCTCAAAATCTTTCTGTTCGCCAAACTTTCTGTTCTCCCAACTACTGTTCTCCAAACTTCTTTTCTTCCCCCAATCAAAAACCCTCCTCCACCTTCAACCTTCTCCCCCTCTATATACATGTCCATCCTCGAGAAGACCTTGGGCTTACTCCACCGCCCCAAACTCCCCCTCTCGAGCCCCTCAAACCTTTACTCCTTTCCCTAGTTCATTCATCCACGTCTCATTATAAAAATGTATAATTAATTACTCTTATGGAAAATTCATTTGGTTTTGGATTGACGGTCGTAATTATTTATTACGGTGGGAATTATCACCCCAAGGTTATCCATTCGGGACAAGTTTTATTAAATACAAGTCTATCCGCCATCCTTGATATTTTAATGTTATTAATGTAATTAATAAAATATTATATAATTAGTTGCCCCTTGTCAACTTGGACATGATGTGTCTTAATGATCCACCTTATCCGTCGAGACTACTTTAGCTTGAGGTTTAAATTCCAAGATTAACATTGAACAATTAAATATCCATTTTCCATCACATCACGGTTATTCCAAAAAGGATTATCTTATTATGGCTAACTTTGAAATGGAATTAATCACGCAATATTAATTTATAAATCAATATTTTAAATCTTACTTATATTGCATTTGTTACGATAGGGATATAAATGTTGCTGGAATATCATTTATTAATTAATAATAATAATTAAACCACCCTTTGACAATAATAAAAGGTGAATTAATCATATTATTCTTAATTATTTGTTTATCACATGGGTACCCTATCATCAACATAGCATCCTTGTTCTTATAAACAAAGCACTTGTGAGGGCTTAAACAATTTTACTAATTACTTAGACACTATCATTACCCTATTCACAACAGTTCTTCTATGACAATGTTAACTGACGATACTTGTCTTAGTTTATTATTACAATGTTTTCATATAATTACTAATTCACTTATTTACACATTGACAACCTAACCATTCATTACCTAAGTTTATTGATGTATCCTTAACTGAGTTATCTATGACATTTATACTACTATTCAAGCATGACAAGTATGTTATACACCAGTAATATTGTACACGTACAAGGTGTGCATGCATGTCCAGTGTATGCACATGTCGGACATGTACTATAAACAAACCCCATTCCGCCTATGCATACTTGCTAACTAACAATAGTATCTACCCCCATGCAGAAGAGCAAGCATAATCTATAGTATAATTACTTTAACATCCTCGGTTATTTAACAGTTAACCCTTTACGATTTAACATCATTGTCTTTATGTTTACATTAGTTTAATCAATCAAGTACAGGAAGGGTGCCTACTTCCACTAACTCGGAATCAAGGAATACTAAACCCTCAACAGTACTAACTAACACATCCTCCCATCATAACCTACGTCCAGCATCCTCCCTATCCTTCCTCTGCTAGTACAACAGTGGATGTCGGACTCACCGATCTGACCACATAGAACTTGAGAGCGATAGCGTCGGCTGAACAGCGGACCTATCCTCCCCTAGCAGGCATCCGACAATCGTCATCACAACAACATGGGGAGCGTGTCTCAGCACGGCCCTCCCACGACCTCGGGTCTCATGGAACATAGGGTGGGAAACACATCCATCCCTCTCAACATACTGGGCCTATGCCCTTATCGACTCATACTTGCTGCTATCGGGATTATCAGTTTGTGTTATCGTATCCTCATTTTGGCTGCTAAGGTTTGCTGTATGAACATGTTTTTCCTTTTCAATATATATCAGATCAAGTAACTGGCTATCCCATAGCCCATGTGTCCTGTAGGTTAGTGTTTTGCAAAATACAATTTATAGAAAGCATTTTCCATTGATCGCCAATTGATCCATGTTATCATTTTATTTCATGTAACCTTTTAGCTCATCATAGATGCATATGACATATAACATTTCAGCAATTCATATAAGAAGATGGTATCCACGTACCGAATCATATATTTCACATTTCATTAAGGAAAACATATAAACATATACTGAAATCGTAAAATAAGGAAATCATATGATAATCATGACATCATAACTGCATAACATAGTAACATCATAATCATGGTGAAATCATAAGACAGAGTAACATCATATAATGAGGTCCAATATAGTTTACTCAGTCGAGCTGAGTTCGACAAAATATATAAGAAGTAAAGTATGGTGTGTCTAACTAATAAATATGCCGAATCAAAATATGGGCATTACATACACCCACCCTTCGGGAAACTTCGTCCCGAAGTTATGGTCAAAATAGTGAGGGAAAATCTCGACGCATGGTCTCTGCATCCTCCCAGGTAGCAGACCCTGGGCTATACTTGTCCCATTGGACCTTAACTTGGTCCACATGGCGACTACGGAGCTGTCGAACCCTACGATCAAGTATACGTAATGGTTCAACCCTGAAGGTTCCCTCGTCCGAGACCTGCAATTCCTTCCAATGAATTTTGTGAGTCTCATCACCTATGTAATGTCGTAATACAGAAACATGAAATACATTATGAGTTTTATGCAAGTGGGGTGGCAGCGCGAGACGATAAGCAACTGGTCCGATCTTCTCCAGAATCTCAAATGGACCTATAAAGCGAGGTGACAACTTGGTACCCTTCCCAAACCGAATGGTACTTTTATTTGGTCTGATGCGAATAAATACACGATCCCCTACTCCATAAGTTCTATCTCATCTGTGTGCATCAGCGTAACTCTTTTGCCTATCCTGTGCTTCCTTCAGCCGCTGCCTAATCTGTATCACTTGCTCCTCCATTTCCTGAATCAATTCAGGCCCAATTAAAACTCGATCCTCTAACCTGTCCCAACTGAGTGGTGTCCTGCACGGCCTCCCATACAATGCCTGATATGGCGGCATACCAATGGAGCTGTGATGACTATTGTTGTATGCAAACTCCACTAAAGGAAGATATTTCTCCCACTGTGTATGTTGATCCATAACATACATCCTAAGCATGTCCTCCATCACTTGATTCACCCTCTCAGTCTGTCCATCTGTCTCGGGGTGATAAGCTGAGCTTAAGTTCAACTGTGTCCCTAATGCTGACTGCATGCTTGTCCAAAATCTGGAGGTGAACTTAGGGTCTCTGTCAGAGATTATCTTTTTAGGAACTCCATGAAGACGTACAATCTCATTTATGAATACCCTTGCCACATCTGTCACATCATAGGTGTCTCTGACTGGAATGAAGTGAGCACTTTTGGTCAGTTTGTCGACAACCACCAAAATAGCATTATGTCTCAGAGATGTGAGTGGTAATCCTACAACGAAGTCCATGGAAATGACTTCCCATTTAGTCATAGGAATATCGTGCGGTTGTAGGAGACCGGCCGGGTGACGATGATCTGCCTTAACTTGTTGACACTCAAGGCACTTCGAAACAAAATCCACTACATCCATCTTCATACTTGGCCAAAAGAAGAGTTGCTTCATGTCAGCATACATCTTCTTCACTCCTGGGTGCGCACAGTAATGCGATCTATGGGCCTCTCTAAGGATGGTTTCCCTGATATCACCTTCCTTAGGAACATACATCCTTCCTTGATACCGCAACAATCCATCTTCCTCAAGATGGTACCCATCATACTTCAATTCCTGTTTCTTTCCATTCTGAATAGCTGAGGTTACTTTTAGATACCAACTATCACCCAATAGTTGTCCTAGTACCCTTTCCCTCAAGTCAATCTTCAAGGGAATTAAGGAGAAAAGTCTCGGCCTTCGGCTTAGAGCGTCTGCCACCACATTCTCCTTTCCTTTGATATAAGAGATACCAAAGTCATACTCACTCATGAACTCACTCCATCGCCTTTGCCTAGCATTCAAATCCCTTTGGGTAAATATGTACTGCAAGCTCTGATGGTCTGTTTTAAGGGTGAAGCTTCTACCAACTAGGTAGTGCCTCCATAATTTTAGTGCCAACATTACTGCTGCCAATTCTAGATCATGCGTGGCATACTGCTCCTCATGAGGTTTCAACTTTCGAGATGCATAAGCTATTACCCCACCTTCCTGCATAACACCGCTCCTAATCCTTGCTTCGAGGCATCGGTGCATACCATGAAATCTTTATCCATGTCTGGTACCCGCAAGATCGGTGCACTTGTCAACAATCTTTTTAACTCTGTAAAAGCGGCATCGCATTCATCGGTCCATTCATACCGGATTCCCTTGCGTTGCAAGGTGGTAATAGGTTTTGCAATTTTATAAAATCCTTCCACAAACCTCCGGTAATAGCCTGCTAACCCCATGAAGCTGCGCACCTCATGAGCATTCCTTGGAATTGGCCAATCTTCAATGGCCTTTACCTTTTCTGGGTCTACAGAGATCCCTTCACCTGAGATGATGTGCCCTAAGTAGTGAATCTCCTTTTGGAAGAAGGAACACTTTGACAATTTACCGTAAAGTTTATGTTCCCTTAAGCATGTCAAGACTAACCGCAAGTGTTCCTCGTGCTCCTTCTCATTCTTAGAATAGATAAGAATATCATCTAAGAAGACCTGAACAAAGTGGTCCAAGTATTTTCGGAAGACCCCATTCATGAGGCTCATGAATACAGCTGGAGCATTGGTCAAACCAAATGGTACCACTACAAACTCGTAATGCCCAAATCGAGTTCGAAAGGCAGTCTTGGGAATGTCGCCTTCCTTGATCCTCAACTGGTGATACCCTGATCATAAATCAATTTTTGAGAAGATTGACGCACCTTTCATTTGATCAAAGAGGTCATCAATTCTAGGTATGGGATACCTGTTCTTCACGGTGGCCTTGTTCAAATCTCTGTAATCTATGCACAGTCGCAAAGATCCATCCTTCTTCTTAACGAAGATCACTGGTGCTCCCCATGGCGAGATACTAGGTCTAATCAGTCCCAAATCTAGCAACTCTTTTAACTGGATCTGTAACTCACGGAGCTCTGGAGTTGTCATTCTACAAGGAGTTTTTGAGATAGGTTCTGCACCAGGTTTTAGTTCGATTGTGAAATCGAGCTCTCTTTCTGGAGGTAGTCCTGGTAATTCCTTCGGAAATACATCCTTGAACTCAGAAAGCACTGGGTAAGAATTCAAGGAAGGTCCTTTACTATCGCTCACGGCCTCCACTACGAACAACTGGCATCCTTGTCTTAGGCATCGCTTAGCTTTCACCATAGAGATGAAACGGAGGGATACCTTCCTCTTCAAGCCTTGGATTTGAATTGTCCTTCCCTCGTCATCGAGGCACAACACCTTCTTTGCATAGCAGTCTATGAAAGCTCTATGGTCTTCTAACCAATCCATGCCAATAATGAGGTCATAAGTCCCCAAATTGGTGACATAAGCATCCAACTTAGTGGTGCAAACTCCTAAGTCAACCCCACAACCTCTCACTTTAAGACCTACTGGTTGCTTAGTTCCTGAAGCCATTTCAACCAGTTTGAAATCATCGTGCTCGTAGGCTGCCAACCCACATTTATCTAATGCAAATGGTGAAATAAAACTATCAGTTGCTCCTGGATCAAACAAAATTTTAAGTTTGACATTGTTTACATTACCAGTGGATTCTACTACGGTAGACTGATGTTCTGCCTGGTGGTTATGCACCGCTGCATGAATCCGATGACTGTTACCCGAACTATCCATGGGTGCCTTTCCTTCCCTGTGCCTGCTGCTTGACTGACCCTTGGGACAGTCTCGCTGGAAATGAGGACCTCCGCATCCCCAACAAGAGAGATTGGGAGGGGCTTGCCTGTTGCTCGAAGGAATCCTCTGAGATGAGTTCCTTCCCCTGGTTCCTCTAAAACCCCTTGCTCCTCTATAGGAACTTCCCTGCGTACGTCCCTGGCTTTGGTGGGTTGCGGATGATGCCTGCGAGATTGAGTTAACTGAAGTATTACCCCTCGGTGTGAACCTGTTACCGTAAGGAGGAGGCCTAGATTGTCCTCCCCTGAAGTAAGGGCGTGACGCCTTCCCTGTAACATACTGATTGGTTCCTGTCAACTTACTACCCCCTTTTCCATCTGACATATCAGCTGCATAACGAGCATACTCAACTGCCATGGCAACTGAAGTTGGCTTCCACATTCGCACAGCAGCTCTAATCTTGTAGTTAATTCCATACACAAAACGCTCTACCTGACAATCATCTGCCTCAAGGTAAGGAACATATTTTACCAGTTCCATAAATCGAGATTCATACTCCTCCACTGTCTTGTCTCCCTGTACTAAGGCATGGAGTGCACCTGCCTGTTCTTCCTTGTAATAATTTGGCAAATACTTCATGTGGAACCTCTCCTCGAACAGTTCCCAAGAAGTTGTAAGAGGGGTAAGGTGCAACTGCTTCTCGAGGTCTGACCACCAATTCAAAGCATCACCTTTAAGCTGAAAGACGGCCATCCTAGCCTTGGAACTAGATGTGTACTCATTCAATGCGAAGCATCTCTTCATGCCTTCCAGCCATGCTTCGGCATGCTTACCGGGTCGTCCTCCAGAAAACTCTGGAACCTTTATCTTTTGCAGCTCCCTCGATATGTCCTGAAGCGGTTCCAGTCTTGGGCCATGTGCCCTTTCAGAGTTCTCTCGACTCACTTGAGTGGTTTCCACCTCGGCGGCCTTTTCCGACTGCCTGTTCATCGTGGTCATAATAGCCTCCAATGACCTCATTATGATCTGCATTTCTGGTGTTGAGGTTGGTGGTGGCGGTGTTGGCGGAGGCGGAGGTGGTGGTGACGGTGGTCGACCTTGACCCCGACCTCGACCTCTGCGCGTTGTCACCATGATAGTTCCTGAGTTATTAAAATAAAATCACATCCTTAGTTGTTCAATCAAATATCCGCGGAACTAAAATGTAGGTATTCAATAACTTGCATCATGAGATAACAAATTGTCAAGATTAGCGCAGTAAAATCTCTAGTCATTTTTATTTAAACAATCTTGTCATGGTGTTCAGCTCGTCGTGCTGGTCTTAATGGTGTCTTGTTTTTTAGATTTCGGGTCTCTTTCATCCCTTCGACTAGGAGTTGAAATCTCGGCAAAATTTTTAATATCTCTATTTTAGTTAACTTTAAATGTTACACTTTAGTCTAAACAATTTAATTAACATTAATTGTTTAAACCTCAACCAATCATAGTTAAGTTTAATACTAAAAATTTAAAATTTCTATAAAACATATTTTTAACACCATATATTATAACAGAAAAGAAAAATTTATTTTTATAATATATATATTCTAACATATATTCTATGAGGGTATATAACAATAAATTTAAACTTTAATACCACATATATTATAACATAAAAAGTAAAATTAATTTTTATTTTTATTTTTTTATGATACATATATTCTTAACAAAATACGAAATAAATTTAATTTTATAAAACATACATTTTATCACATTAAATAATAATTTTAAACTTTAATACCACATATATCATAACATAAAAAGTAAAATTAATTTTTTTATGATACATATATTCTTAACAAAATACGAATAAATTTAAAAAACTTTAATACAAATAGGACATAGATTTATAAACCTTATACAAAATAGAACATAGATTTATAACCGAATATTTTTACCACGCGGCCTTTCACCGCCATGCAAAGAGCGAGTATGCATGGAGGACACGCGGTCTCTCCAAGCAACCCACCGCCCTCGGATAGTGGGGGAAACCCTAAATAGAGTCAATCCCCAAGGCGCGGCCATTTTCACCCTCTCTCCTGGAGTTTTAGCTCTGCAACTCAAATGCAAGCTGGCTTAGGGTTTTAGAAAGGAAGGAGCTCTCCATTTTCTACTGCAGAACACATGAAAAACATGTTCATACAGTGCGTGGTTGGCAAATCGAGTTTGGGTCTCGGTGGAAAAGGCAAACGCCCGGCGGTCATGGCTTTCTTTCTTATAGAAATATATTTGCGAACAGTGCATGATGGCTATGCGAACTGTGCGTGGTTTTTCTTGGCTATGAAGATTGCAGAAAATACTTCCATCATCCATGGAAGAAGATACCCTGGGTTTGGTAGAGCGCCTGGACTCGGACACGGCAGGCCGAATATTCAGTTACCTGGACGAACCCATTGATCTTGCTCGCCTTCTTACAGTTTCCGGTTCTTGCCGCCGAATGGTGGTTGAAGGTAGATGCTTTAAAGACCTCTGCATCAAAATCTCTCCGGAAGTATCCAGATTTGATTCTGTGATGGAAGAAGATAAAATGTGCATTTCTGGAGGACCAAGTTCAAGTAAAGGTTTTGAATGGACAAATTTGAATATGGAACATAGAGTCTATGGCAAGCTGGCCCGTGAACTTATTGAACCCCCCCTGTGGAAAAAAAGGTTGCATACGTGAGCCTATTTGTGCTTCCAGCACTGACAACTATTTGTGCTTCCAGCAGAGAATCATCTTGGGGGAGATCGACGTTTAGATGTGTGCAGAGGTAATTCATACTTCTCCTGTTGCGTATTCCTGCAAATGTGTGCCCACAGGTCCGCCCCCATATATATATATATTTGTCATCAGTTATAACTAGGGTTGCTTCCCACAAGCTGTTACTTGTGTAATTGATAAAATGCCCGGCATTAACTCTTGCAGATGATGAATAAAATCTACCTCGATGTGTACCAGACTCTGTAAAATGTCTGCTAGAACGCACATGTACAACAATTAACTCCAGCAAGTGTCATGTAGATTGCTGACTGCTATTGCAAATTTCATCAGGGTTGCAACATTTCCTATTTAAGGACATTGAGATGCAAATGGAATGTGAGGATGCATATGGAGATTTTCAGGTGCTGACAACGCCAGCCAAGAGTGCCCTTTATGTATGGGGATACAATGATAGTGGCCAGACAGCGCGGGTTGCTAGGCGACACCACTTACGTATTCCAGGGAATCTTGCTCCCAATCTCTTCAAGGCAAAGGGCGTTCAGAATCTTCAGTTGGTTGATATTGCATGCGGCCGTGAGCATACAGCAGCTGTGGCCTCTGATGGATCGTTATTCACTTGGGGTTCAAATTCATTTGGTCAATTTAGGAGATGGAAGCGAGGAGGACAGCAACGATCCTAAGAAGGTTGAAGCCTTATAGACAGAATTTGTGAAATCAGTAGCCTGTGGTACTCATTGTACTGCTGCCATTGCAGAACATCGTGAAAAGACGACTCAAGTTCCTCTTTGGTAACTGGTTGATGATAGACCAGAGTGCTAAATAGCTAAAAGCAGGTTGAAGAGAGAACTTATTTTATTTGGTCCTGGGCGTGCTGAATACTGGATGTGTCTGGCCGTAAGGTGCAGCACGAATCTCAACTGGGTGTGACTCAAACAGGTTGAATAGCGACCCGTGGGCAGTGGGGAACTTATAATATTTGGTAACTGGTGGGTTCTATAACTGAGGCCTGTTGGTCCTGGGCGTGAAGAGATAACAACTGTATGTGTGTGGCTGTAAGGTGCGGCATGAATCTCAACTGGGTTAATCGATACCAGGGCTATTAGATAACCTACCAGACTGTGGGGTCAAAACCAGGGATCAACTATCCACGCCTTTTCTGGGGAGCATTTTCTCCAAACACAATAATCAGCCAAGTTGATTGTGGTGCAACACACGTGGCAGCTTTGTCTGGAGATGGTGTCCTGCAGACATGGGGCTACAATGAATATGGTCAGCTCGGCAGAGGTTTTACTTGTGAAGGACTACAAGGTGCACGGATTATAAATGGATTTCTCAAATTCCTTGATGAAGCCCCTCAGAATGTGAAGATTACCCAAGTTGCTTGTGGAGAGTATCATACAGCAGCCATAGCAGACAACGGTGATGTGTAAGTCATCTCAAAATTTCAGTGAACTGAAAATTTGTGTTTATCTTGAAAAAATCATTATAGAGAAAATAAAGCGATGAATCACTTCTGGAAGAGTCATTTCATTTATGTTGCTGGAAGATATTCTGTTAGTAAAATGCTCCTTGCTTTTCTTGTTGATCTCGTGGTCCAAAGATTTGTGACATTTGAACTAATAAATTTTCTATCTTTGTGATTAATTGTAATGGAGTTTGATTTGTGCTTGTTAAATGTCATTCGAATTTGTTGAAAGTCTTGCAATGTTTATGCCCACAGAACATGCAGGTTCATGTGCTTTGAAACTATAAAAGGAAAGAACAGATATTTATACTAACAGAAGCATAAAGATCAAGAGATCTCAACAAGATGACCAAGAAACTCAAGATTTTTCTTTCATAGATAAAGATCCTTCAAATTACAATCTTAGATAAAGATGCTAGTAGTTTCTGCGAGGTGTTGATGACCGAGACTTCATTTAAAATCCCATAATTTTATTTACTGTCAGAAATAAATGACAATGATTTCCTCATTTCCTCCAACAAATTTGCATTTGTTTTTCAATATAACCCTCTGATTCTTTTAAATTTAGCGAATTTGCTCAAAATAGCTCAATATTTTGTCGGCAACAACTATTAATTTCTATATAAGCTCTTTTGTTTTTGTTGTAATTCCAATTTAATTTTCTTCTCTTATTTTTGTTCATGGATTCAACAGTAGTAGGAAATAGAACGGAAGGGGATAAATTGATGGAAGCCCTAAATAATTTGCATTTGTTTAGTGGTAGATTAACTATATAAAGAATGAAAATATAAATATATATATATATATATTTTTAATGTAATTGTTGTTATCATTGTGCAGGTACCTTGAAAGATGACTATGGCTGGAGGTCAAGTAGGTAAATTATCAAGTAAATTTTCTAGGTGAAGCATGAATAGGCCCGTAGGTTCAAGAGTCTGAACAAAGGCTCTGATACCATCTGTAGTGCTCTGATTTTTACGGCAGAGCACTATGTAAAATTTCAGGTTTAATTTTCTACGTTTTAAACTTTATCAGGTTATGGAAGAGAATTTCTAAGAATTTCTATGTGCCGAAATAACATTTAGTGTACTGTGGTGTTTTCACTAACCTTACATTCGAAATTTGAAATAAACAAACATATCGTTCCTTTCTTTTCAACAGCATAAGAATAGGTTTCACAACTTAGTAAATCAGTAAATAGCAGTGAATCAGTAAATAGTAAGTTTGCATGTTTACAGTAAGATTTAGCATAATAGTAAATAACGGAAATTACCTGATGCTGATGCTAACCGTAAGTTGTAGCAGGTTGTATAATCCCCTTAGACAGCCAAACTGAAGTGTCCACCCTACCGACCAGCTGTAATCTTGCTGGCCCTTGGAAATCAAAGGATTTCCAAGCCCCCGAGCCCACAATCTGATAATCCCGAGAGCAGTCTTTCCTTCTGTTCTCAAAATCTTTCTGTTCGCCAAACTTTCTGTTCTCCCAACTACTGTTCTCCAAACTTCTTTTCTTCCCCCAATCAAAAACCCTCCTCCACCTTCAACCTTCTCCCCCTCTATATACATGTCCATCCTCGAGAAGACCTTGGGCTTACTCCACCGCCCCAAACTCCCCCTCTCGAGCCCCTCAAACCTTTACTCCTTTCCCTAGTTCATTCATCCACGTCTCATTATAAAAATGTATAATTAATTACTCTTATGGAAAATTCATTTGGTTTTGGATTGACGGTCGTAATTATTTATTACGGTGGGAATTATCACCCCAAGGTTATCCATTCGGGACACGTTTTATTAAATACAAGTCTATCCGCCATCCTTGATATTTTAATGTTATTAATGTAATTAATAAAATATTATATAATTAGTTGCCCCTTGTCAACTTGGACATGATGTGTCTTAATGATCCACCTTATCCGTCGAGACTACTTTAGCTTGAGGTTTAAATTCCAAGATTAACATTGAACAATTAAATATCCATTTTCCATCACATCACGGTTATTCCAAAAAGGATTATCTTATTATGGCTAACTTTGAAATGGAATTAATCACGCAATATTAATTTATAAATCAATATTTTAAATCTTACTTATATTGCATTTGTTACGATAGGGATATAAATGTTGCTGGAATATCATTTATTAATTAATAATAATAATTAAACCACCCTTTGACAATAATAAAAGGTGAATTAATCATATTATTCTTAATTATTTGTTTATCACATGGGTACCCTATCATCAACATAGCATCCTTGTTCTTATAAACAAAGCACTTGTGAGGGCTTAAACAATTTTACTAATTACTTAGACACTATCATTACCCTATTCACAACAGTTCTTCTATGACAATGTTAACTGACGATACTTGTCTTAGTTTATTATTACAATGTTTTCATATAATTACTAATTCACTTATTTACACATTGACAACCTAACCATTCATTACCTAAGTTTATTGATGTATCCTTAACTGAGTTATCTATGACATTTATACTACTATTCAAGCATGACAAGTATGTTATACACCAGTAATATTGTACACGTACAAGGTGTGCATGCATGGCCAGTGTATGCACATGTCGGACATGTACTATAAACAAACCCCATTCCGCCTATGCATACTTGCTAACTAACAATAGTATCTACCCCCATGTAGAAGAGCAAGCATAATCTATAGTATAATTACTTTAACATCCTCGGTTATTTAACAGTTAACCCTTTACGATTTAACATCATTGTCTTTATGTTTACATTAGTTTAATCAATCAAGTACAGGAAGGGTGCCTACTTCTACTAACTCGGAATCAAGGAATACTAAACCCTCAACAGTACTAACTAACACATCCTCCCATCATAACCTACGTCCAGCATCCTCCCTATCCTTCCTCTGCTAGTACAACAGTGGATGTCGGACTCACCGATCTGACCACATAGAACTTGAGAGCGATAGCGTCGGCTGAACAGCGGACCTATCCTCCCCTAGCAGGCATCCGACAATCGTCATCACACCAACATGGGGAGCGTGTCTCAGCACGGCCCTCCCATGACCTCGGGTCTCATGGAACATAGGGTGGGAAACACATCCATCCCTCTCAACATACTGGGCCTACGCCCTTATCGACTCATACTTGCTGCTATCGGGATTATCAGTTTGTGTTATCGTATCCTCATTTTGGCTGCTAAGGTTTGCTGTATGAACATGTTTTTCCTTTTCAATATATATCAGATCAAGTAACTGGCTATCCCATAGCCCATGTGTCCTGTAGGTTAGTGTTTTGCAAAATACAATTTATAGAAAGCATTTTCCATTGATCGCCAATTGATCCATGTTATCATTTTATTTCATGTAACCTTTTAGCTCATCATAGATGCATATGACATATAACATTTCAGCAATTCATATAAGAAGATGGTATCCACGTACCGAATCATATATTTCACATTTCATTAAGGAAAACATATAAACATATACTGAAATCGTAAAATAAGGAAATCATATGATAATCATGACATCATAACTGCATAACATAGTAACATCATAATCATGGTGAAATCATAAGACAGAGTAACATCATATAATGAGGTCCAATATAGTTTACTCAGTCGAGATGAGTTCGACAAAATGTATAAGAAGTAAAGTATGGTGTGTCTAACTAATAAATATGCCGAATCAAAATATGGGCATTACAAGACCACCATGGAACTCTACAGGCAGGGGAAATTCTGTTCCTCCCAATCTTGAGCATTCAGCATCCACAGTGGAGAATAAAACGGGACCTTCAACTCTTGTTGCAGAAAGTAAACCTCCTGAAGAAAAGGGAAGTGTTGTAGGTGCACCAGATAGAGAGGATATTTATCATATTGACAGAACCAGAGTTACTAAAGAGGTGTGGTTGGAGACTCGCAGAATAGCAGAGGAAGAAAGAAGGCAAAGAGAAGAGAGGAGAAAAGAGGAATAAGGCAAAGCAGAGGAAGAATGCATAAAGGAATCTGTTGAATTTTGGACTAGAACCATGGCTGGTAGAGAACAGGGGGCCTATCTTTCAGACACCTAGAGCAGCTCCTATGAAGAATATCTCACCATCAGTTCTCCCGAATTTCCATGGTAAGTCCTCTGAGGATCCTGATGAGTTTCTTTTTGAGTTTGATATCCTCTGTCACAGCTATGATTACACCTCTAGTGCTCAGAAGCTGAAGCTATTCCCATCCACCTTGAAAGGAAATGATCTACACTGGTTCATGAGTCTGGGTCATGAGACCATTACTACTTGGGACCAAATGAAGAACACCTTCCTTTCTAAATATCAATAATATTGCAGAACTAGAGATAGAAAGAAAGAATTGTTCAAGATGGTTCAAAAGGATGAAGAGAGTTTGGAAGACTTTGTGGAGAGATTGTTGTACAATTTGCAAAGATCTAGTCATGCTGAGATTGGAAAGGATGTGCTCAAGATTATCTTGCTAAGAGGAATTAGAGAATATTGCCTTGATATTTTGAATCTGCTGGGGAAAGGGGATATCTCGAAGGAACCTTTTGAAAAGATTATTGAATTATGTCAAAGGTACTCCAAGGGATCTTCCAGAACCAGCAAACGAGACAAAGACCAAGACCAGGATGTCTTTACTAGGACTCAGAAGTCAGCTAGTGGAGGTGCCACTCGAGCAGAAATAGGTAACCTACTAGAGAACTTTAAAACAGACATGATGAGCTCCCTTTCCTCGGAGCTGGATGCCATGAGGGAAAAACAGAAACAAGTAGTAGAAGATCTTACACTTGGAGTATTATGTCCTAAATGTAGAAAGAAGCATCCACTAAAGGAGTGCCCGTTGTACAAAGCAGAGGTATGTAGGATATGTGAACTCGAGCATGATACTAAGGAGTGTCCTTCATTACCTAAGGTTAAAGCAGTCCTGCAGGCATCTATTTCGGATGTAGAGCCAGCATACTTTATGGCACAGAAGAAACCATGGCAGCCTGGAAACCAAGGTATGAATCCAGATCTAGCATTTTTCCTGCATAATGTGAATGGAATGAACAACATGCATAATATGAATACACAATTCCCTTCACATTATTCCAACAGCCAGTGGCATCCATCTCAAAACCCAATGCAAAATCCTAATTCATGGACACCATGGCCACAGCAGTCAAACCAAGCTCCTTGGAATTCCAACTAGAGAAACTCTTACCAAGGAAATAAATTTCCCCATCACTAGACTCAGTATCAATAGTAACCTCCTCAACAGTATCAGCAACCACAGCTCCCTTTCCAGAACAATGCCACACCCATGAATGCACCACTTCGACCACAACTACCTGCACAACCTAACCCAAACCCAAACAATAAAGCAGTCCATCAATTTCATACTGCCAACATGCCTGCATATTCCATCACTCAAATTCCCTGCAATGATATACAATTACGATCAAGAAGGGTGGTGGAGCCTATTATCACTGAGGATGTTTCACCCCCAGTGATTGCAACTGGATTAAATCAGCATTATGAAAACATGGTTAATTCAGCAATCCCCATTATTGAGGATGTTGATACTCCTACTGCAGCAGCAGCTGAAACTTAGGAAGCAATACACGATCTGTCACAGCCTACACAGTTGAATAGAGAACCAACGTACCCTGAATGATTGCAGCTGCAGAAAACAGTGGAACAGCCCCGATTTGATCTCGTGGGAGAGTTGAAAAAATTGTATGTTAAAATTCCACTGTTACAGGCCCTCCATGATGTGCCCATTCATGCTAAGACAGTTAAATATTTGTGTGTTAAGAAACCAGGAAGAAGGCCCAGGGATCCTCCCACTTTCCACGTGTTGGGAAAGCTTTCAGAATTGATAACGAGAAAGGCCCCTGTGGCAAAGTACGATGACCCTGAGAACCTGACTGTTACAGTGCACATAGGGAACACACAAATTCCAAATGTCTTGGTGGATTTGGGTGCAGCTATTAACGGTATGACCATAGAGACTCTGAAGAAATTGGGACTCACTAATCTTCGGCCAACCCCTACTTTTTTGGAACTTCCTGATAGATCAACAATCAAACCAGAAGGAATCCTAGATGACCTCGTAATTTTAGTTGACTCGTGGGAATACCCTGCGGATTTTTTGGTATTACAGCCAAAATATCAGTTGGGGGGACACCCACTAATCCTAGGAAGACCGTGGTTAGCCACAGCTGATGCTTATATCAGCTTCCGGTCAGGTTCTATGACTATTTCAGATGGAACTGGGATCAAGAATCTAACCCTGTACCCTCCAACTCGACCAAGCATAGAAGCTGAAACTCCATTGTGGGAAGATTTGGAGGAGGAAGAGGGTGTGCAGCCACTATTAACCATAGGGAGAGCCTTGACATTTAAAGATGAAACAGAGTATGATGCCATTAATAGCTTCATCAGTGAGCCCACGTCAGTCAATAAGAATGTCTATTAGATCTTGGACAGTACTTTAGCTGCAACAGAACAAGAAAATCTTACAGAAGAGACCCTGATCGATGATGATAATTTAATTCCAGTACTTAAGAATTCAAAGAGTGTTCCAGTGGAAATTGAGCCAGGAAAAACATTGAATATCAATCCTAATCTGGCATCTAGCGAGATGGAACAGCTAGTCACTCTGTTGAAATGGCGTAGGGGAGATTTTGCTTGGGAGTACACAGACATGAAAGGAATTCCTTCTCATCTGTGCACTTATCACATCTATATTAAGAGCAACTCTAGGCATGTATGCCAACCCCAATGAAGGATGAACCCGAACCTGAGAGACATAGTGAAAGAGGAAATCCAAAAACTCTTGGAAGCTGGATTCATATATCCAATTTCAGACAGTGAGTGGGTTTCTCCACTTGTGATCATGCCAAAGAAGAATGGGAAATGGAGGGTCTGCGTGGATTACAGAGAATTGAACAAGGCAACGCAGAAGGACCATTTCCCCTTACCTTTCATTGATCAGGTCCTTGATACCTTGTCTGGGAAGAAGTATTTCTCTTTTCTGGATGGCTTTAGTGGTTATAACCAGATTCAGATTGCTCCAGAAGATCAAGACAAAACCACTTTCACCTGTCCTTGGGGGACTTTTGCATACCGAGTACTTCCTTTTGGGTTGTGCAACGCACCAGCTACATTTCAGAGAGCAGTGATTGGAATCTTTTCAGAAATGGTGAATGATTACATGGAAATTTTTATGGATGACTTTACTCCATATGGTGACAGTTATGAAGAAGCACTGAAGAACTTAGAAAAGGTCTTGAAACACTGTGAACAAAGCCATCTCTCTTTGAGCACTAAAAAGTGCCACATGATGATGAGTGAAGGCATAGTGCTGGGGAACTTCATCTCTTCTGATGGTATCCAGGTAGATCCATCCAAAATCAAGGTAATTGAAAACATACCAACTCTTGGGACACAGAAGGATGTACATAGCTTCTTGGGTCATGCTGGCTACTATAGAAGATCTATAGAAAAATTTTCCAAGATAGCTTCTCCTTTGTTCACTTTGTTGATGAAGGATGCACAGTTTGTCTGGAATGATGCATGCCAAACAGCGTTTAATGAGATAAAGAAGAGGTTTTCTACAGCACCCATATTACGCGTACCCAATTGGGCTCTGCCTTTTCACATTACTTCAGATGCTTCAAACACTGCCATTGGAGCAGTCTTGGGACAGCAGGAAGGTAATGCTCCTTATGCTATTTACTACATTAGTAAAAATATGTCTCCTACTGAACTGAATTATACTGTCACAGAAAAAGAATTTCTTGCCATTGTTTATGCCATCAATAAGTTTAGACATTATATTACTGGATATTCTACTTTTGTGCACACTTACCATTCTGCTATCAAGTATTTAATGAATAAACCAGTCACGAATGCTAGAGTTACTAGATGGTTGTTACTGTTATAGGAATTTGATATTACAATTATTGATAGACTAGGAAAGGAAAATGTTGTTGCAGATTTTTTATCTCGACTTACTAATAGTGATGACAATTTACCAGTTGAAGATTCATTCCCTGACGAACATTTGTTTGCAGTATCAGCTCATTCCCCATGGTATCCAGATATTGCTAACTTTTTTGCTGCGGAT
Organism: Larix kaempferi; assembly: GCA_027924585.1. Taxonomy (NCBI): domain Eukaryota; kingdom Viridiplantae; phylum Streptophyta; class Pinopsida; order Pinales; family Pinaceae; genus Larix; species Larix kaempferi. The sequence continues at coordinate 1,020,986 of BSBM01001304.1, forward strand.
AAGCTTCCAGCACATCTGTCCAAGAGAGAAAGAAGGAAGATCATACAACACGATGCTAGGTACTGCTGGATTGATGGCCATCTTTTCTACACAGGGCTTGATTTAGAAATCAGAAGATGTGTTAGAGAAGATGAAATCTTCAACATTCTTAAATCTTGCCATGATGAGCCCTGTGGGGGACATTTTGCTGACAAAAGGACAGGTCATAAAGTTTTGAGAATGGGCTATTTCTGGCCTACATTGTTATGGGATGCGAAGAAGTATGTTCAGGCATGTGATAGCTACCAAAGGATGGGCCAACCCAACAGATGAGATGAGATGCCTTTACAGCCACAGCTTGTGGTTGAACCATTTGATAGGTTGGCTCTAGATTTTGTAGGGCCTATCAACCCTCCCTCAAAGCAAAAAGTTCATATCTTGGTTTGCACGGACTACATGACTAAATGGGTAGAAGTTGTAGCTTTGGTCAAGGCCAATGATCGGGATGTGATTGATTTCCTGTATGAAGAGATGTTTACTCGGTTTGGAGTGCCTAAGGATATCATTACAGACGGTGGACCACAGTTTGTATCTCACAAGCTGAAAGCAATGTTGCAGAAATTTCATATTCAGCACAGAATAACCTCACCATATCATCCACAGGCCAATGGGCAGGTGGAGAGCACAAACAAGGTTATTGAGGCTATTTTGACAAAAACAGTGAAGAGCCATCATAAAGATTGGGCTGAAAGACTTCCAGAGGCACTATGGGCCTATTGTACCACTTGGCGTAACACCACTGGTTTTTCCCCATATGAGATAGTATATGACAAGAACGTTGTTTTCCCAATTGAATTTGAAATCAAAACTTTAAAAACAGTTGTTGAAGCAAATCTAGATTTATCATAAGCACAGAGGAATCAACTGAATCAACTCAATGAATTGGATGAGAAGCACACAGCTGCAGTACATCATACAGCTTTAATCCAACAACAGCGCTCTAGATGGCATGACAGATTTATAAAGAAAAGAGTCTTCCAGGAAGGAGATTGGGCCCTGTTGTATGATTCACGATTTAGGAGGGACTTTAAAGGCAAATTGCGCACCCGTTGGTTGGGACCCTATCAGATAGATCGGATATTTGAGAATGGAACAGTCTGGTTGATCACCATTGACGAGAACAAGGTACCATTATTTGCAAATGGTCATCGGATACGACTGTATCACAGGTTGATCTTAAGGGAGGCTTTTATTTCACAAGTTGCAGCTAATCCAAAGTATCAGTTAACGTCGGGACAGGGATTTTTAAACCCTATGAATTCCTAAAAGTTGCATTTTCCACACATATTTTTGTACATAAATAATCGGTTTTTCTTTCATTCTGTATTTTATCTATTTTTAATTTTTCTTGCACTTGATCAGTTTGTTTGAAGAACTGTGTGCAGGAACTTATTGGAGGAGCAGCAGTCGTGACTGGGCCAGACGACTGCAGACACTCCATATTTGTTCCTGATCTAATAAAGCTCTTTGAAAAACATGGATAATTCGTGGTCCTCCACAGATAAAATTTTCTTATACTACAGTCTGACGCAGCTGCGACTCCGCCACATTTTCCCGTTCTGCCAAAATTCGCAGCTGCAACTTTGCCACTTCTCCTTTGCTTCACTTTTCCACAGCTGAGACTTCGCCACTTTTGCTCATTCGGCCAATTTCCGCAGCTGTGACTCCATTATTTCTGCTTATCTTTCTAAATTGACAGCTGCTACTCCGCCATTTCCGCCTCATTTTTACTCCTTCCCAGCAACTGAGACTCTGCTACCTTTGTCCATTCCGCTAAATCCAGTAGCTGAGACTCCGCTACCTTTGTCCATTCCACCAAATCCAGCAGCTGAGACTCTGCTACCTTTGTCCATTCCGCTAAACATAGCATCTGCGACTCTGCTATCCTTGTTTAATTCTCCTAAACTTAGCAGCCGCTATTCCGCTCTTTCCAATTCATTCTCGCTCCTTCCGTACAGCTGCAACTCCGCCATTTTCGCTTATTTTGCTAAATTTTGCAGCTGATACTCTGCCAGTTTGCCTGCTCTCCGATTAATGATGCTAATAATGATGTGACTAGGCATTAGTTTTAGCGCTCGCTCCACGAGGTCCAATTATGATCCACCATGAAGGAAATTTTGGATGCCTTGAGTAATTGTCATCATGAGTGGCAGTGGCCACGTCACTTTGGCACATGTGCACTTCTACCCGCAAGGACGATGGCCGGCTGTAATGATTAATCCATGGCTCAAACTCATAAACGCAAGGTACGGATCCCATCTTTTACATGATTTGGCAGAAAATTAATACGGTAATAATGATTATGTCCTGTCACAACCCTCGATTAATGAACCCATGCGAATTACACTTTAAGAATTATGTTAAGGTCATAATTGTAATTACTCTCCATCACCTTACCCGATTTTGCACCTGTTACTCCTATCCGCCAACTTCATCGTGGCACAGACTGGCCTAAAACCCGATTTTTGAACCCCAATGACCCTTTGCATGTTCGTAAGCTGCAACTTTCCACTTCTAAACCGGAAATTGTTGAATTTTGAACCTTGAGGAGAGATTAAAATGGGAAACCCAGTCAGACATGAACCAGTAAATACAGACGTTGTATGTTCCAATGCAGAGGTTCTTAATATTTTCATAGCAGCAGGTTGGATGGCATATTTTGAACGGTTGAATGGATTTCACACAGAAACCGCATTGCAATTTTCCCTCAACTTGAATGATACTCACTCTGAGGTGACAGGACTGCGCGTTGATGCTACAGAGGAAATCATATTTGAATTTATTGGTTTACCCATGGTTGGGAAGAGGCTATTTGGATGGAAGGTACATAATGCAAATGCGGTGAGGGATTTTTTGTCAGTGGGAGAGCAGGTCATTCCAAAGCGTTGTGGGCTAGAGCTGGTTTCCTTACCACCACCCTGGAATCAAGTAGCAATCTTTGTGAAAGATATATTTCTTGTGGAGGTAGGTACCAAGTTGTTTCCTTTTCTGAACTTCCCTTACTGTCTCATTTGCGCCATGGTCATTTAGTAAATATACCATCCTATCTGCTTAAAGCCTTACAAACCATGGCTGGATATACAAGAACCGCCCAGCACCCAGTTTCCTCCCTTACTAATCATGGTTTGATTAAATTACTCGTCCTAAGAGCCATTGCAATTCGTAATTTAACCTAGGAGCAATTTTTGGCTGGAGATGCACCAATCATACAACCCGTATTAGAAGTGGGGGGCACTGGTGAAGATAGTGAGGACTGGAGTTCCTCAAACCTAGTTGGGGGAGAGGCTGGAGCAACAGAAAACCAGGCCAATGATGAAGGGGAAGTAAATAAAGGAGAGGCAGCAGTAACAGGAAACCCTATAGTAGGGGAAATTGTGATGGAATCAATGGAACAGGAGGAAGAAAGAGTATAATGTGTAACTACAGAAGGAGATATTCAATTAAAAGAAGTTGAAATTGGAGCAGTTGTTGAAACTGTGACAATTGAAGCTGCAATTGCAGGAGCAGAAATTCAAAGGGAAGGACATTAGACAATAGAAGAAGGGATTGTGGAAGTTTTGGAAGTTGAATCCTCTTCATAAATAAGGGGTACTATTATTGAAGAAGAAAAGATTAAGGTAGGGACCCCTGTGTCAAAGAAATGAAGAGTAAGATCGGGAAACAGGAGCCAGACACCTACTGCAACAAAGAAAAGGAAAATCAGAACTGTTAAAGCACCAATAGTAGCAGGCATGGAGGAACACCCAGTGGAAATGGTGAGAAGAAGGACTCGATCAGCAGCAGCAAAAGAAGCAGTTGTGATAGAAAAAACAACAGAGGAAGTGGAGACAATGGATGCAACTGGGGGTAATATTGAATCACCCCTAGCAGAGGTAGCAGAAGTAGCAAGGGAAACAGCAGCAGTCAGAGAGAATAGGGAACCATCTTGGGTGGAGAAACTACCTATGACAGGAATAGATTTAGAGATTCCCATTTTAAACCCTAAGTCATCTACTGTTATGCAGGAACCTCCCAGAGAAGAACCCCAAATTGAAAATCTCCTGCTTGAAAATGAACTATTAAAAGAAGAGGTGCATATATTGCGAAATGAGCTGGAAAGATGGAAGGGAGTAGTTGGAAAACAAGCTTAGAAAAATTTAAACACTTTAGCAAATGCTCCAAATTTGTTGGAAAATCCATCTTTTGCATTTGAAAATGAGGAGTATGGGGAGACTGTTTGTCCAGAGTGTGGAGATATATTTTCTGCAGTAGGACACAGAGTTGTTGTGTTGGGACTTTCATCACAAAATCATGTACAGATAGAGGAGGTGGAAGAAGGAATGCCAGGAATCGAATTGATAGGGGAAAATGAGCCAAGAATTGAAGAGATCCCTAATTTCAATTTAGGGGATGAAACAGTACAGTCCCATCCATCAGGGGATATTGAGATTCTTTAGGACCAGTCTCATCAGTTAGAAAAATCTGATATAAACAAGAAACAATCTCAGCAGTTTAAAGAGGAACAGGGGACTGTTACACAAGAACCAGTACCCTTGAAAATGTTTAGTGAAGCTGCAATTCAGACAGCAACATTTGATATCAAGGATCAGGAGGAAAACATTGTTACACAAGAACCAGTGCTTCCAAAATCATTTGCTACTGTGGCAACACAGACTGAGCTATCTGAGATTGAAATAGAGAACGAGGGTGTTGTCACACAAGAACCAGCATCCCTAAGAATATTGACTGAGACTGTAACACAGGCTGAGGAAACTGAGGTGGATATGGAAATAAAGAATGTTTCTACACAAGAACCAGCATCTCTAAAACCCATGGTTGAGACTGCACTACATGCACAGACCACTGCAACCCCACTAGAGGATGAAACTGTCACAGTGCCAAGGCAAGGTAAGGAAGTCATTTATCTGGATTCTGATGATGAGAAGGAGGTAGAAGACAGAAAGATTCAATGGTTGGAAAAGAAGTTTCTATGGTTAAATCTCAAATTGGATAAATGCCTCAAGTGGAGTGAACATTTCAGAACAGGTATGATCTCTCTCCAGGAACATAGGAATGTCATTAAGGGATTGAGATAAAAGTGGGCTGAGAAGTTATTCTTCCAGAAACTCCGGTGGGAGAAACTTCAAGAAAAATTGGAAGGATTGAAGAAACTTAAGTCCTTGCAACAAGAAAAAGATAAAATGTACACTCTCTCCATAGAATTGTTGAGTTGCAGGGCTCCATCCCCCTCTTACCTTGTTTTTCTCCATGAGCAGACAACCTTATTACAATTAAGAGCTCTCAAGGATGGGAGATCATTTGATTTGACAACAGCTACTCAGTTTCTGGAGACTTTTCTGAAGAGTGACTTTGAGGACCAACATTTGTTATGTGAATTGTATTTACATGACAGGGTTTGCTACATTGACTTTCCATCTAATCCTTTACCTATTCTAGGGGATATTCAGCTGAGGGAATTTGCCTCCTTTGTCATTAATCATGTAATATGGCGAGATGCTTTCCAAACCATCCTTAGGAATGAGGAGAATTCTACTCTTTGGATTAGGGGGGAACCTCAGAATCCATCAGCATTCATGGAAAATCATACTAAAACTCTCAAATTTCCCTCAATTTCCTGACATTTCGAGAGACTGCAAGATAGAATCCTTACCACATGAGTCCCAATGATCCTCAATATGCAGCAGAGTGCCCTGGAAGGTATTGAATACAGATGTTTGTACTCTTCCTCATTTCTTAAGGAAATGGATCCATATGGCTTTGAAAATTTTAGGCAAGCTTTCACAAGGATTCCTAGAAATGTGCGGTGCATGGAAAGGTGTGGGTCTTGGTGGCTTGGTTTGAGATTCAAATTCCCTCTCATTTGGTTTCCTATAAGCAATTCCTACAGAACCAGCTATGCTCTAACATTATAAGAAGAAGAGCTGTGGTGGGGGCATTGGGTATCCTGCTATGGGTTTGTTCCTCAAGGGGAGGCACCAGAACTTGCTTACAATCTTACAAATCTCCACAGGTTCCACTCAGACTCAGAATTGGATTAAGGGAGGTTGTTTCATGAGGAAATGTAATTGGATAGTTGGGGGGAGATGTTGGGTTCAGTAAATGCCCCTTTTTGGCCACCTTTATTACATCATTTTGCCCTGATTCCATCCTACTTTCATGAGCTATATCCACGTCTTTTCCATATCAATCAAAGATATTGACAGGTATAATTTGTTATTGCATTATTTATTTTTATGCCTAAGATTGTTAAAGATTATGGATTTTAGTCCTTGGTTTATACTGATCTGTGTTATTTCATTTAGCCAAAATCTAAAGCGCAGGTGTATCAACTCAGTAGCGCCATTTGTGACTCTTCAAGGCACCATCTCATCATAACTCCAAGGGACAGCGCATCCTCCAAGCAAGTTGTATCTGATCCCCACTATAACAGATTCCACTGAAGTAGGGCCTAGCTGCGACAGACAAGTGGCATTCCAGCTGCTGAGTCTGTTGACCCATTAATGATCAAAGCAACAGCCTCCTTCACAATTAACGGCCCTATTTAATATGTTGTATCAGTTAGTTGTAACTCCGTAGCATGAAGATCATAGATCTTCATTGCTGCGCGATTTTAGTGGATCTGAAACTGTATTTCCTTTGTATAAATTCCAGAAAGCTCTCGTAGCCTGGGGTTGGACAATCATTACTTGTGTAAGCTGTAACAGAGCATTGAGACTCGCGATCTTCCATCAATAATATGAGAGCAGAGTTCTTCATTTATGTGTCTTAATTTGCTGTGACTCTCAGTGTCTCTGTTAGAAGGCCAGGGCCCACCTTCTCACAGAGATAGTCGGTTTAAGTAGGTAGAGTAGTTTAGTTTTACTTTTGTTGTGTGGTGTGGAATGATTGCAGACATTATTGGTAGTTGTAACAGAGTTTAGCTTTCCTTTCTGGTAGTTTATAATTGCATCTTGAATAGCTGTAACAGAGTGGTGTGACAGTCGACTGTGTAGGATAATTTACCTAATTTGCATGTGTGTTTTAATCAGCTGTGACAGCCAAGCTCAATTCCAATTATCTTCTATTTGTTTATGCTTTCTAGGATTTCCATTAATTATCAATTAGAGTTCAAGCTTGTGTTTTAATTCTGGTTGTTGTTGTATCTTCAATTACATTCATAGATTAGACAGATAATGGTAGAGTTACAGTAGTTACTGGATAGATCATTTTGGTAAAGATTGAATGCTGTAGTTTGATAATTATAGGATTTAACTTCTTGCAAAAGTAATCTAGTTTCATTTCATCATTAGATCATTAACTTGTTGGGTTGATTTCTGTAGGGAAGTTGCTTTATTTTGGATTCTTAGATGTATGAATTAGATTAGTGTTCTTAGGGAATGAGTTGGTTGGACACATAGGTAGGATCATTATTTACATTCAACAAATCAACTGCTTGATCTGTTTATGCATAGACTGTGCTTATTGCCTTTGAAATAAAAGACCTTCCTGGGCTTGACAATTTATATTGACCATTCTGTATGTTAGCTTTAATTAACTGACATATAGGGTGACCAACAGTCATCACCGTCCAAAAGTTCCGTCATTACATACTGCTCCGCACCACCACCATCATCGTTGACTCGAACCCCATGTACCACGTTTTGACACACCAAGTACTTGGGGGAAAGTATTCACGCTGGATCATGATACTTCAGGAGTTCAACCTCCTCTTCGAGAAAGCTAAGTCTAAGAAGTCTTTGGTGTTTTTCGAGCTCATTTGCGATCTTCCTCGTGTCGATTTAGGCTCTGAGCCCATGATTCTCTTCCATGCAAATCATTGTTCCTTATCAGCACGTCTGACCCGTGGTATGGAGATATTACCTTATATCTTCAAACCCAACGTTTCAACCCCCAACTGTCTCGTGACTATCGTCATCGTATCCGTCACCACGCCAAGTAATACTTTATTGTTAGTGATACCATGTATCGTCGTGGTATTGATTTGGTTCTTCGACGATGTCTGACACATGAGGAGATTGAAAACGTCTTGAATGACTGTCACTCTGGGGCTTGTGGCGGACATCTCTCTGGGATGGCCACAGCCCAAAATATCTTACACGCGGGATATTACTGTCCATTCATCTTTAAATATTGTATTGAGGCCGTTAAAAAATGTCCCCCATGCTAGCATTTTAAAAACAAAAGTGCACCCACCCAACCCTGCTACACCCGGTTATTGTCGTTGGCCCCTTTGCAAAATGGGGTGTTGACTTCATGCACTATAATCCTACCTCACCTGGGGGGCATGGTTATGTCATAGTAGTCTTGGATTACTTTACAAAATGGGTTGATGCTATGCCTACGTACACTGACGATGGAAAAACCGTCGCACTCTTCATGTTTAATCATGTTATCTCACGGTTCGGCGTCCCGCAAGCCATAGTCACCGACCATGGATCTCAATTCCAGAACTACATGGTTGATGAATTGAGCATCAGATTGGGTTTTCATCATGAAAACTCAACCCCTTACTACCCACAGTCCAATGGAAAAGTAGAGGCCATTAACAAGGTTTTGAAAACCATGATTCAACGCATGGTGGGTACGCACAAGTCTAACTGGCATAACATGCTCTTTTTCGCGCTATGGGCATACCTGACCTCTGTTAAGACTTCTACTGGATTTAAACCATTCCAGTTAGTTTACGGATTGGAGAAAACCCTACCAATAAAGTGTGATATTACATCACTCAAACTCGAAGTCGAACTTCTTCCGAACACCACTACCAAGGAAGAGTGATTCCTTTACCTAGTAAAACTTGACAAGACCTGCCGCGATGTTTCTCTTGCCAACGAGGCACACAAGAAGCGCATTAAGGAACAATACGATAGGTCAGTCACACCCCGCGTCTATAACGAGGGTGATTTGGTCCTCACATACAACCAAAGGCACGATAAGTTGGGGGCAGGTAAGTTCAATTCCATGTGGCACGGACCGTACATAGTAAAACGTGTTCTAGAGAAGGGAGCCTACGAACTAGAGGACTATGATGGGATATCTTTGGGTGAGCCCCACAATGGTCTCTACCTGAATAGGTACTATTCTGATCCTTTCACGCGTAGATATCTTGTATATACTGTACATGGTGTGTGTGTTTTGTGTGGTGTGACGCTTTTGTTTTAGTGTGTCTAGGTCTTGTTTAATTTCTTATACCATGTTCTGTCTGCATGTGAAGATGGAAACTTGATATGGATTCGCGGATGGCACCAGCTAGCATACCCATAACCTTGCTTCAGCAACCTAAGTACTTTATTCCCCAACCGACAAGCTCATTATATCAGGAGGAATTTTCATAGGATTCGCAAACCAACAACGCTGCAGAGTATTAGGCGGTGATTGGAACCGTAACCGACACTCTTTCCTTGGGTATGAACCATGTTGTTATCCATATGGATTCGCAACTAGTGGTTTCTCATCTTAACTGGGTCTACACTATCTGCAACCCCACTTTACTCCGTCTCTTCCGACGAGTTTGTCTTCTGGAAAGGTCTTTTGAATCTATTCAATACCTACACATTCCACGAGACATGAATACAGTTGATGACTCAATGGCCAACTTCATTGTAGATTGGTACATTGCACACACATAACATATTCATAAAAATATAAAAGCATACATAACATGTAAATCATCCATTGTATAAGAAAACATCTAAACAAGATCTCGTTAATCATCCATAGAACACAAAAAATGTATAAAACTGTTGATAATGTCTGTATATATATATCAATGGATACAAAATGGTAGTGTCTATACAAAAGTCTGAACCATGCTAGCTTTCAGTAAGAGTCATCTCTACAAAAATATGAAGCTTGTAATCTTTCATTATATACATATATAAGCCATGTGCCTAAACTCTACGCCGCACGGCCCTAGGCCACTTAGCTCCAGGA